>OY998185.1:19120981-19511395 GCA_963921935.1 Galeruca laticollis | reverse complement strand
TTTACAAGTTCTTTGGGCGGTTTCAAATTACCAAATGAATCGAAATACTCAACAATATTGTTTTTCTTTATGTATGTCACCCAATGTGTTCCGTCATTTTTAGACGAGTCCAAGTTAACCACTGCACACTCTTGTTGTCGAGGAGCGGATTTAGGTAGAGAGTCTCGCATGAAAACACCTCGACAATGTTTAATTTTGTATAATTTTGCATAACGTGCAATATCAATGTCGTACAGTGGACGATTGGGTAGCTTTATCGAGAGTTTTTTGATTTTTTTAAATACAATCCAAATCCTTTGCCTCCACCATACTTTTTCAGATATAAACCATTTCCAACATGTTCCATAGCCTTATTATGACGTATATCTTCTTCCAATTTCTTTCGAGCATTATTGGCATCAATGACAGTCTTTGCCACTCCTGCAGCTCCACCCGATAACGCTCCAAGTGCTGAGAGCCCAGCAAACAGAGGTATAAGTGGTAGAAAACCTCCAGATTTTACTACAGGTATCACACGAGGAACATCAATTTTCTTTGATCCCCCAAACTGTCGAATAAGTGATTTGGCTGCTCCTAAAGCAAACAAGGTGCTTTCTTTCAAAGATGCCCCTCTTTTCATAGATTTGCCTACCTTTAGCACAACATCTTGATGGAAGGAATGACGTTTTCCCATTCCCAACTTTCGTTTTACCTTCATGCCCCCCGTAACAAGTAATGCAGCACTCTTTTCACCAAAAGATGCGTCTTTTGATTTGACTAGAGCCCAAGCTTTATCTTCCAACTCCTTATCTGCTTTGTGACGTTCTTCAAGAGTTTTATTTTGCGAATAAGCGATATCGTGCTGTGTACAAGCGTCGTCTAAGGGATTAATACCGACGTCACCACGTGCAAGTCGTTTTTGTAACTGTGTTCCTGCTGTAAATGGAGAGAGAACAAGTTATATCATCATGACTTACGTCCACAATAATTGTAGGTGGGTAAATGAAGTTCGAAGGGTAGTTTATTGATTAGAGAATTCAAAAGACCTTCTCCCTCAAACACCAACATTAAGACTGATCTGAGGTGATATGATGACATCCATATATATATATATATATATATATATATATATATATATATATATTGAAAATACTTTAATAGCACTCACCACAAGATGAAGATCGTTCAACAAGAGCAGACGCTACCCATTGAAAATGAAGTTCGAAGGGTAGTTTATTGATTAGAGAATTGAATTCAAAAGACCTTCTCCCTCAAAATCCAACATTAAAACTGATCTGAGGTGATATGATGACATCCATATATATATATATATATATATATATTTATATAGCTGAAAAGCGAAAAACGCCGTGATCGTTGCTGATCAATTAGAACACAAACTGAAAAATATCTTATTGGGGATTGCAGCAATCCCCAATAAGATATTTTTCAGTTTGTATATATATATATATATATATATATTGAAAATACTTTAATAGCACTCACCACAAGATGAAGATCGTTCAACAAGAACAGACGCTACCCATTGAAAATCTGGACTTTACATCTAAACCAACTGTTGGTAAACATGGAAAACTACTACCAAACTCATTTAGAGCTATAATGTGTGGACCAAGTGGGTGTGGAAAGACGAATGTGATGTTGGCACTCCTGTTCAATCCTAATGATGCAAGATTCAAAAATATTTATGTTTATTCAAAGTCACTATTCCAACCAAAATATCAACTGCTGCAAGATGTTATAGCTCAAGTCAAAGGCGTTGGATATTTTCCATTCAAAGATAATGAGGACATTATTAGCCCGGAAGAAGCTCGACCAAACTCCGTGTTTGTATTCGATGATGTAGCGTGTGATGGACAACAGAAAATTCGAGAATATTACTCCATGTGTAGACACAGAGATATTGACGCTGCATATCATTGTCAAACATATTTAAAAATTCCCAAACAGCTAATACGAGACAATTGTAATCTGATTGTACTATTCAAGCAAGACGAAATTAATCTTAAACACATATTCGACGAACATGTTTCTCCAGACATGACTTTCGAAAATTCAAAAAATTGTGTTCTGAATGTTGGTTGTCAGGCAACTATGGAACTTTAGCAATAGTAAAAGATTTTGCTCTGAATAATGGTAGATATCGCCAAGGATTTGATAAATACATAAAGAGTTAAGCTAAGTCTTCAGTTCACATCAATATGTCAGACGATGAAGTGGCTGCTGCCTTGCGTAAGGAAAAGGTGGCTGAACTAGCCAGATCAATTCGCAAAAAATATTTAGCTTTGAAATTGGGCAAATCAGAGCATGATGAGTCTCTTAATAAACTCTTCGAACCAATATCTATGCCCTTAAAGGAAATTGTAGAGTCTTCAAAGACATTGCAGAAAACCATATCAAATTTGAATCCAATTAAAAATGAGAAGAAGGAGGAGGAGGAGGAGGAGGAGGAAGTAAAGAAAGAAGAAGAAAAACTAGATAACGTGTTTGTACCACCATCCTTTCCCGAATCTGTAGCTGAAACAGATGAGGCAGGAAATATTATACGCCCCGAATCTCCAGAGGAGATGCGCCCTAACGTTTCACATGAAGCTTTTCAAGAATATATGGATCAATACCCTGCTATCAGTTTAAAATACATTCAGGATTATTTTCAAAAAGATGATAAAATTGACAAAAATTACGGTCCTATCTATGATGATATGTTCGGATGGATGCTGGGTAAACGTCGAATTGCCTTTGATAAAACAAACGGTAATATAAACGTGCTACAGGATGGTAACAAAGAGGCGGGATACTTACCTGGAACTCAAGGATTGTATGAGCTTTTATTTTACAACGATCCCCATGATAAAGAGGAAGATTTAAAACATTACAAAATTCTGCTAAACAATACACAAGTCCATCTTGATACTCTCAATCGTCTTAAAGGTTCAAGTACTGACAAATACAATTATATAATTAAACCATTATTTAAAACTGCGCGATCGAACTCAGAACCGAGTAGTTCATAATATAAGACTCCAATTCAACGATCTGGCTCCCTATCAACAGGAACTCGCCTGAAATCAATATCATCTAATAAAGGAGAAGGACTTAGCTTAATGTACAACGAAAAACCCATGGAATATATTTATTGAGATAATCCAAATGAATCGGTTGAACGTTTGAAATTATTGATTGCTTCAAAAGATGCAGGTAATACGTCCAACGACAACGAAATAGTTGGCGTCATAAATGAACTAAGGGAAGCAAATATAATAGAATAACCAAAAAAAGTCTATTCATTTCAATCATGCCTCTCGATAAGTTCGGACACCGCCGTCGTCATGCTAATGAACGGATTACACCGTATATGTCGAAAGTATCATATCCACACACTTCGGACGGTAATATTGATGCTGAAAATGTGAGAATCTGTAATGTTAAGACGCCGACTACAAATAACGATGCTGCCAATAAACTTTATGTCGATGAGCAAATGCAAGTGTATCATAATGATGTACAAGAACTTCATAAAAAACTAATTCCTACATTACAAAAGAAGGTAGAAAATAACCGAGATGAAATCCTCTACATTAATACATTTATTTCGAGAAATCCGCCCGTCGCAGCTCGAGATATGGCAACTAAAAAGTACGTCGATGATGTGATTGCTGTGACCAAAGATAATATGAGACAAGAATTCAAATCTTTTGTTCAATGTTTTGGGGAAATATTTTTAAAACATATACAACAACAATTCCAGGGAAAAATCAGTGAGCATGAAGTATCTATAAACGAATTACGAACAAAATACTTGAAGAAGGGTATCAAATAGTATCGAAACGATATCATCAGTTGAGAACGTGTATGTGCTTACGAAGCATGTCATCCAAAATTCAGCTTGTAAACGAACTCCACAAACCGATACGTAAAAATTATCCGCGCAGACGTACAATTGTCGAAGGCATAGATGATTTAAGGCAAATGGATTTGGCTGAAATGCGACCTTACGCTCATCAAAATAAAAACCATAAAATGATACTAGTCGTTATCGATTGCTTCTCAAAGATTTTGTGGACACGTCCGCTAAAGACAAAGACCGGTGAAGAGCTAACTCGTGCATTCTCAGACATTCTCGCTCACACAAGACGAACTCCCAAAAATGTTCAATCAGACCAAGGAACGGAAATTTACAACAACAAGTTTCAACAATTAATGAAAAAACATGCAATTAATCACTATAGTGTATTTAGTACGAAAAAGGCTTCTATGGCCGAACGAGTAATACGAACATTGAAATCAAAACTATATAAGCATTTCAGTTTAAATGGTACCTATAAATGGATAGACATTCTACCCGAAATAACTAAGAAATACAATTATACAAAGCATTCAACTACCAAGTATAAACCTCCCAAGTCAATAAATCCAACAAAAACACTATTTTAAACAAAACCTATAAACATCTAAAGATTGCAGGACCGCGAAAATTCAAAGTTGGTGATATTGTTCGTATAAGCAAGTCGAAACTTGTCATTGAAAAAGGATATACACCCAATTGGACAACCGAACTATTCAAAATCGTAAAAATCAAAATTACCAATCCTATCACGTATTTGCTTGAAGACATGTATGGTATACCAATCAGTGGAGGGTTTTACGAGGAAGAGCTGCAGAAAACGTCAAATCCAGACATTTACTTGGTGGAAAAGGTGCTTAAAAGAAAAGGCAACAAGATGTATGTTAAATGGTTGGGTTTAGACAAAAAACATAACAGTTGGATAGAAAATACAGATGTTGTTGTGTAACTACTTTCAATTTGATCGTCGCGTGTGAATACAAGGTTTTGTAGCGGGGGGACATTATTAACCTTAAAGAGATAGGTGAGTGGGTATAAACTGGAGAGAGCTGCAAGCTATATTGTTAGTTGTCAATATGAATTCTCAAGATAGTGGTTATAGTAGTATTAGTAGTAGTGCTTCAGAACGTTATATTTATGACGCTGAACTAGATCATATTTTAGAAAAGTATGAAATTGCTTCCAAAATGGAAAAGCACTACTTACTGTATACAGAGTATTCTACAGATACGAATTTTCGAATTGGATGTGGTCTAAGTCCAGCACGAACGTTTGGTAGTGTAATCACTCTCGCATACGCTGATACAAAAATCTCCTTCAGCACTTACGAATGGGACACGTTTATCAATATTTTAAATAATAATCCATTTATAAGTGCACCACTTCCAGCATTATACGAAGAATATAAACCAGAGACGATACGTTGTGGATACTATTGCACTATTCGACAAGTAATATTTGATGATGTTAAATGGTTGGAAGTGACCAAACACGGCATCAGTTTCTTTCTACGAATACAAGATGTTTTTCAAATCATACAAGTTGATAATTGCCTCATTTCCCATCGTCTCGCTCATTTAGAATCTCTAAATGTTTGTGAATACTATAGAAATTATCAGGAATTCCGTTCAAAATAATGGACATTTGAGTAAATCTGATATATTGTACACCATTTGTGATTGTAGTATTAGTATAATGTCAGTGGCCCTTAGAGAATTTATATATTTCTATGAACCTAAAGTTGTAAACGATTTAGATAATGTAATAAATTGATTGATTGAAATTATTTTGTTTTATTTCCACTTCTGCTGTCACTTGAGCTGATTGAAGAAGAATTTACTGAATAAAATATTTATTATGTTTTGATAATAAAACACGTTTGAAATTGCTACATATATATATATATATATATATATATATATATATATATATATATATATATATATATATATTTATTTACATCTCTTCGATAATTGTGCGTCCGTACATTGTGGTTTTTACATTAATACCTGCGTCCCGCGACTATCTGCGTCCGTATATGGACGCAGAAAAGTTTTTTGCGCCATTAAATGCAGGATGGTCGAAAACGTAAAAGAATAAATTTTTAGCCGGACGCCTATTTGTGAGAATGGTCGCCAGTTTACGTATATCGTAGTTCAGCCAAATTCCGAGTTGATGCGCTGTTCACGCTCTGCGTATATCGGGATGGCGTATATTTTTGTCACCATTTCGATCATTCTGCGTCCACGAGATTTGGCAATGTTGTAGTGCTTTATTTTCTGTATTTTTATTTATAATTGATACTGCAGTGTGACTAGAGGACGTTCATAGGTGGATATGCCATTCAGTGTTTCTTTTAGAATATATCACATATTTCTTATGTTGGATTTCGCCTTCTTTCGACGGGTTCGGATTGGATTATTTTTAGTGCAGTTTCTCAGTAATAGATTTCCTCCAAGTACTTAGTAAACAAGGAAACAGAAGAACGCTGTCTCCATTATTTATAATTTTGATTTAACTGATAATACAGCTCCGCGCGACCACTACGGCAAATAATAAGTCTATAAATTTTTCGCTTCTTTCTACAAAGGATACAAAAAAATTTAGAAGTTGATTATTTTGTTTATTATAATTTTTTTAAGTTAACAAAAAATTAAATTTCCCATTTATAGAAACGTTATGAATTTTTTCACGTCATTTGTTTATAATTGATTTGTAGACAAATGAACTATTTTTTTCTTTTCATTCGTCATATTGTCTTCTGACTATGACTTGAAGAAACCATTCTTATTTTTTCATTGTTTTCAATGGATTTTTTATATTTCCATCATTTATATGATTAAGTTAAGAATTTTTTCTACTCAAAAATCACAATTGGCATTTGTCAATAGAGTTTACAAAGTAATATCAATCATTTCATTGCTTATCAAGTTATAAACAAATTCTCACCATTATATTCTTTTTCAAGACTAAAAAATTACAAATACAGCCAATGCTTTTTTATTTCTTATAAGAAATTTTTATACTTGCTCAACTTTTGTGTTTAGTGGACGTAGAATTTGATGCTCTACAGGAGTTTTTCTCTTAGAGTATTCATTTCCAAGCTGCAGACTCATATATAGTACTATATTTCCGTTTTCAACAAAGCTGTAAAAACCGTTGTTTTCTGACCGTGGTTTTCGACCAAACCACTTTGAATGAATTATTGAGTTAACCTCAGTTAACGCAGAATTTAAGGCTATTTTTCGATATTGTACCGTTTAGGCTAAAAATCGAAGAAAGTCCTAAAATTTCAGCCATGAGGTTATGCAATGTTATAGTATTTTCCGTATTAATATATAGAATTACTCTTGCATTGTAACAGGAGGACGTTCAAAAGTGGGTATGCCATTCAGCGTCGCTTTTAGAATTTCTTATATGGGAGTTTTGATTTCCTTCGTCGGGTTTGAATTGGGTTATTCAGAATGACCTTTATAATCTGAATTCCAAATCTCAAAATGACGAATGAGGTTTGTAATTTATAGTCCGATTCTATTCCAGATTGGTTGGCAAAGATTATGAAGGTTTTGTCCAAATTCATAAGAAATTTAATTAAATTTATTCAGATTTGTGACGTTACAGTGTAATCTAAAGATTCAAAATATTGCCGTGAAATATTTTCAGTTTGAATATAAGTATTCTTGTGCAGCAAGCTTTTGAATCTGTTATCCACAAAATTTTTTTTCGCCAGCTCGGAAAGGAGGCAGTTTATACCTCACACATCTGGAAAAAACTATTTTTCCGTTCCGAGTTGGCAAACGAATTTTGTCATTTAGTGTCCTATTCTAATCAAAATTGGTACCTAAGACTTTTTGGTGTATGGATTGAAGAATTCATTGTCAAAATGACCGAACTGAAGAATATTGACAAGTTTGTTGATTTATGGTTCAAATTATCAAATTTGAGTGTACCAATGAAAATGGTAACTATAAATACTTAGGTTCCCTTGAGTATTCCTCAAAACATGACATATTTAAAAGAAACGTTTTTTCTTACAGAAAAGAATGTTGTGTGTAGCATGTGCAAAAAGCATATTTGTTGCACTCAGAACTTCGTGCATCATGTAGCAATTTTACAAGTTTGGGACTTTTTAAACAAAAAACTATTATTATTATCAAACATTTTATACCCAGTTTTACTGTTAACATGTTTTTTATCGCGTTTTTCACTTCTCGTGTATTTCAACTACTGAAACTATTTCCATATTGGATTTGTTGAAACAAAATGCATTTTATTATTTTCAGGTTTTTGTGAGTTCAAAATAAAGAAATTTTCCCTATATCGAATGATTTTATAAAATTGGAAAATAAATAAATATTTTTTTAATATATCCAAAAAAATGTTCGTATATTTTTGAAAAGAAACGGTATTGAATGATATTGTTGAATTCTTTGAACAAAAATGAATATTAGTTTGAACTTTTATTACTTGTTATACATTCTATTTTAGGAGAAATATTTTATCTTTTTAATACCTGCTTTTCTAACCATGGGTTAGATAAACTCCTTTTTGCTTATTTAGATAAGTAATTTGTTAGTTCCTTCAAATTTTGCAACTGAATTTTGACTTACTTTTAGTCTTCCGATTAACTTGAAATTTGTCAGGTGTTCATAATTCCTGTTACAATGCATTATGGAATTTTTGTTTAAAAAATGAAATGGCCGCCTCAGCATGGGCAGACGAAATTTGTTATTATGTCCTGATTCGATTCAAAATTGGTGAGGGATCGGAGTTTATGAATTTTTTGTCAACCTTCATTAATTCAAGATGGCGAAAGAACATTCTGATTATTTTCCGATTCGATTCAAAATTGGTATGTATGGGTATTCGGACTCAGAAAATACGAATTTTTCGTCGCAATTCTTAAATTCAAAATGGCGGCCACAAGATGGAGGAAGAGTTTTGTTTTATGGTCAGATTCTATTAAAAAATGGTGTGTGGTAGTTTTTGTGGTCTGAGATTATGATTTCTTTGGCAAAATTAATGAAGTTTTATGATAGGATCTGCCGAGTAAAGTTATTCCGAATTCAGTATGGTAGGTGACTCTGTAGTGAAGTTACAAAGAATCTGTTGAACGGTTCATGATTGCATGATTTGGTGAAATGGGCGTTGTTAGCAGATAGCTCAAAACTTACAGGGAAAAGAACTTGTAATCACGATGCTCTATTAGAAATGAACAGATTAAGGCGCAATAACTAAAAAGCATGAGATTAAATAAATAATAAACCAACTTTTAAAAGACAAGTATTTATGTGAGTTGTACTAAAATTAATAAAATATGTTCAAGTATATGGCCGACAATGATTTACTTATGTTTTGTTGAATTATTTGGTTTCAAATAGCCTGTTGTGCAAATTGGGAAAAAATAAATGCCTCGACTAGTTTTTACACGTCAACCAATCACTGTCCAATGAAATTAATTGATGCCTACTTTTATGAACATTTCGCGCGACAAGCTTATTGAAACCAAATAATTCAATTAAAAAAAATATTATATCATTGTCAGCTATAACATGAGCTTATTTTATTCGTTTTAGTACAGTTCTAATAAAAACTTGTCTATAAAATCGTTTTTTATTATTTGTTTTTCCAAAACTTTTTATTTTACAAACACTATGTAACTGAAGTAAAAAACTTTTTTCCTCATTCCTATGGGAGAAAATACCAAAAATCTGGAGAGTTTTTTTAGTCTAGATTAACGAGAATTCATTGCTTGATTAGACGAAAATTGACTCCAAAAATATATATTCACAGAAATTGATGATTTATCAAAGAAGTGAACATCCATATAGAAATCGCTTATTTCTTTTGTTATTTTCCTGGGATAGTCATTTGGTATGTGAACCGTGGGAAAATCATATTTACTTCCTTTTCACATCGGAATTTTTAAAACATGTACCAAACATCTAGCTTTGCATACCAAACCTACGATTTTCACAATGCAATGTTTCTCAAGTGTCGCGTATTCAATAGTTTGAATGGATATCATTGAAAACTATTTTCAGACAAATGCACTAACAAAGAAAATCGGTACGTATAAGAACAAGTTTTTCAACAAATTCCCTAGAGAATAAAAATTATTTTCCTCATAAATTTTGATTATTGGTTAACAGATTCAAAATTTTGTCCTGCAACAATACCTATTATTCGCAGCAAGATTTGAATTTTAGCCCACCTAGGTCAAAAAATCAAATAAATTATAATTTTTTAGCGAATTTTTAAAAACTAAAAACATTATTCATTTATTTATTTTTATTTTTAGTGTATTTGTTTAACAAAATTTCTCTTGAATTTTTTTTACTTTCAATTTTGAATAGACTACAGCCATAATAAATAAACTTGTCGTCAGCTGGGAGCCGCCATATCGAATTTATGAATTTTGACCGTGAAATAATGATCTCCTACACAAAAAAAGTTATTATATCATGAAGAAACATTTCACAGTTACAAATATAGACGGAGAATATTCTTTGCAATTTTAACTTTCATGCCAATTTGGCTAACTTTGGAGGTGACCCTATAGTGAAACACAATATATACTTATACTGATTCACGATTATCACAATTTCTCTCGCTGAGTTAATCAATACGAAACAAATTCGAGGCGCTTTTATATCTGGCACCACTGCTGGATGCGGAAAGGTGGATGCGATGAACATAATACCCGAAATCGGACGCAGAGTTGCACATGTGTTGAATGAGTATATTTGCGGATGCAGAAAAATCGGTAATATGTACGGATGCAGAAATGTCTGCAAGATGTATGATAAATTTTGGAGAAAAAACTTTTTTGTTTTAAGAGTATATTGAAATTTCAAAGTATCTACGCGTTTGTATCAATAAGAACATTGGAAGTAAACCATTAGAACATAATATACTCTTTTATTTAAGGGAGACGCCGAAACGTCGGAAGGATGAAAAGACGCAGGAAATATAGTATTGTTTATATATATATATATATATATATATATATATATATATATATATATATTGTTTCATATAATTTTTACAAAGTTACAACATTTCTTAACTACTCTCAGTTATATTTTATAAATAATTATGATATATCACCATTTCTGTCAATCTCATAATCGTCAATAAATCTGCTAAACCTCTCACTAGCAGATGGAGGTGAATTTAATTCATAGGAAGGATGTAAATCCATATCACATTCATATCTTTCCTTAAGCCCAAACAGCAGTGTTTCAAACTGATTTTGACACCACATATTCCTCGACTGATATATTTTATGCAATCCTTTAGTATAGTAATACCCATGAAAATGATCTCTAATTGTGTGTAAAGTGAAATTCAAGTTTTTTAACTATATAATAAACATAAGAGATCTATAGCACGTTTGACACAAATATAAATTCAGTGAAATTACTTTGTATCTGTTAAACCACGCACAATATTTCATTTCTGTATATTCCGTCTCCCAATTACGATGAGCAATTATAGCATTTCGTGCTAATGTTGAGGGTATATCGCGTCGGTATAACATGTCAGCAGGAATGTTCGATTCACTAGGAGTGTCAGAATTATCATTATCATTGTCATCATTGTCATCATCATCATCATCGGTAATAGGATGTTGTACAAAACTCTTCCATTTAAAATAACTATATTTTCTAATAATATTGAGAGTTAAATTTTTAGGTAATGTTGAATTGCTCAAAAAGTCTTTAACTGATTTAATTCTTAGACAAATAGTTTCAATGCACATCTCCTCCAAACTCATGATAGATATTTCTAAAACAAAAACTTACTACTACTACTACCACTACTACTACTACTGACTACTCTTATAACCCCAGGGAAGTGTGTCAAATGACTTTGAAATTAACTGTCGTTTATCGTCGTATGGACTTAAAGCAATTTTCGTTTGCTCTATACTAAATACATTGGGAGCATATGAACGAATAGTTTGTTGAGTTATGATTTTGTATTGAATTCCTTTAAGCATGTAACATAATCTTCAAAAGTAATAATATTTTTCACTATATTATTTTTAATACCCTTAGATTTTTTTGAAATACATAAATTATTTATTTTAATAGCTATTTGGTTTAAGGACATGCCTTTCTTTTCTAATTTTTTTCTAAAATTAAATTTTTCCTCTTCACTGACTTGCATTTTATAGGTATACATTTTGGAACTAAGACCGGCAAAATGGGTAATAATTTTACCATTTGCATCATCTTTCATTAATTTTTTTTGTTTACCAACGGAATATTATAAATATTATTTTGGTTATAATCTGAAGTATCAAATTTGTGAATATTTTTCTTGATAATATCTTCGTAAACGTCTAGGTCACTTATTTCATAGATAAAACTATCTGTGTCTGTATACAATAAATTACATTTTTCTGCACCTACTGTTGCCATCATGAAATCATAGTGAAAATCATACATACAAATTTTTGAAAGATCTAAAATAACCATACCAATGTACAGTGGTTTATTAAATAATAATTCGATTTTTTCCAACTCAATTGCCATCAAGTTTTCATCAAAAATTGTTCTATTGTGAAATCGTTGACTAGCAATCAAATTCTTCGCCCCATAACGTCCCTCCCACTTAGAGCAAAGGTTAACGTGCCTATGTAATCTTATGTTTTCCATAGTTTTTCCAAACACTGCGTTATTAGCAAGTTTAAATTGATTTTTTTCAAAGTTGCTTGTAGCACTTGCCCTTAATCGACTGTTTAATTCAATGTAAGGTCTCAAACATTCTGATTGATTGAATTTCAACACTTTATGTATTTTTGTAATAATTAAACCATGTGCCAAGGCTTGTTTTAAATTTCTATAATGTAATATATATTCTTTTTATCATACAAATCAGCTATTAACTTTGGTAGATTTGAAGCTGGAGGAATGCGATGGTTAGCACAAAAAGGAAAATCTCTATGTAGAGTATGTAAACTTTTTGGATACTCCAAATCCACTTGTAATGTGTATCCAATCGGAGAATTGTCGGGAATTGTTGTTACATCAACGTTTGAACTTGACCATTTAAATCCTCCAAATGGTAATGGTGCGCACATTGCGTAACCATACAAGTTATTTACATCCAAATAAACAATTGTTTTGGTGGGTTGTGATGGATCATATCTGTCACCCATATATTTATTGTTTGCCTCCGAAAATCGACTACAGCATACTGAAATTCCACCTCTAATCGTTTTTTCTATAAACATAACCATATCAACGTCCTTTAAAATTTCAAATTTACATTTAGTATATTTTAACATAGCATCCCATGTGTATCCTGGCATTGTATAATACCATGTTGATTCTAAACCATATGTTTTCAATGCTGTTTTTCTGAAATTATCTATAACATCTGCTAGTAGCAGAATATCTGTCTTCATATACAAACTACTGTATTCTCCAAGGTGATTTATGTTGAAAGCGGTCCAAACATTTTGTGCATGAATGTAATCAGTCTCACACAATTCCGCATCATTTAATTTATTATAAAATTTTTCAATGGGTGGCAGTTTTTTCTCCTTCAATTTCTCAACATTATGCACATAATCATAGGGAAATACTCCTTTCCTAGTTAGAAGTTGACATTTATCATGATCTAGATGTTTTAAATTTTGAAAATTGTCTAAGTTTAAAGTAGAAACAAGTTCATCAAGACTACAACCCATAAATCTAAAAGAATCTATAAACCTAAATTTAATTCTACTTTCATTATCATTTAGTGTGAACGATATATACTTCTCTTTATTTAGCGGAAGAACAGATACATGTCCACGCTTAGCAATGTCTTTTATGAGAAAATGCGCATCGTAGCCTGACAGATTATGAAATAAAATTGGAACAACAAACAATTTTTTAAATGAAAGATTACAAGTTTGGTGAGCGTAACCTCTAAATAGTCCTGTAAAATGATTATGGTCTCTAACAATAATGTCTCTTTGACTACATTTTTTCTCACAAATGTGACAACTTTGTATATTTACATTTTCTATCGTGTCTACTACAACTAGTATTATATTAACTATTTTGCTCTCAACAAATTGTGCAATCTTTTTAATTTCATTTGAAAACCAATCCCCTTCATGATTATTGTAAAAAGAAAAAGTGTTGTTATAAGTACATTTCATATAATATCCTGCACAAAATGCTTTATGATGTTGGTATTTATTCGTTGTTTTTGATAATTTTGTTTTACACGGTTCCAAAATAGCTTCAATATCAGCATAGATAAGAAAAGGTATTTTTTGTTCATAGACATAATTTCTAAATTCAACAACGTTATATTTTGGGAATGAAATTTTACAGTGGTTTTTATTTTCACACAACAAATAATGCTCTCTCAACTTTTCCTCATTATAAAAATAATTTAGACAACGATCACACAAGCTAATTGTAGGTCTATGCTTAGTGATTTGAGATCGAATAAGTCGTGAAAGATTTTAAATCAAACAATAATGAAATTTTATTTCAATATTTTCTTCTTGATCATCATTATCATCCTGTTCTAATTCTGTGAAATCATTCAACTTTGGAAAATACTTATTTTGAATTAATAACAAATTAACATGTTTCTCTAATTTTCGTTTGTTAAGTTTAGCAGGTACAACTTCATAATATGAACTTTGTTGTGTACAATTCAGTTCTAGAGCATAGACGTTCACAGAAATATTATTTAATTCCTCAAATTTGTTAATTTGATTCAATTTCATAGGTAATTCTAAGCCTTTAGTATTTAACACAAGACTATAGTGTGGATATGATTATGTAAGTCTATAATTACCCGTTGGTGGGTATAAAAAGCTAACAATACTCCAAAAAAGCATGCGTTGTCTCTATTTTGAATGTTGATACATGCTTTTTTATTTCCTATTTGTGGTGGTATTTTGATATAGGAGGTTCCATTACCTATTTTATATTCGTTTATAGCTACCTCCAACAATAGAATTTTTTGTAGCGCCCAACCGCTCGATTCTTCCTGAAATTCTGAGAGTTTATTTAAAATATAATCTGTTACATGTTCTTGAAACCAAATAGCTAAATCCGTTGTTTGATCTAAAACTGCATTAGGTGTGACTAAATACTTTTGATCAATCACTTCTTGATGATCTAACATTTTAACAAAATCTGCCCATAGTGTAGTATTAATTTTTACAATTAACTTTTTTTTAATAATTCTGGGAACCTTCATTTTAAACAGATCGAAAACATCTGATAAAAATTCTTGTATTTCTTTATGTTTCAAATTTATAATCACTGCAGTTTGAACTCTACTATTGAAACAAGATGTTATATTTTCCCAGTAAACTTTTCGATTTTGTTTTACTGCCCCTCTATATACAAAAGCGTATTTTCCCCCCTCAAAATACTTTATAAATGGTTTGTACGTCTTTGTCACCCTCTGCGGAAGAAATATTACTTCTTTTTCCAGCTCCAACAACACAGTTTCCCCAAATTTGCTATTGACCAATTTCGCCGAAATAATTTTCTTATGTTCACCTAATATTAAGTCTTTTATTTTTGTTATGGGTTTCGGATCTTTTTCTAGAAGAGAAGAAGAATTTATCGCTTTTAAATCCATTACACTAAAAATAATAATTATATAATTAAATCACCAATCATTCTAAGTAAAATAAATGAAAATGTCATTCTTACCTGTTGATTATTGGAAGCTGCTGATGCGTTCAAAAAATAGACACGGAGAATGAATTTCAAACTAGAATTCTGGCCTTAAATACTAAATGAATCTAATATTTATTTCAAATTTTAAGGCGTTACCTTTAAGAGAATATAATTACCTTGAACAAAATGCATCAGCATATATCTAAATATTGCATTTTTATAGAATAATAATTAATAAATGCACACATACTTTCCACTATTGCGTAAAACTCTCGCTTCGAGTGCCTTAGGCTGAACAGGTAGGTCATTGCATTGAATTAAATTATCTTTTGAATTTATACAGGGTAGCCATACCAAAATATGGGGATTTATTATATACTGAGTGTTGAATAACCTAGAAGGAACATGTTACACTACTTAACTTCGACCAACGCTTCGCACTGGAGGCGGCTGAACTTGGATGAGCAGAAGTCCGTAATCCAAGTCGTCCTGTCGTCTGTCGGCTTGCATTTTTATATACATCTTAGCGGTGGTGGTGGAAGTCTCCTTCCCTTCTACTGTCGATTCTTCGTGCGCATCTTGGCGTGGGGGACTTTGCTGTTCTGGTGGGGTACCGCGTCATCGCGGTACTAACTGGTTTCTTGAATCGATATTTATAGTAATGAATTTATATCATTACACAAGGGTGATTCAATGCAAAAAATGTTTGAGGTACGGTCATATAAGTATCCAATGTAGGGGTAGGTTATGATGCGCAATATGTAGGGATGAACACGAAAAAACCGAATGTAGGGCTATAATAGGAGTATGTATTTTGTGTAATGATGATCATTTAGCAACAGGAAGAAAATATTGTTTAGAATTTCAGAAACAAAAAACAATGAAATATAGCATGGGAAATGAAAATATTTCATATATTGAAGCCAAAAGGAAATATGATAATAGTTAAACTTCGGTGACAAGAAGTCGTAATAAAAGTTCACATTATACAATTACTGCTAAACGTAGGAGAAATGACGAATCTCATTCCTCAAACAGATCAGGGTATTCCAATGATCATAGTAATATAATATCCACACCAAATATAAGCAAAAGTCAACCAGTGTATCAAAATTAGGAAAATAAATCCAATTAGCACCCACAAATTCCAACCAACCATCACCAAATAAATACAGTTTGTGAGAATATATTAAAATCTTTTGCTGAAATTTAAAAAAATAATTCTGTTTCGATTCAAAATCAAAATGTCTTTGATGATCCTGAAAAAAATGTAAATCATATTCTTTCCAACGATGAATAAAATTAATGTTCTGCAGTGGCAGGCCAGGTCTATTGTACACAATAAATGGCACTTTGGGAAATATATTTTTGAAAATCATATTAATATAGCACTTTTAAGTGAGACTTGGTTAAAAAGCGACAATAATTTACAGATTTCGACATATTTCGGAAAGACAGAGATGATGGCTACGGTGGTGTAGCCCTTTTAGTAAAAAATATATTCAAATTATTGACGTTCCCAAATTCTATAAAATACATTCTGTAGAGTGCGTCGCAGTCTCAGTAAAATTTAAAAAAAGGAAAAAACTGAACATATATTCAATATATGCCAAACCTAATCTGAATATTTCAGAAAATAAATGGAAATTTTTTTTTGATAGTCTAAAAAAACCCTTTCTAGTGGGAGCAGATTTTAATTGCCACCACAGTGCGTGGGGTTGTGAACAGAATGGTAGGGCTGGCGATAGCTTGTTGGAAGCTATAGAAGAATCACAACTCAGTTTTCTAAATGATGGAACAGAAACTTCAATAACTTGACCTTACAACAAAAATAAATCCGCGATAAATTTAACAATCTGTTCCAATGATATATCGTCGACATTTGACTGGCAAGTAAAACAAATATCTTTAGGATCTGATCATTTCTCAATTCAAATATCTTTTGAGTTAGAGCCAACAGTTAGTAATAAGTGAAGAGTGAAATGGAACTTAAATCATGCTCACTGGGATACATTTTCTTCTTCATTTGATAACGAAAATGAAGAATTAAATTTTGTGGAAAATGTCTACACTACTTTTGTTGAAAAACTAATAAATGTTTGTAAAATATCAATTCCGAAGAAAAAAAGGTTTAGATTAGATTGGAGGCATTCCAGAACTAGGTGATCATCCTCCTCCCCACAGAATCTACACTCCTCAATTTCTGCTAGACCGATTCTCATTAAGTGCTTCCTAAGGCGGCAATGTCCTGTAAGAAAGCCCGTGAGGAGATGCAGCCTATCTTTACTGAGGTCCAAATATTTTTTGGATCTAGCAGTGTCAAAGTTCCCCAGGAACTTTTTGGAATGTTCCAACCCGGAAAGGCACCGCCAGAGTGCTTCTCTTTCGGTTTCCTCTTTCTTCCGAAAGTCTTTCTTGTAGGAGAATTTTGCTACATCAGAGAAAGGCTCCGGGCTAATAAAGGGCATTTGTGCTCCTTTCCTGACAAGTGTATTGGCCTCTTCATTTCCCGTGATTCCCGAGTGGCCAGGAACCCAGACTAAAGAGACCCTGTTATTTTTGCCTAATTCATCAAGTTTCCATCGGCACTCCCATGCCAACTTTGAGTCAATTACATGGGAGCTCAATGCTTTGATAGCTACTTGACTATCAGAATGGATCGATATATCACAGTTCTGGTAGTTTCTTTCTAGATTCATTTCCACGCATCTTTCGATCGCAAGTATTTCTGCCTGAAATACATTCGGGAAGAAGCCTAACGATAATGAGTATCTGGTGCCAGGCCCAAATACTCCAGCACCTGCTCCAATAGTGGTTTTTGAACCATCCGTATAGCATCTAATGGTGTTTTCTTTGAGAGTTTGGGTAGTATATTCCCTTTCCCAGTCTCTCCTCGTATTCAGCATCGTGGTGAAATTCTTTTCGATGCTTACTTTTCTGATCATTTCGTCACTGGGAAGATTCGCTAATGAGGTGTATCTTGTCAGAGAGGACCAAGCTCCCTGATTTTTAATACTGTCATTGGCTGAACCTTCCTTAGATATTCTAAGAATTTTCTATTGGGCAGATCTTTCTATCACCAGATGTAGAGGTGTGAGATCTGTAATGATCTCAAGTGCTCTAGTTGGACACGTTCTCATAGCTCCAGTGATGCACACACAGGCAAGCCTTTGAATTTTATCGAGGGTTTTCCTCGTGCTGTACTGACTTGCTTTTGTGTGCCAAACTATTGCCCCATACGTAATTGCTGATCTCACAATGATGACGTACATCCATCGCAGTATTTTTGGGTTACAGCCCCACCTCTTAGCAGCTAGATTTCTGCACGCCATCAAAGCTGTTATTGCTTTACTAGCAGTTATTCCAACATGCTTATTACACAGAAGCTTACTGTCTAGGTTTATCCCTAGATATTTAACCTCTGATTTCCATTCTATGATTTCCCCGTTTAATAATATGGGTTTCATGACTGGAACTGTTCTTTTCCGGTTAAATGGAACTACTATGGTCTTGCTTGGGTTAATGTTTAGCCCCACAGACAAGCACCATTACTCAATAATTCTGAGGCCCTTTTGTAATAAATCACACAAGGTGCTCTCGAACATGCCTCTGACTATTAAAACAATGTCATCGGCGTAGCCCATACATTCGAAGCCAAGCTCCGTTAGCCTGTAGAGTAACTCATCTACTATGAGGCTCCATAGAAGGGGATATATCACTCCCCCTTGAGGTGTCCCCCGAGTGACTTTAACTGAGGTGGTTTGATTCCCCACCTGTGTCTCAGCTATCCTCGTTGTCAACAACTCATACATCCATTTTACAATGGTTTCATTCACTCCTCGCCTTTTTAGTGCTTCTTTGACAGACACATGAGTTGTGTTGTCAAAGGCCCCTGATATATCCAGGAATGCGCACATTGCGATTTCTTTGTTGTTCAGAGTTCTCTGGATGACTTCTGTCAGCTGATACAGAGCCGTCTTAGTTGATCGACCCGCTCTGTAGGCATGCTGACATTTATGAAGTGGTATATTCTCCAGATTCTCTGTTCTTATGTAGTTATCCACTACTTTCTCCATCGATTTGAGTAGAAAAGATATTAGACAGATGGGTCTAAAAGATCGGGGTTCAGTCCCATAATTTTTCCCTATTTTTGATATGAAGGTTACCCTTGCCCTTCTCCATTTTCTAGGTATTAGACCCACTGCTAGACTGCTTCCTGTAATCTCCAGCAGGTGAGGAAGAATCTCCTCTATCCCTTGCTGTAGGAGTGCTGGAAATATTCCATCCACTCCTGGTGATTTATATGGTTGCAAGGTACTTATTGCCCATTCCAACCGTTGTCTGGTAAATATTTTCTAAGCAATATCCCAATCTTCCTTGTGGGATTTTTTGGTATAGTTGCTATCTCGGTGCTTGTTGCTGGTTCACTACCTGGGAAGTGGGTTTTAAGGAGAAGGATCGATCGTTCCTCTTCACCTTCCGTGTAGGATCAGTCTTTTTTTGTGGGGTTAGTTTCCCCATTTGCCATGACCTTTTGTAGTCTGGCCGCAGTGTAAGTGAAAGTGATCTTTTCGCCAAAGGCTTGAAAATTGAACCTTTTGGTCTTCCTAATCTCTTTATTGTACTGAGTAAGCTTCTAAGTGTACCTCTGCCAATTGCCGTCACGTTTGGCTCTATTAAAGAGCCGACGGACCTCTTTTCGGAGGTTTGACAGGATCTCATTCCACCAAGGAGCATCCTTTTATGAACGAGCTTTTGAGAGTGGGCAACTCTTTGTTCCAGGTCGTAGTGCAGGTGATTTACCCCATTCACTTCGACGTGTTCCAAATTATCCTTCAGATTGGTCTTGTGAAGAGACCAATCAGTATATCTAGGATTTCAAATCGTAGGAATCGAGGTGATATTTCCCTCTATCCTAAATTCGATGATCCTATGGTCGGAAAGTGATGGCTCGCTCATCACCCTCCAATCTTTTACATTTTTCCTAGCATCAACATTAACAATTGTTACGTCCGGGACCTCTGCTCTTGCAATCGTGACAAAAGTGGGGGTTGTCCCCACGTTTAAGGTCTCAAGGTTATTTGCTAAGAGATATTCTAATAAACACTCACCTTTTGCGTTGTTATTGGTGCTTCCCCACACGGTATTGTGTGCGTTGGCATCACAACCAATTATAATTGGCAGCCATCGCAGTGTCTCACTAGCTCTTGTACCTCTACTGGCGGTGTCATCGGCCCGTCTCCAGCGAAGTGGGCAGAGGCAATGACGATGTATCGGTCGATACCCCCAATGTTGAGGTGAACCATGATTGGAACAAGGTCCCGTGACACGTATACTGAAACACATTTATGTTTTATGTTATTTCTTATGATTACACAGGCACGCGGAGATACTTGCCTTTGATCACAAATCAATTTAGAATCCTTACATCCCAAACCTTTGATTTGGCCTTCTTTGTTGATCCATGGTTCTTGGATCAGTACAATATCCAGTTGTAGTCTAGCGAACAACCTTGCAATCACGGCTGAAGCACCCTTCGCGTGATTCAAGTTAATCTGAGCTACATTCGTGAACGTGAAGGTGAGTTACCTGCTTCCTGGCCTCTTCAGGCCTCTTCAGGGCCTTTTCTCAGTGGGTGGTCTATGCCGCCCAGTTCTCCTGGTTTTGGGAGGTCGAACGGCATACGACCTTTGTGCCGTTTGACCTTTTTTCCTCCTGTGAGGTGCCCGAATGAAGAGGTGGAGATTTTCTCCACTACGTTTTCTTTCCATGAGTGATCCCACGAGAAGCTAGGGTCATTACGGTCCACCGCTGCAGAGCCCCGCATGCAGAGGTAAGTTGTTCAATACAATGGAGTTCCCCTGGGTGCTCCAAAGTCGAAACCAGTAAGGACTATTCTTCTATATAGCCACGCATTCTTCGGCCCGGTTTCCCACCTTGAATTTAGGTTTTTGATGAGGTTGTCTCCTCTTGGTCCGGACAGTAAAGCCAAGACCCCCCCACCCACCCCCCATCCCACTGGCCTACGAGACTTGACCACAGACAGCCAGGAGACATTGGTGTAACAGGTGATTTCGAGGTAAGCTCGTAATTTCACCCGTCATCGTAACCCTGTGTGCAATCCCTTAGCCACGATACTACAGCTGGGACAGGTAAAGTTGGTCCGCGGCAGGGTATTCGAGGGCTGCCAGTTTTTAGACACAACGAGCCCCAGGTATTTCCCCGCAGACCTCCTCCTCATATAAAATCAGCTCAGAGGCCCTTCTCCTATCCGCCACCTGGAGACGCGCCGGGTTGGTACTTCACCCCCTCCACATCAATAAATACCCCGACGAACAGCGACGAACTACGTACATATCTACTGATGTGGACCCGGAAGAAAAGGTTAACCAACAGTGAATTTAACAAAAAATGGTGAAATTCAGAGAGTGATCTTGCAATAAAGAACGAGAAAGATGCCTTCTCACTTTATAAACAAAATTCAAATTATCAAAATTATTTAAATTATCAGAAAGCAGAAGCTCATTAAAAGAAAGTAATTTTAAAAAGTAAAAGAGCCTCTTGAAAAGAATACTGTAATGAGTTAATCAGAAATACACCTATCACTGAGATATGGCTACAAGTTAAAAAAATTAAGAACGTATATAATTCTCCAAAAAATATAGTTGTTAATGACGTATGGTCTGAAAAGTTTCTTCATAAGCTAGCTCCACCCTGGGTTTCACCAAATCTATTCGATTACACTGTTATTATAAATGATGTAAGTTATCTATCTAAAAAATTCGAAATATGGGAGTTAGACGTTTGTCTAAAAAATCACAAAACCACAGCCCCAGGGATAAATAGCATACATTATATTATGTTATATTATTTACCTACACAACAAAAAATGTATCTGTTAAATTTAATTAATCAAAAGTATCCAGATTATTGGAAAGAATATATTATTATCCCGATATTAAAACCAAATAGAGATCCGGAATCCCCTGATTCCTATAGAGGTATAATATTGTCCTCTTGTATTCTTAAATTATTCGAAAGAATGAGATTGAAAAATTGGTTGGAAAGAAATAAATTGATCTCAGAAACTCAGTATGGATTCAAAAAATCAAGATCCACGCTAGAAACTATCACAATTTATCAATTTTCAAAACAAAAATCGATAATATCGATGTTCCTAGATATAGAAAGTGCCTATGATAATGTAAAATTAAACATTATTTACGAACAAATGGAAAAAATTGGACTTACAGGTGAATTCAATAAAAAAGAAGTATCAATTTAATCAAACAGAAAAATATTCCTCCAGGTAAATACCGAAATAGTAGGAAATAGAATTTCTAATATAGGTTTACCACAAGGAAGTATTTTGAGTCCATTCTATACTTAATATATACATTGGATTTACACTCTAGTATTTCGCATGAAGGAATGATTCTGCAATTTTCAGATGAATTTGACTATATTCAGAAGGATTGGAAATTTCACAAGCTATAACTGCCATGAATACATTATATCAACAAATAGAAAGATATTGTTTTAATGAAAGGTTAACTATCCCAGTTAAAAAAACGCAAACGTGTATATTCTCCAAAAAACATAATATACCGAGTCAAATATTATTAAATAATACTATGTTCGACGTACAGTCGACAGTAAAATATTTCGGAGTAGTATTAGATAGAGATAGGGGGATAGAGATAAGGGACTCAATATATTAAGATTCGTGTGCCATACCAAGTGGGGTTCTGAACCAAATATTTCTCTTATGTTTTATAAATCTATCATCAGATCAGTTATAGATTACGGATCCATTTTCTATTCTAAAGCTACCGAAACTCATTTGAAAAAGCTGGACAGAATAAATAATAAATCACTTCCTCTGTGTTTAGGAGCTATGGAAAGCACTCCGATATCAAACCTAGCTGTAGAATGTACAGAACCACCATTAAATCTCAGAAGAGAGTACCTTATAGACAAATTTCTGCTAAAACTCATTTTAGAAAATAGTAACATATTGATGAAAATTTACGAATTATCTATACAAGATCTGATTGCAAATTATTGGAAAAAGAAAAATACGATACCGTTGGTATCCTCATACACAGATAAAAAAATTTACAGGAAGACATTTACATCTCTAAAAAATTACCATACTACTCTGTAAATTGGGATGATATTAAACCTGCGAATGTGTATTATCTAAGAGATTACCTTAATTTGTTTTTCCCTGAATATTATTTTATTTTTTGAGCAGCATGAAAAACTCAAATAAATGTTTCAGCAGCACTGTATGATCCGAAGAAAGGGAAGTCTTTAGGAATAAGAATCAACAACAAACTATCAATATTCTCTGCTGAACTAATAGCGATTCTAGAAGCACTTAAATATATCAATTCTTTAGAGAAAATAATCGACAGATATATTATATTTTCGAACTACAAAAGTGCAATGGTTTCGATCCAAAACATTACAAAAAAATTTAAAGGAAGTCTCAGTTACATAGTAGTCGAAATGATACAACTTATCTCCAAATTGTCATCCAGAGGAATAAGTATTTCATTATGTTGGATAAGGGCACAATGTGGAATAAACTATAATAAAATAGTCGATGAAGCCGCAAAAAACTATAGAGAATATACGTATAATGGGGAATATAAATGTCCGGAGAAAGATCTTTATCCACTGATCAAGAAAAGTGTAATGCAGAAATGGCAACAATTATTTAATACATCTCAGAAAGGTCTTTCCTATAAAACTATTCAACTAACTATAGAACACGAACCTTGGTTCAAGAGAACAAATTTCTATAAAAAAAACTATATCAACAATTTGCAGAATTCGATTAATTCATTGTTTAACACCTGTTTATAAACCAAAAATGAAGCTGTCAGATAGTTATCTGTGTGAATGTGGAGAGGAAGGATCTCTGTAACACATAATATAGAACTGTAACCTAAATGAGGATGAAAATTAAAAATTCTTAGATGTTTTGTATAATTATATTTACTCTCCAAGAATTAAATTGGTAAGACCATGTAACTTACAGCAATTAGTACAATCATCGGATATATTTATGTATAATTTATTGTATAAACAAGTTGTTAATAGTAACATATCATTGTAAGTAATCCTAAGTTTTACCCCAACTGTAACCCTTTATATCCCAGGCCCTTTCAGTGATGTACTAAAAACGCTTTGATAGGCCTCTAAGCGTGGCATGTGTCCTTGTCTAATCCTTGAATAAAAAAATAAAAACTGGAGAAGACAAAAAATATGAATGAAAAAAAAACTGGAAAAGACAAAATATTTAAGGGAAAAAGAATATAAGTTATATTACTATATATGTATTATATAGTACAATAGATCATAGATAAAAAAATTGGTTGGAATTCCTACTTACTCTTCTGTACAAAAAAAAATTATGTTCCGTGATAATTTTGTTATCCTGTGTCATTTGATTTGTCAGTCAGCCATGGTCTGCCATGTTATGCATATAATTAAAGATAATATAATATTTTCATTTCTGCGAGTGAAGAAAAAGTATAGTAAGCACCTCGTGTTAAAAACGTCTTTAGTGACTCGTTTCACACTCGTTACGCTTCGCTACACTCGTGCCTTATAAAACTCGTGACTAAAGTAACCTTTTTGACACTTAGTACTTATAGTAAAATCGCAGTCGGTGCGGAGTAATAAAACTGTCGGAGCAAGGCATTTCAGGGGTGAGTACCTATTATTATTTTTAAGGTATAGTGACATTCGGATTACTGAAATATTTATTACGAATATTATTGAATGCCTATATAATTTTGGTGTATTCTGTTGTAAATTGTTAGGAACATAGCAACGACTTGTATATTATTATTGTTGAAACAATTTTCAAGAACTATTGCGAGTCTTAATGACCTCAGGCAGATGGGGTGGGATTATAATTTCAGAGAAAATTTCCCTACCTGACTATGGAATTTGTGTATTTTAATTTCAAAGCTAGTTGCTGTCTGACTGTCGGCAATTATTCATTCAGTGAATTTAGAAAAAACTTGCTCGCTTGATAACTTTTATAAAGTAATTATTAGTTTCGGTTAATAGTGACAATGGCAGAAAATTTGCAGTATGGATCCGGTTTTACACCTGTAAATCGTACGAAAAAGTCGGCGTTGTCGGTGAACGAGCAAGTAATGATAAACAATGTTTATAATTACTTAAGAACTGAAAATTCTTAAGGTTCAGTTGATAACATTGTTGCAAAGACAAGTAATATGACAGTTCTTTAACAAATGTCCCTTGCGTTTACAATAGCAACAATTATTATTTTGATACTGCGCCTTCAAATGACCGGGTTTTCCAAAATTACAACATTTTTTCGCTTTATTCATGTTGTGAGAACCTTGTGATTGTGTGTGAACTGTCAATAATGCCAATGTCGACTATTCTTTAATAATAATAATATAATTTATTGACGAATAAGAAAATATGAAACGTATACAAAAATGAAAAGTCTATAAATGATACATACTCGATAAGTGAGTGAAAATTTGTTTCAAGATATAAATATAAATACAGTATTACTTAAGTTTAAAGAATATTCAACACAATATCAGAATAACGAAATATGTAGCACACTTAATAAAGATAAATAACATTAATTGTGCGTTACAAAACAATACAATAACAAAAAAAACTTTAAAAGTATGATAAATTTGAAACACATAATCCACCAAAGTATGTCTCTATTTGAAAAGAACTGCCATGAACAACACATTGTACAAATGAAAATAGTTATGACCATAACAACAATTAATCATTTTAAAAACAACACTACAGTAAAAACATTTAGAGAGCACTTGCTAGCACTAGACCGTTTTGAAATGTAAAAATTGTTAAAGCACGTTTGTTTCACGGACATGCTGTTACAAGCAACACACTGTATAAATAAAAATTATAAAAGAAATAAAACCAGTGCATAATGATGTTAGTCGATGTGAACTGTATGAAATGAATCAGATGGACATATCCAGTTGAACAATCCCATCCCACCCAGCTCTTGGTGTTCCGTGAATGAATCTTTTTATTTTACATTCACAAATCTTGAAGTTATTTATGTTTTTCATATGGTCAGGAATAGGATTGAACACCTTGGGTGCTAAGTAGAAGAATGATTGCTGACAAACCGACCTGCTCATTTGGGGAGTAACATAGTGGTGTCTTTGTCGGGTACCGTAATTATGCGTAGGTAAACGAGCATAATTTTTTTTATATTTCAATATAACATTAAAACAATATAGTTGTCTCAAATCCAGTATCCCGCATTCCTCGTATAATCGATCTGTAGGATATCGGTGGGTTTTCCTTAAAATCAATTTCAGGAACCATTTTTGGACAATCTCCAGTGGTTTTATATGCGTTCTTAGGGCTCCACCCCAACCTACCAAGCCGTAACGTAAGTGACTTACCACTAAGGCAAAATATAATATTTTAATATGCTTGAATGTTAATATTTTGTTGAGGTACCTGAATTTATGTAGGAAGCTCTGTAATTTCTTGATGACGTACCTGATGTGAACATCCCATTTCAGACCACTATCAATCATTACAACTAAGTATTTGATTTTGACAACAGGCAATTTAGACATACTTCGATTTCGTAAAGTAATGATTTCAAGATGATCAAAATCCGGTCTGCACACATTATTGCAACTGATAGGCAGTAAGTTTTCTCAAGGTTAACCGTTAATAGTTTATGCTCAAGCCAATTCTTTACGTTTGAAAAATCAGCCTGAGCGTTATCCCGAAGTGCTTCCCAATTTTCAGCATCGTAAACTATTGCTGTGTCATCGGCAAATCCAATTATTTCAACGAGAACATTCCGTTTATATGAATATTAAATAAAAGTGGTCCCAGAACACTACCTTGAGGTACACCATACTCAACAATTTTTTCCTGACTGAAGACATTGTCCACCTTTACTTTCTGCCGTCTATTGGTAATATAGCTTTTAAATTAGTTAAGGTTCACATTCCTCATACCAATGTCCTCTAATGCTTGCAGAAGAAAATCTTGACTAACAGTATCGAGAGCTTTCGATAGGTCTATGAAAATACACAGACAAGACTTGCTCTCATTCAAGGCATTATTTAGTTTCATCATTAGGGCCAGAATTGCATCTTCTGTTGACGTGTTTTCTTTGAAGCCAAATTGCCTATCAGACAAAATTTTATATTTTTCATGGTAAGAAGTTAACCTGTTCTTTATTAGTTTCTCGAAAAATTTTGATAGGTGTGTTAATAATGATATGGGTCTGAAATTATTCATTTTTGTTTTATCCCCCTTTTTATGAAGTGGTATTACAATGGAATTCTGGAAGGGTGATGGCCGTATATCACCGTCTATGCACTTATTGATAATGTGACATAATGGTTTCCTAATAAAATCACCAATAATTTTAGAGTTTCAGCTCTAATTCCGTCAATCCCAACCGATTTTTTATCCTTCAATCCTTTCAATATCGTTTTCGATTCGTTGTCGTTCGTAGGTAATAAGACAAACGAGTTTGCAGTAAAATGCCTATTCGGAATATAGCTCTGGTCTCTAGTAATTTTATCAGCAAGGGTTTTTCAGGTATTTACAAACTTTTTATTAAATTCGTTGGCGATAATATTTTCATTGGTTATCATCAAACCTGAGTCAGTTTCGATGGAGAATATTGGAGTTTTAGATTTTTTACCTCTACTCAAGTCGATTACCACCTCCTATAATTTTTTCGTGTTGGTGCCATTTTTTATTATAATATTGTTATAGTAATCAAACTTTGTTCTTTGTACCAACGAATTCAATTTATTCCTGTACTGTTTGTATTCATTTATTAGTTCTACGTTTCCCATATACTTAAGGGTATTTTTGAACATTTTATTTTTTGTGTCTGTTGATTTCAATAGAGCATTTGTCACCCAAGGTTAAATTTTTGTATATTCTCTCCTACTGCTTTTGGATATCGTCGCTTCGCCAATCAAATTTGATAGAGTATCAACGTATCTGTTCATTTTAGAATCAGGATTTTCTGCAGACTAGATGGCAGCCCAAGATGCTCTCTCAAGAAGAGATTTCAGTTTACCCTGATCAACATATTGTGTGCTAGTTGACATCTTTTTTTTGTCGTGTTCACGTATATCGAAAACTATTTGTAGTAGTGTCGAATAATGATCAGTAATATTCGTTTCTAGAACCATAGGCAAAATGTTCTCAAGTTTATTGAATTTTGCCTTAATGAATATGTGATCTATACAAGTTTTTTCATGTTTCATGCCAAGTTTCTGTTAGAACTATACAATCTACATTTTTATCCAAAAGACTAAGAAATATTTTAAACTCATCAAGATTCGCACTAATTGAACGTATATTTTGATTCAACGACTTGAAATTATGATTACTTTCATTTATCATTAGCAAGTCTTTACACTCTTCCACACTGGTCAGTGTGAAGGTTTCTACATTATTGCTATCAAAATTGCGTATATATGGATTCATTTTCCGAATTTTATTATTGATCCATTTTAGTTCCACCGAGCTACAATAATATTTACTTTTTTAATATTTTATACATAAAAAGATTTCAATAACAATTTGGATAGACATAACATTAAAAATTTAATTTAATTAGGGGCATTTAATAATCAAACTATTCAAAGATAAAAAAGTCTTACTACTGTCGAGGTGTCGTTACTGCGTCTAAATTTTAATGACTGACCGTGTTCTTGGCTTTCCCTGTATTAGTTTACGTGCTGGAATCACTGGTTTTTTTATTGTGGAACTTTCCGGTGTCTTGAGAACTTCGGGTTGTCTCACGGTTGTAGGAGTGGGAGGTGCACTGTTGTGTTTAGGTTCCAAGTGCTCTTGTCTATCAAGGTCTTCAATTCCGTAAGCAGTTTCGTCAACAAAGAGTTTGTTACCTTTTATGTAACATCATTCCTTATATATCTGTTTTTGCCTAACGAGGAGGAGATGCTTCCTCAGTATTTTAAATTCCTTTCCTTGCTTGAGAGTTGAGTCGTTGGCTATTGATATATTTTTCCCTTTCAGCTTATTACAGTTTTTCAAGACTTCTCTCTTCTTGGGGTGTGAGTTGAATTCAATTTTAATTGGACAGTTTTCCGTTTTACCCAATGTATAGACGTCCCCAAAGTCACTCTCTTTTAGCTCAATACCAAGCAAGTCCTTGAGATCCTTACACAGGTTTTTCGCCATGACTTCTTCTCGCTTTCTAACCCAAATATCACAATGTTTTTCTTGTTTTGTGCTCTTTTCAGGAGTTCTACTCCTCCTTTAAGTTCGATATTTTCTGTTTCTAATTTTGTTACTGTGCTTTTGATTTGTTCCATTGTTAATAGGATCTAGCTTCGCTAGCTTCTATACAATTGTTTATGTCAGTGCGAGTTCTAAAGATTTCTTCTCTAATATTTTTGACCGCCCCATCCAAATCTAACATTTTATTCTGTGTCGCTAGTTGTTGTGTACGTTCTCCTTTACGAGGCGACTGCTATTTAGCAGATATAGTATTTGTTGACGTTTTTTTTGTTGCCTATATTATTTTGTGGGTTCCTTGGAGTATTAGAAACTAGTCTCTGGTGTAGTATGCGTACGTTTTTAATGTAGCATGAGGTAATCAACAAGTTTCTCACCAGATATAAACTTTAAAAATTATTATTCACTTTTATTCTTACTGAATTTGAAAAAATGCCAAGAGCTGTGATAACCATGTGTTAGAACTAAAGCAAACCACACACTGTGTTTATTCTGTGTTTATTCAATCTTTCTTTCTATATCAACAGGCGTGCGGTTAAGTGGTTTAACGTTTGGTCAGCTGAGCTGACACTTTCCCAAGCAGATCTAAAATGTTTGAACTTCTCTGGTAGGGCCATAATTATTTTTGTCAAGATCATTTTTTCCGGAAAAACTTGCTTAAGATTAGTTTGCAACTTCGCGACTTTCATAATAAAAGTGTTCACGGTCTCATCTTGAAACTTTAAGTGGGTACTGACCAAAGATCTCCGCTCGAACATACTTCCAAGTTCAACCACAGTTTCGCACTGCATAGCATGAGAAATAATATCATCCACCATTCTCACTACAAGTACTTTTTGTGCCTTAGCATCTTTCATTTTCCAATTTTCGAGATTTTGATTATCTCCGACTGGTGCATTTTCTGTCTCACGCATAATCTCATCAACACTACCTTTATTTGGAACTTCCTAACATTCCAACCTAAACGCATAATTTTATGGAAAAATGTTCCAAACACAAATTATGCATATTGGACGACCGAATAATCTATCCACAAAAGAGATATTTGCTTTTAAAATTTTCTCTTACTCACTCCCTGTAGAAGGGCTGATCAATTTCTACAAAACGTTTTTCAACTATTCCTTTTATACCTATGAATATGGAAATGTAGTTCGGAGCACTTTGTGTTGAAACCACACGTTCAACAATTTGTATTTTTATGTATAGTGTTCAGAACACGTCCGAACAATTATTATATTAAAAATGTCAACCAATTTTTCCAACCAGAACAGTCTTCCAGTTAAGACCTAAATATTTGAGTATTTACAGAATTTAATACATTACGCATTTTTTTGTATAAAGTTGAAATTCAAGATAAGTTATTTTTTATAGTGTTTTGGAAACAAAGGAGAAATAAACGGTTTTAAAGATTGGAAATAACTTTTCCGCATCTGTTGCCCTGAACAATAATATATCATAAAATTGTTACTTGTATACACTTCGGGGATATGTATCGTGCTAACAAACCGAAATTCCTCCAAAAGTAACCAAAAATGTAGTAAATCTGAATTTATAGGACCCGCTGTACTCGCTCTAATCATCTGAAAATCAATAGGGTACATCTGTGAGACACCTTGAACAATCATAAAATTGATCAATCGTAAACCCTCTGGAAGCTGTATCGTGCTAACAAACTGAATATTATCCTAAAATGACAAAAATTTGGTACTTCAAGTACCATAGCATCCATTGTACCGGCTATAGTGAGTTGAATATCAATAGGGTTCATTTTTGAGATGCTCTGAATAATATCCAACCATAAAATTGGTCCCTTGTATATACTCCGGAGGCTGTATCATGCTAACAAACTGAAATTCCTCCAAAAATGACAAAAATATCGTACTTGAAGTACTGTAGCACTTGTTGTTTTGGCTCAGGTGAGCTGAAACTCAAAAGAGTTCATGAGTGAGATGTCCTGAATAATATTCAATCATAAAATTGGTGATTTGTTGAGCTCCGGAGGCTGTATCGAGCTAACAAACTGAAATTTCTCAAAAAATTACAAAATGTCGTACTACAAGTACCATAGCAACCGTTGTACTGGCTATGGTGAGCTGAAAATCAATAGGGTTCATCTGTGACATGTCCTTAACAGTATTCAATTCAAAATTGGTGACTTACTACACTCCAGAGGCTGTATCGTGCTAACAAGACATGTAAGAGAAAGTGGCCGACAACAACGACGACGACGACATACACAGGATTTTTTTCTAAAAATTATTTTTTCGTATTTTTTTTTGATAGAGAACGTTTATAAATTAGTCAATATAACCTACCAAAAGAAAATTGTAAAATAAACTCACCTAATTCCTATTAGCACAGAATATACCATCTTTGTCTTTACGACATCGTCCGTGCCTTTTTGGCACCCCCACCACCCCATTATACACATTATCAACTGAGAAGGGTCATCGACCCAAGATGGCACCGTCGGTTCTGGAACCGTTCTGTGACCGTTCATTTTCAGTTCAACTGGAGTTAAATGAGGTCATTATGGAGTGAACGGGCTTATATACTACTGTTAAACCACTTAACCGCACGCCTGTTGATATAGAAGGAAAGATTGAATAAACACAGAATAAACACAGTGTGTGGTTTGCTTTAGTTCTAACACATGGTTATCACAGCTCTTGGCATTTTTTCAAATTCAGTAAGAATAAAAGTGAATAATACTTTTTAAAGTTTATATCTGGTGAGAAACTTGTTGATTACCTCATGCTACATTAAAAACGTACGCATACTACACCAGAGACTAGTTTATTATACTCCAAGGAACCCACAAAATAATATAGGCAACAAAAAAAACGTCAACAAAGACTATCTCTGCTAAATAGCAGTCGACTCGTAAAGGAGAACATACACAACAACTAGCGACACAGAATAAAATGGTAGATTTGGATGGGGTGGTCAAAAATATTAGAGAAGAAATCTTCAGAACTCGCACTGACATAAACAAGTGTATAGAAGCTAGCGAAGCTAGATCCTATTAACAATGGAACAAATCAAAAGCGCAGTAACAAAATTTGAAACAGAAAATATCGAACTTAAAGGAGGAGTAGAACTCCTGAAAAGAGCACAAAACAAGGAAAACATTGTGATATTTGGGTTAAAAAACGAGAAGAGGTCATGGCGAAAAACCTGTGTAAGGATCTCAAGGATTTGCTTGGTATTGAGCTAAAAGAGAGTGACTTTGGGGACGTCTATACATTGGGTAAAACGGAAAACTGTCCAATTAAAATTGAATTCAACTCTTACCCCAAGAAGAGAGAAATCTTGAAAAACTGTAATAAGCTGAAAGGGAAAAATATATCAATAGCCAACGACTTAACTCTCAAGCAAGGAAAGGAATTTAAAATACTGAGGAAGCATCTCCTCCTCGTTAGGCAAGAACAGATATATAAGGAATGATGTTACATGAAAGGTAACAAACTCTTTGTTGACGAATCTGCTTACGGAATTGAAGACCTTGATAAACAAGAGCACTTGGAACCTAAACACAACAGTGCACCTCCCACTCCTACAACCGTGAGACAACCCGAAGTTCTCAACACACCGGAGAGTTCCACAATAAGGAAACCAGTGATCCCAGCTCATAAATTATTACAGAGAAAGCCAAGAACACGGTCAGTCATCAAAATTTAGACGCAGTAACGACACCTCGACAGTAGTAAGACTTTTTTATCTTTGAATAATTTGATTATTAAATGCCCCTAATTAAATTAAATTTTTAATGTTATGTCTATCCAAATTGTTGTTGAAATCTTTTTATGTATAAAATAATAAATAAAGTAAACATTATTGTAGCTCGGTGGAACCAAAATGGATCAATGATAAAATTCGGAAAATGAATCCATATATACGCAATTTTGATAGCAATAATGTAGAAACCTTCACACTGACCAGTGTGAAAGAGTGTAAAGACTTGCTAATGATAAATGAAAGTAATCATAATTTCAAGTCGTTGAATCAAAATATACGTTCAATTAGTGCGAATCTTGATGAGTTTTTTTTGGTGATTTGTTGAGCTCCGGAGGCTGTATCGTGCTAACAAACTGAAATTTTTCAAAAAATCACAAAATGTCGTACTACAAGTACCATAGCAACCGTTGTACTGGCTATGGTGAGCTGAAAATCAATAGGGTTCATCTGTGACATGTCCTTAACAATATTCAATTCAAAATTGGTGACTTACTACACTCCAGAGGCTGTATCGTGCTAACAAGACATGTAAGAGAAAGTGGCCGACAACAACGACGACGACGACATACACAGGATTTTTTTCTAAAAATTATTTTTTCGTATTGTTGTTGATAGAGAACGTTTATAAATTAGGCAATATACCCTACCAAAAGAAAATTGTAAAATAAACTCACCTAATTCCTATTAGCACAGAATATACCATCTTTGTCTTTACGACATCGTCCGTGCCTTTTTGGCACCCCCACCACCCCATTATACACATTATCAACTGAGAAGGATCATCGACCCAAGATGGCACCGTCGGTTCTGGAACCGTTCTGTGACCGTTCATTTTCAGTTCAACTTTGGAGTAAAATGAGGTCATTGTGGAGTGAACGGGCTCATATACTACTGTTAAACCACTTAACCGCACGCCTGTTGATATAGAAAGAAAGATTGAATAAACACAGTGTGTGGTTTGCTTTAGTTCTAACACATGGTCATCACAGCTCTTGGCATTTTTTCAAATTCAGTAAGAATAAAAGTGAATAATAATTTTTAAAGTTTATATCTGGTGAGAAACTTGTTGATTACCTCATGCTACATTAAAAACGTACGCATACTACACCAGAGACTAGTTTCGTATACTCCAAGGAACCCACAAAATAATATAGGCAACAAAAAAAACGTCAACAAAGACTATCTCTGCTAAATAGCAGTCGACTCGTAAAGGAGAACATACACAACAACTAGCGACACAGAATAAAATGGTAGATTTGGATGGGGTGGTCAAAAATATTAGAGAAGAAATCTTTAGAACTCGCACTGACATAAACAAGTGTATAGAAGCTAGCGAAGCTAGATCCTATTAACAATGGAACAAATCAAAAGCGCAGTAACAAAATTTGAAACAGAAAATATCGAACTTAAAGGAAGAGTAGAACTCCCGAACAGAGCACAAAACAAGAAAAACATGGTGATATTCGGGTTAAATAACGAGAAGAGGTCATGGCGAAAAACCTGTGTAAGGATCTCAAGGATTTGCTTGGTATTGAGCTAAAAGAGAGTGACTTTGGGGACGTCTATACATTGGGTAAAACGGAAAACTGTCCAATTAAAATTGAATTCAACTCTTACCCCAAGAAGAGAGAAATCTTGAAAAACTGTAATAAGCTGAAAGGGAAAAATATATCAATAGCCAACGACTTAACTCTCAAGCAAGGAAAGGAATTTAAAATACTGAGGAAGCATCTCCTCCTCGTTAGGCAAGAACAGATATATAAGGAATGATGTTACATGAAAGGTAACAAACTCTTTGTTGACGAATCTGCTTACGGAATTGAAGACCTTGATAAACAAGAGCACTTGGAACCTAAACACAACAGTGCACCTCCCACTCCTACAACCGTGAGACAACCCGAAGTTCTCAACACACCGGAGAGTTCCACAATAAGGAAACCAGTGATCCCAGCTCATAAATTATTACAGGGAAAGCCAAGAACACGGTCAGTCATCAAAATTTAGACGCAGTAACGACACCTCGACAGTAGTAAGTCTTTTTTATCTCTGAATAATTTGATTATTAAATGCCCCTAATTAAATTAAATGAATCCATATATACGCAATTTTGATAGCAATAATGTAGAAACCTTCACACTGACCAGTGTGAAAGAGTGTAAAGACTTGCTAATGATAAATGAAAGTAATCATAATTCCAAGTCGTTGAATCAAAATATACGTTCAATTAGTGCGAATCTTGATGAGTTTTTTTTGGTGATTTGTTGAGCTCCGGAGGCTGTATCGTGCTAACAAACTGAAATTTGGCAAAAAATTACAAATGTCGTACTACAAGTACCATAGCAACCGTTGTACTGACTATGGTGAGCTGAAAATCAATAGGGTTCATCTGTGACATGTCCTTAACAATATTCAATTCAAAATTGGTGACTTACTACACTCCAGAGGCTGTATCGTGCTAACAAGACATGTAAGAGAAAATGGCCTACAACAACGACGACGACGACATACACAGGATTTTTTTCTGAAAATCATTTTTTCGTGTTGTTGTTGATAGAGAACGTAAAAGTAACTCAAACAAAAATTTCAAAATTCCAACTTTTTTTGGGTAAACCAATACTTTTCTCACATATTAGATAGTTTGGGCGGAAAAGTAAGATTGTTCTTTTATTCTTAGATCATACTGAAAGGCTTGTCTCCATTCATTGTTTCAACTGTATATATTTCTGACGTCAGTCAAAGTTTATTAAATATTACTGGATTGTTGATGAGATTACGGTGTATTTATTTTTGCCCAGAACCGACTACTACGAAGACGCAGTCCGCTAATCGAAGGTAGATTTATCCAAACTGTGTTTTGGTAAAACGGCCGTAACCCTTCGTGATTTTTAAAAAACAATTTCATTTCCAAAATATAAACTAATTACAACTAACTTAGGAAATTTTGATAGTACAAATAGATTTTATTAACACAATGTATAATAAAGATCTTACTATAAAAAAGTCGTTAAAATATTTGTGTGTACTGAATTTATAACTTCCTATTTGCTGATCATACATCTAGGTCGGCTATCATCTTCCTTCTCGCTTATGGTTACATTTCCATATATACACCAAATTTGACGCCAATTGGTTCAGCGGTTTGACTGGACAATAACACACAGACAGGCAGATATTATCGGGATAATACTTGATTCGAAGTCCTATTGCTTCAAAACGCGTACTTCCGTCAAAAAAGTGGGGGGTCACTGTTGAAGTCAATGCATGACCCCCCTCTTACTACACAATGCAGCTGATAAAAATAGTAAAATGAAGTGAAAAGAGAAGTAGAGAACGAGCTCAATATAGCAATAATAAACAGGAATTAAGGGGAACTGATTCGAATCGTTGGAAGTGAAAAATGAAAGGGGATAAGAGGACTAAGGAATGGAAACGAAATATCTTCATTATAAACCCAAGAGTAATACATATATTTAATTAACTATACAAAAAAGCACACACACATCATAATATCAGAGTCCTACCATGAGATTTACGACTGAACTTTTACAATAAAAACCCCAAGTTTGTGAATGGAGGATGACAACAACTATTCTTCGTCTTTTTCTTACCTCACACCTCAATTTGTTGATTATAGTACTGTGAAATTCAAATTTATGAAATATCACTACAAACCACTTTAATTTATTGTCGAAGTAATAAGAAACGAGTGATAGCACCATCTATAGGCTCATTTCAGAACCAAAAATGGAAACGTTATGTTACAAGTATTTTTGACCTCATTTCACAGAGAACATCATCAACCCAATACGGTATCTACTAAACTTTCGATATATACTGAAAGAGGGCACCACTTAGACAATTATATTGATTGAATTGGGAGTTTAGGAAAAGACCAATAGGGGGAACTGGTAATTTTAATGTTTGCAGCAGACCATTTAATAAGAACGAGCATAATTCTTAATTTTAGTCTTCTGATTTCATTAATCTATTATGTAAGGGATTCGTAGACAGCGGTCAATGGAAGAAAAATTTGGATTTTGCATTAAAAATGTCTTCTAGTCCAAAAATTGCAGATTAGAATTACAATTTTTGGTGAGAGCTCAGACTATACTTTTTGGCGAGATCGCGGCTATGATTTTTGGCCAGAGCGTGACTGCGCTCTCATATTTGGAGAGATCGCATGTTCGTTTTTTGCAAGATCACAAGATATTTGAAGGCTTCTATATTTATCACTGGAATATGATTTGAAAATAATTAGGAATAGAATATGAAACGTACAATATTGCACGATAAAATTTCTGTAGATGGTGATTTAACCTCCTAGAGGTGGCGCCTGCTATTTCGCATAGAAGGTGGCGACGGGTCTCACAGACCCTTCATAAATAAATCGTTGGAATAACTTTTTTCATATTATATCTTGATATTTATATATATTTTGATTGTAGAAATAAAATTTACCAAACTTAATTTCATAAGTTTTATTTAATTAATGAATAATTTTATATTACTAAATACATGTAAAAGTAGACAGAAAGACGTATTGAGTTTAATATTAAACTAAAAATTAACAAAGAATAACGAAATACTAACTTTAAGATTCCAAGTAAAAAATATATAATAATATTTCAGGAAACTAACTGTCTCGACCCTTACTTCGTGGAATCTGCTCATATTAGTGTTTTAAATGAAACTGACGGTTTCTAGTTAATTCCACAATATAATAAAAGTTATTGAAAATTCTAAAAAAGTGACAATTGTTTCGATAAATCAATATCATCGTCAGAATGACAGAAGTTACATTTAATTTCATGACTACCTGATGTTTAGTAGTTATTTTTGGCTAGACCAAGAAGTGACCTAACTTGTGATTGACTTAATATTTGTTAATAGAAAAAAAAGAAGACGTGATATTACAAATATTGAAGCTTATATATTATTAGCCCTATGGTGATATCCTGGATATCTTTTTTCCAAGTAAGATCAGTATAACTGTACAATGATATAGAAAACCAGAAAAACTATATCTGCTGATCTTCACAATTATAGTATTGTCTCTAGTCGTACTTAATGGTCTTTATCTCGACGACATCTCAAGATGCTGCATATCCAAGAACGACACGGCCTGCTTCCTAGAACTGCAGCAACCGGCCGGTTGACAATTTATTTTATAGAGGTGGGTGTGTAGGCAAACAAGTACGAGAGCAGCAATCTTCCTCTTCTTCTCATACTAGTTTTAATTCTTTCTTTAGTTCATCTTCTTTCAGTATTTTTTTCACGATTGACTATGAGCTTAAGAACGTGTTGGTATTTGTTATAGCGTATTAGGACATGTTCTTTTACAATCACCGGAACATTTTCGAAAGTCTGGATAATAAACTTCGAAATATGACACTAAAATTTTATGTGTTCAGGTATTAGAAAATTATACTGAAATTAATTGTATCGACCCTTACTTCGTGGATTCTACTCATATTAGTGTTGTAAATGAAACTTACTGTTTCTAGTTAACTGCACAAAATATTGAAAAAATGTTAAAAATTCTAAAAAATTGACAATTGTTTCGATATTACCTAAATATCATCGTCAGAATGACAGAAGTTACATTTCATTTGATGCCTACCTGATGTTTAATTATTTTTGGATAGTCCAAGAAGTGAGCTTACCTTGTGATTGACTTAATATATGTTAATAGAAAAAAGAATATATGATATTACAAATATTAAAGCTTAGATATTATTAGCCCTATGGGATATCCTGGATATCATTTTTCCCAATTAAAATCAGTATAACTGTGCAATGATATAGAAAAACAGGAAAACTATATCTGCTGATCTTTCCAATTATCACTTAAGAAGACAGTTTATTAGTGGAGAACTCCCTAGATTTAACTGTTCATTGACAACTTCATATTGTGGTTTTCTTAAATGTCTTCTAATTTCCAATTCTTCAAGGGAATCCAGTTCTTGTTTCTTTTCACAAATATGCAGCACTTCTAGTTTTGTGTTAGGTGTCAATGAATAATTGGTGTCAAGTGGATGTTTTGCGTAGTGGGATTTATCTGGTTGTTTTAATCTGTATGCTCGTAAGTGTTCACTATACCGGAATTCAAAATTCCTAAGGGCCTGACCCAAATAGACAGCATTACATTCTGGACATTTGAAATTATATATACCTGACTCCTTCAATAGTGGTATTTTTGTTTTTACATTCAACAATTTTGTACTAACGTTACTTTCTGTTTCAAAAGAAATTGTTGTATTCGCTGCTGAAGATATTATCTTTGAAATATTATTAGAAATATTTCCTGCATATGTGATGGTTTCATAAGTTTTCATTTCATCAGCTTGTTTAGGAAATATTAGTTGTAATGCCACTTTTTCCTCTTTTTTACTAATTAGCTTATTTATCATATCTAATGGATAACCGTTGGATGTTGCTATTTGTCTTATTGTATCAATCTCTCTATCAAAATTATATTTGTTCATAGCAACTGAAAAAGCTCTATGTATCATTGAATTATATGCCGCTAGTCGGTGTGAAATAGGGTAATTGGAATTGGAAGGAATTGTCACATCAGCCTGTGTTGGTTTTCGGTAGATTGAATAATCAATACATTATTAACTCTTTGAATTTTTAAATCAAGAAAATTGATCGAGCTATTTTCTTAAATTTCTAATGTAAATTTAATTTTTGTGTGTAAATTATTGATGTGGTTGAAAAATACATCTAATTGTCGTTCACTACCCATAAAACAAGCTAATATATCATCTACATATCTATACCAAAATAAAATATTTTTCGAAATTTTATTTTCAAAGATCTTTCTTTCTAAATTGTCCATAAAAATGTTCGCTAAAATAGAAGATAAAGGGCTTCCCATTGGTAAAACTTCATTTTGAATATATATATATATATATATATATATATATATATATATATATATATATCTTATTGTCAAAAGTGAAATAATTCTGATTATTGCTTACATCAAATAAATTAAGTGTATCTGATATTATTCCTGGATTAATATTTTTATCTTCTAATAATTTTCTAACAAGTATTAGACATTCTTTAGGAGGAATTTTAGTGAACATATTAGTTACATCGAACGAAATGAGTTTATAGTTAACTTGAGAGTGGATTGCTTTCAACTTTTTGATTAGTTCTATTGAATTTCTAATTGAGTACTGAGATTCATAACCGTAACTATTGAGTATATTGTTGAGCCTCTTTGCCAATATATTATTAGGAGCATTAACATAAGAAACTACAGGTCTAATTGGTTTCGTTTTTTTATGTAATTTAACGGTTCCATATAATTGTAGACTTTTTTGCTGGGTCTGCTTTAAAGATGTAAAAGTTCTTAAAGCAGACCCAACAAAAAAGTTTTCTAATAATGTAAGGGATATTGTTGATAATTCAAATTATCTTTTAAGTGATTACGAAAAGAGGTCTATCATATATAAGAATCCTCATTGTCCACAATTATATGGAACCGTTAAATTACATAAAATAACGAAACCAATTAGACCTTTAGTTTCTTATGTTAAAGCTTCTAATAATATATTGGCAAAGAGGCTCAACAATATACTCAATAGTTACGGATATGAATCTCAGTACTCAATTAGAAATTCAATAGAACTAATCAAAAAGTTGAAAGCAATCCACTTGCAAGATAACTATAAAATCATTTCGTTCGATGTAACTAATATGTTCACTGAAATTCCTCCTAAAGAATGTCTAATACTCGTAAGAAAATTACTAGAAGATAAAAATATTTATCCAGGAATAATATCAGATATAATTAATTTATTTGATGTATGCAATAATCAGAATTGTTTCACTTTTGACAATAAGATATATATTCAAAATGAAGGTTTACCAAGAGGAAGCCTTATATCACCTATTTTAGCAAACATTTTTATGGACAATTTAGAAAGAACGAACTTTGAAAGTAATATTTCGAAAAATATTTTATTTTGGTATATATATGTAGATGACATATTAGCTTGTTTTATGGGTAGTGAACGATAATTAGATGTATTTTTCAACCACATCAATAATTTACACCCAAAAATTAAAATTACATTAGAAATTGAAGAAAATAGCTCAGTCAATTTTCTTGATTTAAAAATTCAAAGAGTTAATAATGTACTTGATTATTCAATTTACCGAAAACCAACACAGACTGATGTGACAATTCCATTCAATTCAAATCACTCTATGCCACACAGACTACTGGATAACCGTTGGATGTTGCTATTTGTCTAGTTGTATTAATATCTCTATCAAAATTACATTTGTTCATAGGAACTGAAAAAGCTCTATGTATCATTGAATTATATGCCAATTAGACCCGTAGTTTCTTATGTTAATGCTCCTGATAATATATTGGCAAAAAGGCTAAACAATATTTTTAATAGTTACGGATATGAATCTAAGTAATCAATTGGAAATTCAATAGAACTAATGGAAAAGCTGGAAGCAATCAACTTGCAAGATAACTATAAACTTATTTCGTTCGATGTGACTAATATGTTCACTAAAATTCCTGCTAAAGAATGTCTAATACTTGTAAGAAAATTACTAGAAGATGAAAATATTAATCCAGGAATAATATCAGATATACTTAACTTATTTGATGTATGCATTAATCAAAATTATTTCACTTTTGACAATAAGATTTATATTCAAAATGAAGGTTTACCAATGGGAAGCCCTATATCATCTATTTTGGCACACATTTTTATGGACAATTTAGAGAGAAAGATCTTTGAAAGTAATAATTCGAAAAATGTTTTATTTTGGTATAGATATGTAGATGACATATTAGCTTCTTTTATGGGTAGTGAACGACAAATAGATGTATTTTTCAATCACATCAATAATTTACACCCAAAAATTAATATTACATTAGAAATTGAAGAAAATAGCTCAATCAATTTTCTTGATTTAAAAATTCAAAGATTTAATAATGTACTTGATTATTCAATTTACCGAAAACAAACACAGACTGATGTGATAATTCCATTTAATTCAAATCACCCCATGTCCCATAAACTTACGGCATATAGTTCAATGATACATAGAGCTTTTTCAGTTCCTATGAACAAATGTAATATTGATAGAGAGAATAATACAATTAGACAAATAGCAACATCCAACCTTTATCCATTAGATATGATAAATAAGCTAATTAATAAAGAAGAGGGAAAAGTGGCATTACAACTAATATTTCCTAAACAAACTGATGAAATAAAAGCTTATAAAACCATCACATATGCAGGAAATATTTCTAATAATATTTCAAAGAGAATATCTTCAGCAACGAATACAACAATTTCTTCCAAAACAGAAAGTAACGTTAGTATAAAATTGTTGAACGTAGAAACAAAAATACCACTATTAAATAAACTTAAATGTGCAGAATGTAATGCTGTCTATTTGGGTCAGACCCTTAGAATTTTGAAATTCGATACAGTGAACACTTACGAGCATACAGATTAAAACAACCAGATAAATCACACTACGGAAAACATCTACTTGACACCAATCATTCACCTAACACAAAACTAGAAGTGCTGCATATTTGTGAAAAAAAACAAGAACTGGATTTCCTTGAAAAATTGGAAATTAGAAGACATTTAAGAAACCCACAATATGTAGTTGTCAATGAACAGTTAAATCTAGGGAGTTCTCCACTAATAAACTGTTTTCCTAAGTGATAATTGCGAAGATCAGCAGATACAGTTTTCCTGGTTTTCTATATCATTGCACAGTTATACTGATCTTAATTGGAAAAATGATATCCAGGATATCACCATAGGGCTAATAATATCTAAGCTTCAATATTTGTAATATCACATCTTCTTTTTTTTTCTATTAACATATTTTAAGTCAATCACAAGTTAGGTCACTTCTTGGTCTAGCCAAAAATAACTACTAAACATCAGGTAGGCATCAAATGGAATGTAACTTTTGTCATTCTAACGATTATATTGATTTATCGAAACAATTGTCAATTTTTTAGAGTTTTCAACAGTTTTTATTATATTGTGGTATTAACTAGAAACCGTGAGTTTCATTTAAAACACTAAGATGAGTAGATTTCACGAAGTAAGGGTCGACACAGTTAATTTCATTAAAAAGAACATTTTTGTTCTTTTTTGGTACATACTATAGCAGAGTGATGTTTTCTTGGTACCCAAACATACTAGATGTTATTGGTCTCTCTTTGACATTCAAAAGTTCTGGTGGAAGTTCCCTCTCTTTCTTACGGATAGTACCGACGTAAGTTATTTTCTGTGTCATCAGAAAGTTGACCAAACTAATAGATGCAAAATAATTCTCGTACGTTAAATTCCTTCCAGATCTAGCCAAAGGAACAAGTAATCGTCGAACCAAACTCTCAGTATTATTTTGTACTCGAAATGATCATTCCGGCTGATGGCCTACATATACTTCAAGGTTGTATGTGTAAGACATTTTGTCGTCGACTACAAAAAACACTTTAATACCATATCTGTTAGGTTTACTGGGGATGTACTGTCTAAACGCAAATCTTCCCCTAAACCCTGATAACATTTCATCTAGTGTAACGTAGTGACCTAAAGTATATTGTTTTCGACAATTGGTAACAAATAAGTCAAAGAGCGTTCTTATTGGAGCTAATTTATCAATTGCTTTTCTAAAATATCTAGTTGTGAGGTCATCAAATCGCAGTACTCGCTACAAAAACTAAAATCAATATTGCGCCATAGTTAGCCAAAATATTTCCACTCCACAACCTTTTCAATCCCATAGATCTTCGAAATTCAGACGACTACTTTTTAAACTTCCAGCTATATAAAGGAGACCAAGTAAGGCTTCTATCTCTATTTTATCTGTAGGTCGGGCAGATCTTTGTCTTGTAAAATTTCCTGATATGGATTGAATGAACCTATTGGTCTCGGCTACGATAATGTCTAATATATCATCAGAAAATATAAGTTCCCAACACTGAATTGGAGTTTTGGCTTCCCTAGCTAAATATTTTACTCCAGGAAAGTGCCGAAATAAATATTCAGATGTGGTGCGTACGTTTTTTTTATTGGCCTGTGTTTTTTCCATATAGTTACTAGTTCCTCACCAATGAAACAAGGTTCTATTGTATTCAGTACCTTCGACTGCAATAAAACTGCAAAATAATAACAAAAATAATATCGCTCGGGCCTGGCAGGGCCGGCGCCACCGTTAGGAGTTTAATGACATGAATACATTTGACAATAAATATTTTTTATTATCAGTGCCTCATTTACCTATTTAAAGCACCCCTCAGCCTATTTAAATCGAGCTTTCGAAAACGCGCGTTTCTTAAACTTACCATTATAACAACAACAACTCGAGAAACGGAAGTCAAAACGAGAACTTTTTGATTTTATAGACCGAAAAAGTGTTCGCCTTGGGCAGCTGCGGGTGGATTGAGTAACTCACAGTTGTCACTGCCGGTCCGAAGCCCGGTCAAAGGAGGAGGGTTCTTAGGTAAGGCTGGCAACCTGCCTAAGGTAATACACTCACATGCTCAAAGCACCGGTAATACAGCCTCGGATCTAGGATTGATTTCACAGACAACGACCCATGCGCGAGAAAGGACAAGGACAAGGAATAAACTTAAACTTAACATGAAGATGCAACAAATAAGAATGGCATGATGGAATATAAAAACACTCTATTCGAAAGCTTATGAACTAATTCCCGAACTCAACGAACATAAAATAGACATACGTGCACTTTCCGAAACAAAAAAGAAAGGTAAAGGAACGACAAAACTAAAAAACTACATCTTAATATACTCAGGCGTGCGAAAAGACCTAAGAGCAACATCAGGCGTTGGAGTAGCTATAAATGATAAATACGAACAGAATATAGAAAGCATAGAATACGCGTGCGACAGAATCCTGAGAGTGAAGATTACGTTTGACCAACCCATTCACATCATATCAGTGTACGCACCCGACATTAATAAACCTGAAGAAATGTCAATGGACTTCTACGAAAGACTACAGTCAGCGATAGACAAAATACCAAGACATGGAAAGATAATCCTGTTTGGGGATTCAAACGCAAGAATTGGAAACGAGGTCGTGGATGGAAGACAACAAAAATATAACGAGAATATAACCAATAGAAATGGCGAAATTTTGACCGAATTCTGTGGACAGAATTAACTGAGAACAAACAACACATATTTCCCCCATAAAGAACAACACAAATACACCTTCTATGACAATAGAAACAATAAATCAATAATCGATTATATCATCACCAATCGAAGTTTCTTACCTCAACAAATAATAGACATGAGTCCTATCTTCAGCCAACATCGGAAAAGACCACAAACATGTGCTAGGAAAGATACGAATAGGTGCGCCGCTATCTAAAAAAAGACCATCGATAAAAACTGGAAAATTCAATATAGAATCCCTCAATCACGAAAGCACTAAACAACTTTATTCAAACAGATGCCAAACACACGTCACTCTTAACCCCATAGCACGGTCTGATACCCCTAACACAGCCCGGAATAAACTGAAAGAAAACATCTGCAAAGGTGCTAAGGAAGCCCTAGGAACACGTACAGTGTCACAGAACAGCAGACCGAACATTAAACCTTAGTTTACATTAGAAGTCAAGAACATTACAAGGAAAAAGAAGGAAAAATACTTACAATACAAGAAAACTCCAACACCGGAGAACCGAAACATCTATACCGAAATAAGGAACAGGACTAATAATAGAGTACGAGAAATAAAAGAAGAATATTGGCAGCGATTTAGCAACGAAATGGAGGCGGATATGTACGGAGCACAAAAACGTATTTGGAAGATGTTGAGGGGTCTTAAACGAGAAACAAATGAAACAATACAATTAAGAACTATTGCAGAAGATACGTGGGAAAAATATTTCAGATACCTGTATGCAGAAACAGTTGAACCAATGGAAGCACAAGAGACAGGCCAGAGAGATAATATAGGAGATCACGCGCCAGTCACTTACGAGCAAGTAGAAGAGACAATAAGGAAACTTAAAAACAGAAAAGCTCCCAATCAAGATAAAATACCGAACGAGCTAATAAAAAACGCAGGCACGACTATCATAGAGGAGTACACAAAACTGTTTAACATCATATTACAATATAAGAAAATACTAGAAGAATGGAAACAAAGTATAACAATACCCATTTTTAAAAAGGGAGATAAAACAGACCCAGCTAACTATCGGTGAATAACACTACTGAGCACCTTGCTAGAACTTCTGACAAAGATCATTGCGGACTAAATATCCTCAACAGTGCCAATAAGCGAGGAACAGCAAGGAATCCGAAGAAACCGCTCCACTACCGATGCATTATTCATACTCAGGCAACTAGTTGAAAAAGCTTTAGAATACAACTCTCCAGCCTATCTATGCTTTATAGATTTAACAAAGGCCTTTGATACAGTCGAACTAAAAGACATCATCACCATCTTGGAAAGCAGTATTGTCTCGAAAGAACTCACAGAACTTATCAAGGACTTAAACACAAACACAACAACCCAAATGAGAACAATCTCTACCTTAACGCAGCACCTCCGAACTACAACTGGTATTCGCCAAGGCGACAGTCTCAGCCCTATGTTATTCAACACAATCATGGATCAATTGATAAAAACCGTCAAGAATACTGGATTAGGATATCGAATGGGAATACATAAAGTAAGCCGATGACGCAATACTTATTACAGAGTCAGAAGATGACCTCCAAAGAATGCTGCAAGCTTTTAACAGACAGGAAGAAAAACTTGACATCCAAATTTCTACAAATAAGACCAAATGCATGACCATCACAAAGGAGCCTCTACGGTGCAAATTGGTAATAAAGAACAAAACTATTGATCAGATAATGTCATACGAATACCTCGGATGCAAAATTACAAGTTCAGGATTCCTGGAAGAAGAAGTAAGGAAACAAGTCAATGAAGCTGCCGTAATATCAGGATACCGTAAATATCCCATATGGAAAAACAAACATTTGAGCATTGAATGTAAGTCGAGAATATACAAAACCTGCATACGACCAGTGATGACATACGTTGCGAAAACCAGAGCTGAAACATCGGTAACAAAGAGAATCCTAGGAACTACTGAAATGAAGACATTAAGAATGATAACTGGATACACATTGAGGGACAGACAGAGAAATGTAGACATGAGAGAAAAGTGCCAAACAAACGACGTTGTCAGATGGATACGGCAGAGAAGAAGAAAATGGAACCAGCATGTCAATAAAATGGGCCCCGACAGAATGGCCATAATAATCCGCAACAATGTTTCCCATGGCAGAAGACCAACTTGACGTCCACCTAAACGTTGGCGAGATAGTTGGCAGTCAACCTCGCAAGAGTTGCGTAGACAAGGAGGAAACCGGAACTGAACAGGCGATTTCGCCTTCTGAAGAGGAAGAAGAAAAAGTGTCACGTCAGAACATCGCCGCTAAGGGAAAACAAATCAATTATTTAACTTATGTCCTGTCTTGACCGTTGTAAAATTTTGAAGGTTTATTCGTTTTTTCATTTGTAAACTGACACTGCAGTGACTATCAAGGATTATGCCTTATTGCTTCGCTCCTAAATTTCCAACATATACTCTATATCTAACACATATAAATGGTGATTCTGTAACGAATATGTTAAATTTTAACGAAGGTTAAAAAATAACGTACGGTAAAATAGAAAAGTTATTCGGTACTGTTACTGGTGAATATTAAACTGATGTTATTAACAGTAGTTCAAATAGTCCAATATTTCCTATTCCGTAATATTTTTCACGTTAAAAAATACCGGAGAGATGTTAAAATCGAACTTTAGAATGATATTTTCAACACGTACCTACACAGTACCCTTTAAAAATTAAGCAGTCAGTTTAAGTAGTTAAATATCGTAGAAAATGGCATTAGATGGTGTTAGAATTTTATTTAATTACTAAATTCTCCTGTGATTTGTATTTTCAACTTCCCCTGTATAATACAATTCAAATATTCTGCTAAAAACATATAACTAAATATATCCTTATTCTCAACATTTAATATTTCTTTACATCAACAAAACATTCATTTTAACTTTACTACCACATAAGAAATACAGACAAATATCGTTCTCTGAAATTCCAATGAATATTTCAAAGTACCCGACACCTTATCGCTTCATAAAAACTCTGTTATCTGTATCTACGAAACCTTTTCAGGCCACAAAAAAATCACCCCAAGTTGCAAATTTTCACTCGCTGTATCCGACCGTTACGTTTCAAATTCTTTTATCCCATTGGCCAGATCCTAATATTTTGCTCCTACGTCGCAACCAAGTAAACCGATCTATAAATACGAATACAACCTCAATTTTAGTCACTTCCCAGTCGTCACTCGTGAACTTCTCATTCGTCATTCATACATTTCCCAGTCGTCATTCACACTTCCCAGCCGGCATTCATACACTTCTAATTCATCCTTCGTTCTCTCTCTTCATCATTTAATCATCGTACATAATGGTACTCAAGTCATAAGAGCACCCGGCGTTTTTTGTCCCGGTAACAAACATGTGTATTTATTCTTTAATCACCCATTAATCCCTCAGATTATGTGCAAAATAATCACAGTGTAACGCGTATGATCAAGTGAGTTTCTTAATTGTCTACGCAAAAAGAAAAAGGTTATAAATTCCTGCAATATATAAAAATGAACGTGAATAAGTGTTTAATTTCTTCATCCCTTTCATCATACATCCTACAACATATTGAATACAATAAAGTGGTCCTTCGAGAACATCAGCTAACAATAAAGAACTTTCCATTCCATCGGTTAGCCCACGTAAAAAAGGGTTAATTAGAACAGATGGATTACTACATCTCTTTACTGAAGATTTAAATGATAATTGGCAAAGAATGGAAGTATTATTTTGCCTATGATAGATACTTTTGAGACACATGTTACCTAAACAATTTTTCAGAACCCTCAATAATTGGAGATGTAGAAATTTACGCGATGCCAGTAATCCTTTTGAAATGCCAGACCGGCTCTTTTTAAAACTGTTTAGGCTGAATAAAGAAACATGCTTATACCTAATTGATACGTTATCTCCTCATTTTATTCAGCATCAGCATGCAAGAATTACCAGGATACCTTTACAGTTACGAATATTACTAGTACTCAATTTCTTTGGACAAAGAAGTTACCAGACAGGAATAGGTATGGGGTGGTGTATTGCAGTTAGCCAACCAATAACTAGTAGATGTTTGGCGGAAGTAACAAGAATAATAAATCAACAACTTGCCAATCAGTGGATAAGATTTCCATCAGAATAATAAAACAGGGCTTTAGAGAACTTGCTGCTTGTTTTGAAAACTGTATAGGAATCGTAGATGGTAGCCTGATTAGAATAGTATCACCTCCTGCACACAATCCAGTTTTTCCAGAGCCAATAGTTTACTGCCGGAAAAACTCTTATGCCCTTAATATACAAGTCAATCTGTGACCACAATAACAAATTCCTGGCAATAAATGCCCGTTTTCCTGGATCAGTCCATGATTCAGCAATTTGTATCGTGTCTAGAGTTAGGGAAGAATTGGAAAGGGACTATGTAAACAATAATTCAGAAAACTACTTAATAGGAGATAGTGGATATCCGCTAGAACCATGGTTACTTGTTCCAGTGAATGCTCCTCCTCCGAACTCTCCTCACTCAAGGTTGAACACCAGAATGTCAAATGTAAGGGTTAAAATTGAACATTCAATAGGGCCACTAAAAAATAGGTTTCACTGCGTACATGGACATTGTATTACAGCCCTAATAAAGTGACTGAAATTATACACATTTGTGTCATTTTACACATTGCAAGACCAAGGGCAGTAGAAATGCCTGATGAAGATATATTAGATGAAGATCCAGAAAATGAAAATCCAGGGCTCATTGAAAATAATGATGCAGGTGAAGCACGAAGATATTTTATGTAGGTAACATTTTTTATTTGAACTTTATTTTTAAATTCATTTAGTATACTCAAAAGGGGTTGCTCGATGCGAAAACAATAGAGTTTAGATTCCTAAGTGCACAACTATATTCATATATTTTAATAATTTTTCACAGGATGGAATTGAAACGAACTTCAATAATATATAATTTTATACAAAAAAATGTATTGATTTTAGCAGGAAAAAAATGTAAAGCTAGGTGTTTTAACAATCTTATCAAAAAATTCCAATTTTTTTCTGGTCCAACTATTTAGTTCTTTCATCAAAAACGTTTGTCAAAGTGTAGTTCATTTTATTATCACTCTGTGAAGAAATATTAAAATATTTAAATAATAATTGTACCCTTAGGAATTAAAATATAATGTTCAAAATTAAAAGAGCTCGATTGTTTTCACAGCACGCATAGCTATTAAACAGAAGTATATTGAAGTATAAGTGGATAAAGAGGTGTTTCAAACACGAATTAACTGCTTCAAGCATTAAATTCTATTTCTAAAAACTTTATTTTCGAGTTACAAATATATTCTCTAACAATTATTACGTTTACTTCAAATTCAAATTAACAACAACAACAAAAAACTCTTTACAACTGTTTTTATGTCCTCGGTTCCGCACTCTGCTGACTTGGCGTTTACACTGCGTTGTCATCAGGATGCGTTGAGGTAATTCCTCCCCCCGAAGCTCCAACTCATGAGGGTTGGACTACTGGAACTTGTGTACTTGAACTGGAATCTGGTTTATCCCTTGGGCGGAATTTCTTGTAGATTATAGTGGCTATTACTCCAATTATCAGGGTATACAATAATATGGTCCAAACACTAGGAGTATAGGAAATTTCGTTGTTGAACTGAGTTTGTTCTAGTGACAGATGACGTATAGCTTCTGAGTAGTGTTTAAGGCTTATATCTTCTAACTTTATTTCTGATGTTAATGTTGGTAACGTATCATTCTCCAAACTTTTTTCTGGGAATAATGTTGGTTGTCCTTGAATAACACTTTCTTTGTTTATTATGGTTTCTATATCAGTTTTGATTTCACATCCTAAGGGAACTTCCATAATATAAGAACCCTTGAGTTGTTTTACTTCATGCTGATCTTGACAGTCAAACGTAATACTCTGTTTTCCTGGGATTATAGCTAACCAATTATTTGTGTCTCCTAGATGGTGGAACCTTGATTCTGTGAGGGTGATGAGGAATTGTTTGCATTCTGACGCGTCTGCTGCGTTGAAAATCTTCACTCCACAAGGTGGATGCGATTGTATTTCCTTGGGCGTCTGATTCTCACATAAGTAGTATTGAGGCAAAACTTCGGTGCATAGGTCATTACGAAGGATGTAGTGCAATTTATTTTTTATCAAGTAATTATTTTCTGTAATTATAACCTTGAACTGACTCTTGTATGGAATCGGAGTCGAATACAAACGGTATATTTCAAATCTATCTATGTACATTATTGGTAAATGAAGGATATAAACTATTTTATTATTATAAATGTAACACTGAATTTTCATGATACTTTCATATCGTGAAATGTTTTCCAAAGAAACATCAAATGGTAGCTGTGAACTTGGTATTTGTTTTCCTATTGCTTTTAGTTCTGTATACAAATCTGTGGATTTAATTATACTGGGATGCATTACTTTTATTTTTGCAAAGGTTAAAGAAGTCTCTATATCTTGAAGTGTGGAATGAATAATTTCGAACATATTTATAATTTGATTAATAATATCTTTAATGGAAATCAAGTTCTCTCTATCATCTACGGAGTTAACTATTTTGATAACTTCATATATTTTTGATTCCAATAGTTTCTCATTATGTTTAATTTTCTCAATTGTCTGGTTAAAATTTGTGATAGTGTTGATTGAAAGTGAAATTTGAGATTTGCTTGTCAAGGCAATCCTCTCTTGATTTTTTTGTAAATTATTAATTAAATTTTCATATCTTTCACTATCTTCTGCATCTAGATTACCTGATATTGATTTGAAGATTGAACCTAAGCCATTGATTAGACCCCTTCTTACTCGTTTTTTATGTGGTAGTATATTTAAAATTTTATATTCCACCTTTTCTTCAATATATTCTAATAATTTCATATCGTTTGAAACGTCCCAAGAATAGTTTTTGTTTGTGCATACTACTTTTATTATATATCGTGATTTTCGCTGTAGTTTTTCAATTTCCGAGATAATTGAGGTTAAATCGTAATAATGTATCATCTTATAGGAATATTCTTCTATTCTAGCGGTTCCTAACCTAAGTGGTATTAATCCTAAATTATTGTCCAATGGGTTTATCTTTATTTGTTCCCGAAGCCCGAGCGTAATGGGAAACCTGTAAAATTTTTTAAAATAAGTATGTTTTCTTTCGCGGTCTCTTGAGATTGTCCATATGGACCTTCTCACCACGATCTGTACTCACTGTTTTTCTTTGTTCATTTATATCAATTATTTCTGTTGGTTTCGAAAATTTATTCGCAGTTTTAGGTCGCCGATTATCTTTTATATAAGTTTTATCACCGATTTTAAAAGTATCTGGTGTGTCTCTATTCTCATTAATTTTTTGAATTACGTTTTGCTTTTGTCTGGCCAAAGCTTCATTAATTTTAGAATACAATTCGCGAAATATTTCTTTATGTTCGTTTATAAAATTACTTGTTAAAATCATATCCATATTTAAATCAAATGGATTTTCGGCATCTAAATGACCGTTAATTATGTCTATGGGTTTGAATTTGGTTGATGAGTGTATGGTGTGATTATATGTTAAAATAACATATTTCATTTTAACTTGTATAGGTGTTTTCAAAAACCCTCTGGTATTAAGTAATCTGACATGTTCGTTGAATGTGGAATGAACTCTTTCTACAGGCGAATTAGATTGGGGGTGATTTGGGGAACAAAAATGGATTTTTATCTTATGTAGAGCTAACAATTCAGAGATTACTGAGTTTTTGAATTCTGTACCGTTATCCGTAATTATCTGTTTAGGGACACCATGATGAGAGAAGAAGGTCACCAGGTGATTCGTTATATCTGTTGAATTTACTGAATTTAGATGATAAGCTTGAGCATACTTAGAAAATGTGTCGATTATAGTGAGAAATTTAGCTTTTTCTATTGTATATGTATCCATATGAGTTATTTCGAATGGTTTATTTGCTGTGGGTGTAATATTCATTTGCATTTTAATAGGGTTCCTTTCATATATGCATTGTTGGCAAATTTCACAATTATTTATATAAGTTTGAATAGATTGTTTTAAATTCGGCCAATAATAAATCTTTTTGATTCTATTAAGTGTTTCGTCGATTCCCCTATGGTTGCTTTTTGATTCGTGATAGGTTTGTATTATTTCGGCTATTTCGGCTTTACTAGTTACATCTATTAACCTTTCTGTACATCTACGAAATTTTAATGACGGCCACTTAAAATTTTTTCTTACAACTTCGCAGAACGGTTCAAACATTTCAGTTTTTACAAAATACAAGTAATTTGATACTCCGGGGGCAATATATTCTTTTATGAAATTAATTATATCGTTTTCGAAATTATTGTCTGAAATTTGTAATGTTATTCTCTGCTTATTTTCAAATAATTTCGTTATTATTGGTTTTGATGGTGAGTGATAAACAGATTGTATAATTATTTGGTTTTGACCATGATTAACAGGTGTTTCGCTGATAGGAATGCCAACTACGGGATTTTCCTCCGCATTTGAGTGAATAGTTTGTCCTTCGTTTCCTTGTTCTATGTCAGACTCTGGGTGAACTATGTGTGAAATATTGTCCAGGTCCAGACTAGGAGATTTTGACGTGGTAACAGTTATCGGTTTAAAAATATCTTCAATATCCGGAGTGATTAATTTTCCTCTGTTATTTTCAACTTCTTCTGTGATAATATCTATTTCGTCCCAAATGTCGCTTTGTGTTTCTTTTGCGTGAATTTCAATTCGGCTCAGATTGTCGGCATGAGCTATCAATGATCCCTTCCGATGAATTATAGTGTAGTCGTATTCTTCAAGTTTAATTCTCCACCTTAAGAGTTTTGAATTGGGATCTTTTAACGAAAACAACCATTGTAATGGTTTGTGGTCAGTTATTATGAAAAATTTACGTCCATATAAATATGGCCTGAAATATTCAGTAGCCCAAACAATACACAACAATTCTCTTTCAATCGTAGAGTAATTCCTTTCAGAATCATTTAACGTTCTCGATGCATATGCGACCGGTAAGTCTTTACCGATTTGTCCCTGTGATAGGACAGCTTCCAATGCTACATTACTGGCGTCGGTTGTTAAATTGAACGGTTTTGAGAAGTCAGGGTATTGTAATATAGGCTCGTTCGTCAGTAACTGTTTACAAGTTTCAAAACTATTTAAAAATTCTGCATTATGCTCAATTTTTGCACCCTTTTTTAGACACTGAGTCAATGGTTTAGTTATTTTTGCGAAATTATTTATAAATCGTCTATAATAACCCACTAAACCAAGAAATCCTTTTATTTGTTTTGTAGTTTTTGGTAACGGGTATTCTTTTATTGCCTTAATTTTGTCCGGGTTAGGTCGAACACCTTCCGGAGTTACGACGTGTCCAAGATAGGCCACTTCCTTACTCAAAAATTCAGATTTGTTTAGTTGTATTTTAAAGTTGGCTTCTCTTAATCTTTCAAATACGGCCTTAAGTCTTTCTAGATGTTCTTGAAGTGACGTGGGAAAAATTATAATGTCATCAAGGTAGACTAGACATTTCTCATTTTGGATGCCCCTTAGTATGTTATCCATGACGCGTTGAAACGTTGATGGACCGTTTTTTAGACCGAAGGGAAGGAATTCCCAATGTAATTGTTCTGTACTAAACGCCGTCTTTTCTATGTCAGCTTCATTCATTTCAATTTGGTGATATCCGCTGGCCAAATCGAGAGTAGTAAAATACTGGCATTTGCCGAGTTTATCTAATAAATCAGTTATATTTGGGAGAGGGTATTTATCGTCTATCGTCTTTTCGTTTAACTTACGATAGTCGATCACAACGCGGAATTTTTGTTTGCCTGATGCATCCTTTCGCTTCGGTACCACCCAGATATTACTCGACCATGGGCTACTGCTCGGTTTAATTATATTTTGATTCAGCATACTCTGAATTTGATTTTTTACTTCTTGTCTATAGATAAATGGATAACGATATGATTTTGAATAAATTGGCACCTCGTCCGTAGTTTTAATACAATGTTTAATTTTACTTGTAAAACTTAAAGGCTCATTCTCTCTATAAAAAATATCTGAATATTTATAACATAAATTTAAAATTGCATCCTTTTCTTCTTTATTCAGATGGTCGGTCCGAATCTGAGATAAATCCAATTCGCATTTATCCGAGTCATCAAAATTATGCATGTTGAACTCTGAGATATTGTCGACATCAAATTTTTCTACTGTCAACGGTTCCGAGAAATCAAGCGTTAAGGGGCTTGTAGTGTTGTTTATTATTGTTGTAATAGCAAGGCCAAGTTGCAGTAATATTATTGCGCAATTACATTTATATACGCTTTGAAATGTTTCCTGGAGAAGTTGCAGTAATATTATTGCGTTAGTTTAGTTGAAACATTGTGACTTGCTCATTAGAGAAACATTTTATTAAGTTGAGATTTCCTTCTCACTGAAACGTTTGTAATTGAGGTTGCCGTGATGTTCTTAGATATGCCAGTTGTAATATTGCATCAGCATTTTTTCAGAAACATTGCTGTAAGTTAGTTATTTGTTATTTTTGGAACATTTCGCTATTAAGTTTCAGTGATATTGTCAAATAGACAAATTGAAATATTGTCATTCACTTTCGCGAGTAACATTGCTGTAAGTTATTTATTTCTTCCTGTCGAAATATTTCCATATGACTTTTCAGTACCTATCCAAGTTGGAATATTGCGATATTTTCTAATCAAGAAACATTGCTGTGATTTAATAATATTCCTTGTTTCTGAAAAATTCCTAGATGCATGACGTTCACTTCAATAACTCTCCGGCACACTTTTCGGATTTCGAATTTATATATTTCTAGATTAGGTCTGATCGGAACTGAGTGAATGGTTCCATAAGTTCCCAATGCGTCGTTTTTGTTTTTTGCGTCGCGCGTCACGTATTCTGATCGGCAAATTCCTGACGCGATTCACCAATTCGCCAATCAGAATGCGTGAAAATGGCGTGACGTGCGACGCGAAGGGCAAAAACGATGCATTGGAAACCCATCCTAACCGAGCCCAATAATGGGCAAGGACGAGTTGTCTCCCGTCTTGAGCAGGTAGTTTTTTTATAGGTCGAATTGTCTCCCATCATAGGTCGAGTTGTCTCCCAAGGTAATATACAAAGTACACCGTTGTTGCCAAATAAAAATTTTTATTTTTAAAAGTACGTTGAACTATTGATACCTTTTTCTTTTTGTAAAATGTCTCTCACGATATGAGAATCATTTAACTACCTTGAAATAGAAAAGTAAGAAAATAATCCTTACATTTATTTATTTGTAACGATAACCTGCAGTTTAAATTGTCATTAACAAATAACTAATTAAATTTCCTTAGATTATTTTAGTGATAATCTGCATTAAAATCTACTTTAATTTACATTAAAAAAATGTTAAGTTAATCCATCAACATTTTACAAACCCAAAAACAGGTAGGTACTTTCCCTCCTTCGCCTTATAAAGGGTGGTATTAAAAATAGTAAACCATATTTCACATATTCTTCACAAGTTTCAGAGGTTGTAAAGTTTGTTTACGAAGTTGTTGAATAGTTAAAAGTGGTACAGTGAAACTATACGTATAATGGAGGCTACAATAATTAAAAGTGAAAAAGGCAAAGATTTGTTAGTGATCGATGGGTTTAAATTTTCATTCCACAAGTTATTAGCAAGAGACACTCTAAAAAGATGGCTTTGTGCGTCCAGGAAAACGCAGTGCAAAGCTTTTGTTAAAACAAAATTGGACCGTCCATAAGTGATCGAATCTTCTTTAAACCACAACCATGAGAAATTATCAGAAGAACTTCTAAATAGGCAGACTCTAAGCAATGCTGTAAAAATTAAAGCAATAGAAGATATTCCGGCAAAACCAATGGGCCTAATTAGAAAGGAGGTAAGAGAATCCCATTGTGAAACTATTACTACTCATGACGTTGAAAGGATGAGAAAAAATATGTATACTGCTAGGTCCAAAATTGCATCAAAACTTCCAACTAATATAGTTGAATTTCATAGTTTATTAAATTCTGTTACTTTAAAAACTAATAGGGACGAATATTTTATTCTTAAAAATGATGAAATAAATAATATAGTCATGTTTTCATGTAAAACAAATATTATTGCTCTAAAAGAAATAAGTGAATTATATGTTGATGGCACTTTCGATTATTGCCCTAAATTTTTTTTACAATTGTTTACCATTCATGGCTTTAAAAATAATCATTATATTCCTTTGGTTTTCTTTCTTCTGAGAAATAAAAATACAGTATCGTATAAATTAGCTTTACAATATTTAAAAGAAATATATCTATCTACAACAGGTCACGACTTTCTTCCAAAAACTATAACTTCAGATTTTGAATTAGCAATACACAAAGCAATTCGCGAAATTTTTCCAAAAACAGAAATTAAGGGATGTCTATTTCACCTAGGTCAAAGTTGGTATAGAAAAATTCAAAGTTTAGGACTTTCTACCGAGTATCAGTTAAAAGACAATTTAGAAACAGATATAACTAAATACCTTACTTATATTTTTGGTTTACCATTCCTTAAAGCAGAAGACGTTGGCGATTGCTTTGTTCTTGATCTCATTGCAATTCAACCAGATGATGAGAGGGTGATTAAATTTGATGACTATTTAGTTGAAACTTACATAGATGAAATTTCTACCTTTCCTCCTAACATTTGGGCCGAAAACTCTTCTTCCTTAAAAAGGACAACAAACGCATGCGAATCTTTTCATTCGCGGTATAATGCTTCATTTTATAATACACACCCAAATTTTAACCAGTTTATAAAAGTTCTTCTAGATTTTCAAATAGATACCTATATTAAGCTTCAAAGTATTGATACCGTGGTCAAAGTATATGATCGAAAAGTATTGATGAAAAAAAAGATTTTGGAAGATAATTTAGAAAAATTACAAGACGGCAGGATTACCAATTTTCAATTTTTAAAAAATATTTCTTTTAAATGCAGAATCTAATTTGTATTATAAGTGTGTAGAGTGAAAAAGTTTTTATATCATTTTTGTAAATATTATTGTCTTGAAATATATAAGTATATATATATATATATATATATATATATATATATATATATATATATATATAAGTAAACCATTGTATATTTTCCTTTGTTTTATTATAATAAAATAATTATAATTTCCTACGTACTGTTTTATTTTAACAAAATTAGGAAATACCATTCCAAATATTTCGTCAAGATATAAGTAAGATCGATTTGGCAACAACGTTTAGATTTTAAGGTATTATAAGTAGTTATGCTAATTACGGATTAAAATCATCCGGGAGACAATTCGACCGTCACCTTTTTGAGAGCAGGTAATATTTTTATTTTGGGATACAATTCGACTCCGCCGCCAATAATAGTATAGAAGAAGAAGAAGAAGGAGGAGGTTGGGTTAGGATTTGTTTCATTCGAGTTTCGACCGGTCGTTGGAGGGAAAAAGGAATAACATTTTTCTGTTTTCTTGGTAAAGTGAAGCAATGGATTAATTTATATTTGTATACTCTATACAATAGGCTCACAGTTTCCTTTCTATTTTATAGTTGTGAATTGAAAGGTGTGTTCAGGTGTGTTTCAGGTGTGTTTGTATTTCACTTAGAATTATTACGTTTCAATCATATTAGTTGTTATATACTATATCAACAAGACTATAGGCTCCTTCGATTTAATCACTTGTTTATGAAATTCATTTGAACCACAAATTTTCATTTTAATATATCTTGAGGAATCACCGAGTAATCTGGTTGTTTCCCAGTATATAAGTTGATATCTGTGCAAATTGTGTAGTGTGATATATTGTTGTTATTATTATATTTTCTATTATGAATTTTTTAGTGCAATAAATTGATGGATGCATATTTATAATTTAGTTTTTTCACTGCTTTTCGTATTTGTATAATGGTTCGATGCGAAGTATTCAGCGGCCCATTACGTAGAAAAAGACAAAACATTGAAAAAAACGAAATTGATGAATATAAAGCAGTTATCATTCATTCATTCATTGAACTGAATTATCTGCTACTGAAAATACATGTTTTTTTGTATCTGATGTGTTATTTTATGTGCAATATTGTTTTTATTTAGGTTCAATAAATCGTTGGAATATTTTGATTTAAATTTCCTTTTTTTGGGTTCTCTTGTCCAAAGTTCAGAACGGACACACATTCTGCGTTAAAAGTGCAGTCACTAATGAATCTAAATAAGTTTTTTCAGCTTAGAATATACATTTTGACAAAACTTTATGAAAACTTTCAACCACACCTTGAAACCAAATTGAAGTCACTAGCCCTCAACACACATTAAGTTAATCATGATATAGTCTCTACAGATCAGAAGTACTCTTCATTACGTACAAACGCAAGTCATTTCAATTTGAGGTTAAGAGACTAATTGATCCATTTTGAAATTTTCCAATCTTAATATAATTGAGCATTTTTCCATTATCAATATGATCATTGGAGTGTACCGTAACTTCCTAATAATTATATTGTCAAATTATAAGGATGATTTTAATAAACTTTCGAACAGAATCTGCAACTTCCAATAACAGGGAATTTACAACATCACAGAAAGAAGTTGATTCAAGTATACTTCTGAAATGTCTTGGAATGGTACTATACTCGATAGTCGAAATTCTGTAAAGTGACTCATCGCTCTTACTGTCCATAAAATCAGTTGCAGAAGCGAACTTCATGAGCGCATCATTTTTGAAGGGTTCTTAATAGTCCTAAATAAAAAATAAATAGAAAATGTTCTTGTACGCTCTGGCGTTTAAATTTGAGAGAACAGAAATACGAAATTATTATGGTAGGTATCATTATGTATATACAGGGTGGTACCAAGAATAATACACATTTTTAAGGATGAGCTATAATAAGATGTATATAAAAAAGTCGATAGTCGAAATTCTGTAAAGTGACGTCATCGGTTATCTACCGATTTAAAGTGAACTCCATGAGCGTATCATAGTTTAAGGGTGCGAATACTGAAATATCTGGAATTTCAATTTTTAACATTTGAAATAATAACTTATCACAAGTTGTTCATAAGTAAGTTAAAACAAAATAAAAAAATGTTTAAAAGTCAATTCCAACTTACTACTACTAAAACTAAAAAAAAAGTTGTTTGTCAATACCAAAATAAATAACCAATAAGTATAGGTATGTTGCGAGGTCACTTGTAAAATGTCTGACTAACTGGAAGCGGTATCATTCCCTGACGACTCCTCAGAATCATCGCTTTCTCCTCCTATATCGATAATGAGTCGTTCCGTCATTACTTCTACCCGTATGTCTAAATCCCAAAACTTTATTCCTTCTTTTAATACGTGTTGAATACATTTACGCCAACTCTCAGCAGTAACGGTATGCAGCGCCTCGTCAAACAGTTTCTCAACGTCAGCCATTTTGAATGTACTATTTTTTCTCGCAACATAATTTTTCACTTGGGCCCAAACCAGCTCGATGGGGTTTAACTCACAGTGGTAGGGAGGAAGTCTAACAACTGAGACGTTGAAATCTTTCGCCATTTCATCGCCAACGTACTTAATATAACTGCTTTTATGTTTCCGTACGAGAGATAATAATTCAACTTTTAGCATTGCCTCGTTGTGCGGAATGCTTTTACTCTCTAACCAATCAATTATAACCCTCTTGCGGCTAGCTGAAGTAGGTATTTGCTCCAGTCGACGAGAGTGGTATGAAGCATTATCCATAACTAGCACTGAACCAGGAGTTACCTTTGTTAAAATTGATCTAAACCATGTTTCAAACCGGTTACCATCCATCTCTTCATGGTAATCGACAGTTTTTTTGGACTGAAAACTTAGTAATCCACCTTCTACAAATCCTTCCTCGCTGCCAATGTGAGTGATAATCAGTCGACGTCCTTTCCCAGAGGGAGCTTTTAAACCGGAAGAGAAACCCTCCATAAAGGCTTGTCGATTGCTTCGTATATTCATGTCTTGCCACACTTTTGACACAGTGTGGCCTTCATTTAACCATGTTTCGTCAAGATAATATATGTGCCGTCCTTCGTTACGAAACTGTCGTATCTGTTTTAAATAATTTCTCCTCCATTCCACAATGTCATTTCGTTCAATTAAGGCACTGTTTCTACTTCTTGTTTGGTAACGAAAATTCATTAATTTTAAAGTTCGTCTCAAAACTTTATCACTGATGTTTGGTAAAGTATCATCAGCTTCTATTACATTGCTCAATTTAGCTACCGAGGGGATTTCATTCCTAAAATAAAAAGAATGTATTTCCCTACGTATAGCATTCCGTGTTTGGTCGTCCAAAACAATTTTCTTTCTTCCCCTACTTTCCGGTTTACAGTTTTCACCTCGTTCTCTTGTCAAAGATCCGTCCCGCGATTTCTTTAGAATATTGTATATAGTACTCTCAGAAACTTTAGTTAAATAACTGCACTTAATCACAGCGTCACTAACACCCAACTGTTTGTCCATGGCACGCAGTCCTTCGTACACATTTAATATGAGGACTTTTTCTTCCCGAATTAAATTGTTACGACGCCGTTTTTTATCGCCAACACCGCTACACTCCGCCATTATTGTCACTAAATATACCGATATAAATATTACAATAAATACCAATAATAACCGATTTATCACACAAAACCACAACACAAATACTGATGTTACGCTCATGAAGAGAATAAACACCTCACATAACTGTTTACTATCACTGTCTCATTCGCGTAGCTCGATCTATCTATCTCGTTCTCAAAGCCGGAACATTGAAGCGACTCTCCAACATTGTCAAATCGGCGAGTTTTTCACAACAAACTTTGCGTTCAAGAAATATACATAAACACTTTATTTCACATTTCAAATAAACTAATTATTATTAGTCTGCTTGAAATTTGAAATAAATATATTAAATTGGTATTGACTTAATTATATTGCATCTTTTGTACCTGAAATATTGACACAATGGATTTGAAGTGTATTTATAAAATACAGCATTTCTCTCTAGAATACATATGGCAACTGCGCTTTAACCAAAGTGTTGATTAGATAGCTCTGACTCACTTTACACAATTTCGACTATCGAGTATAGTAAGTTCTAATTATAAGGTCCCTGCTACGTACATATCAAATGAAAGATGATTTGAATATACTTTTGAAATGTATAGGAACCTTTCCTGAAACGTCTAGTTATAAGGTAACTGCAACATCATAAAAGAAAGTTGATTAGAACGGTGTTACAAATATCCGTACGTACCATCACCTAACTTTTGAAATATTACAAATTAACGTTGCAATGGCGGCCGTTACGGCGTTGCTGGCATGTTGATGCAACATCATTGCAGAGTCGGAAGCAACATTACACATCCTATATGTGATTTGCAACAACGTTGAGGCAACATATTCTTGCTCAGTGGGTAGCCTTCGGTTTCTAATCTTTTCGCATAATTTACAAGTTGACGAGGTTAGAGAGATCGGTCTGTAGGAGTGGGGATCTGATTTTGGTTTTTGAGGTTTAAGGATGGGGATTATATACGAGTCCGACCAAGATTTTGAGAAGTGATGTATTCAAATTGTGTTTAGGATGTCAAGGAGATATTTTCTCGCAATAGAGTTTAATTTTTGTAGAGGTATGTCGTCTGGGCCGGGAGTTGAACTTTTCGTGTTAAATAAAGCGTCGTCTAGTTCTTCTAATGGAATAGTAGAGTTTATGCTGTCATTGTCGTTATATGTTACTTGTATTTCTTTTTTTTCATTTTTCATTTTGTATTGTAGAAATTGTGGAGTGTAATTATCGTTACTGGAATTTTGTTCAAAATGGTCTGCGAATATTTCTGCTATATCTTCTGCTGTAGAGATCGTTTTGTCTTCATATTTTACCATTTTGATTTCATTGTTATGCCGTTGTCCGGATAGCTGACGAATTTTTTCCCACATGGTAGAGACGGGAGTGCAATGGTTGATGGATGATACAAAGGTTCTCCAGCTTTCTTTTTTGCTTTTTTTGCTTTGATAACGTGCTTGAGCTCTGCATTTTTTATATTCTATTTTCTTGTCAGTTGTGGGGTGTCGTCGATATTTATTGAAGGCTTGCTTGTATTTTTTTATGGCTTCGCTGCATTTATCATTCCACCATGGGGCTGGGGTGTGAGTTTCGGTTTTTCCAACTGCCATATGAGCTGCTTGTAATGATGCTTGTGATAATCGTGGGAAGATTGAGGCTATATTTGAAGTGGAGGGGACTGGAAAGTCTCGAAGATATTGATCTAATTGGTCTGCAAGGAGAGTCCAGTTAGCTTGGTTTAATTTCCATGTTGAGAAAGGAGTGGTATTGGCAGTGGAAAAAGTTCGGTTTATGAATATAGAAAATGATCGCTGCCGTATAAGTAGGGGTAGACATCCGAGTTTAAAGAAGTTTGTAGGGCGGGATCGCACATAGTTAAGTCGATGGCTGAGGCATCTCCGGATTGAATGTTAAATCTTGTAGGTTCTCCTGTGTTTAGTATATTCATATTGTTATTTTCCAGCAGTTGTTCGATAACTCTTCCTTTCGATGAGGTGTGTTTAGATCCCCAGTATGGGCTATGGCTGTTGAAATCTCCAAATACGATACGAGGGGACGGGATCTGTTGAAGTCGTTCCTCGATAGCTTGGATTGTGAAAATTTTATTGGGTGGAATATAGAGGTTGCATATTGAGATTTGTGTGTCGCTGTTAATGGTGACAGCGATTGCCTCTAGGGATGTATTTAAAGTTATAGGTTTTGTTTCAAAAGTCTCATTGACGTAGATGGCTACTACGCCATCTTTATTGATTCAGTTTCTGTAAAAACATTTGAAATTTTCTAATTCGGCATGATAGGAACCTTTAAAGTTGGTTTCTTGGAGACACCACTCTACAAAATTTAAAAAGAATTTTGTTGCCAAGTATTTTTGAACGAATTTAGGGTAATTCAGGTCTGCTGAATTAAAAAATAAAAGCAGTTCTTCCAAATTGGCTCTAGTTTTTGAGGTAATGGATACATAATTTTTTAAGGAATTCAGCTATAACATATGCTTTTTATTTTTTAAGAATAATTTACGAACAAGAAATTTACGCAGAAACGAGAGTTGGACCCTGTTTAGTGAGCGTACCACGTGCCGACTTCTGATCACGTGATCAGTGCGTGCACTTGTTTGTCTTGTGTCTCTTGATTTTAACTGTCAGTTCAGCGTAAGCAGTTGTTCTACTAAGACTTAGCGTCGCGGTTATCGTGCTTTTCTTACGTATTTTGTGTATTTAGTTCTTATTGCCTACCTTGTGAAGTTATTTAAATTTAATAGACGTCAAGTGAAAGTTAGGAGTACATGAGACGAATATTTGTACCTATATATTTAACTGAAGTTACTCTTTTTTCAGAGGAATGATTTCTTCACGCAGGAGCAGTTTGAACAGCCCTAATGTCTTCTGCTACATTTGTGGCGAATATACTGTAGCGAAACAAAGAAAAAATATCACAGATTTTGTCAGACAAGCTTATCAAGCTTATTTCGGCGTACAGCTTGGAGACCAAGACAAGTCCTGGGCTCCCCATATAGTGTGCAAAACGTGTGTCGAATGTTTACGACAGTGGTCAAACGAAAAAAGAAAAAGTTTGAAATTTGGTGTGCCCATGGTGTGGAGAGAACCTAAAAACCACCATGATGATTGTTACTTTTGTTTAGTTAATGTAAAAGGTTTTAACAAATACAAGAAAGGCAAATGGGATTATCCTGATTTAGAATCAGCACGAAGACCTGTGCCATATATCGAAGAGATTCCCGTACCAGTATATACAACACTGCCAGATGTTCTGATGGCGGAAGAAGAAATTAACGACCAGTGCAGTAGCAGTGGAAGTGAATATGAGCAGAAAATACAATCAACACCGCAGCAGTTCTTTCAAGAAGAACTGAATGACCTGATACGGGATCTCGGTCTATCAAAGCAAGCATCTGAACTTCTGGCATAAAGATTAAACGAAAAAAACTGTCTACAACCAGATATAAAAAAATCACCATTTATAGAACACGAGAGGTGAAACTTGTTCTTTACTTTAGCCAAGATGAAGATCTCATTTATTGCAACAACATTCCCGGACTTTTTCGTCAAATGGGAATACAATTTGTTCCAGGTGATTGGCGACTATTCATAGACAGTTCCAGTAGAAGCTTAAAGTGTGTTTTGCTACTTAATGGCAACTGATATCCGTCAATTCCTATCGCCCACTCAACAAAACTTAAGGAAAAATATCAAAACATCAAGTTGGTATTACAGAAACTATCCTATGAAGAACATCAGTTTTCCATTTGTGTTGATCTAAAAATGGTCAACTTCTTGCTTGGGCAGCAAGGTGGGTACACAAAATACCCTTGTTTTATCTGCTTGTGGGATAGTAGGGCGAAGCAGGATTATTGGAATATGGTTAATTGGCCAATAAGACAAAATATGACTGTAGGAACAGCAAATGTCATAAACGAACCATTGGTTGACCGTGAAAAAATCATTCTCCCACCGCTCCACATCAAGTTAGGACTAATGAAACAATTTGTTAAGGCTTCGAGTAAAGATGGCGAGTGCTTCAAATATATTTGTAGATCGTTTCCTAGGCTATGTATGGAAAAGTTAGAAGCGGGTATTTTTGATGGCCCTCAAATTCGCAAACTTGTTATGGACTCTAATTTTACAAATCACATGACGACACTTGAAGCTGCTGCTTGGAGTAGCTTTGTTGTGGTAGTTAAAAATTTCTTCGGTAATCACAAAACGGAAAATTACGAAGAATTAGTGCAACAGATGTTATTAAACTTAAAAAACTTGGGTACTAATATAAGTATTGAAGTACACTTTCTTCACAGCTACTTGTATAAATTTCCCGACAATATTGGCAATTTCAGTGAGGAACAAGGGGAACGGTTCCACCAGGATATAAAGGAGATGGGGGTGAGGTATCAGGGCAGATGGGATCATCATATGATGGCAGACTATTGTTAGAGTCTCCAACGTGATGCTCCTGACGGTCCTCATAAAAAATCCTACAAAAAGAGCTTCTTTTCTACGAATTAGATGTAGTTTTTTAAATTAAATTATTCCTTTGCTGGTATACCTAATAAATAAATGAATTTCATTAGTTTATCGTTTCTCTTTTGTTGAAACCACTTTAATATTTTTTACTAAAAGTTGCTTATAAGGGCCATTGGTCTATTAAATTGATATTTTTCTCTATCTTATGATATTTTGATAATATATCTCTTAAATTAGAGTCAATTCACCTAAATGGACTTTAAATTCGTGATCAGCACCACGAAATTACCTAGAAATCACCCAAATATTGTTGACAATAAAATTAGTGTTGATCAGTGTTATTGATGGTGTGTTTTGAGAGATCAGAATTTTTAACATTTCATAACGGCTATGGTACCCGTTAAGGTTCCATTGCAATATGGATTAGAATGATAAGAGCTCAGGATTTCCTTGGGAGGGGAGCAAAGATCGCTGTCTACTATTGCGGATTTTCGGAGTTGGTAGTTAACCCTTAAACGGCGGAATTTTTTTTCCTAGAAATATGCTGAGCCAGGTTATAATTCCTGATTATTATGATTAAGTTAGGCTCTTTCAATAATTTTTTATATATTTTTCCTTTTTTTGCGATATAAGTGCCGTAACCATATGGTAACACTAGCCGTTAGTGATGTACAAAATAATAGAAATTCAAATATCTGTTACAAACTGTCAAAAATGTTTATTTAGTGTGAAAAATATAGTTACAGTCTATACATATACCAACATTACATTTACAACACATTGTTCGGTTGGTTGAGGAGCAACCTTCACCGGCACAACGTTTTCTTTTTTTATCCCTAGTTGGAACTAATAAATGGTCAACCTGGTCATATCTAATATCACCAGACACCCGGTTTAGAGTAACGCTGTTTTTAGATGTAGATGGCCTTCCTGATCCTTTTGAAACTGTTTTGTATTTCTCAAGATAATGCAAAACGATTTGTCTTCTGTAATTTAGCTGACTTATTGGTGGTTTGCATCTGCATTTTCGCCTAACAGACCATGCATTTACTACACTTGTATCCAGCAACCAAGTAAAAATGGGCCACCACCACTTTTTCCTTCTGAAGGATATACGATATCTTGAAATATTTTCATCCATCAGGTCGGTTCCTCCCATAAAGCGGTTGTATTCGGTTATAAGCGATGGACGCGATACCTGTATAATTTTTTTTCCCTTCTGGGAAAATCTTTTCACTAAAGAAGTGGGATTTACTCCATGACAAGTAAAGGCTACTCTAACAACATTATTATCCAGCAACTTCACAACAATGATTCCATCTTCTTTATTAATAGCTGATACGTAATCACCCCTTTTCTGAGAATAAGATTTAGATAACATATTTTTCGCAGGTAAACAGCTTTTCGGGATACGGTTGTCACGGACTATTCCCGTTCCATCAAAGCCGCGTTGTTTCAGGTAATGTAAAATATTGAAACCAGTAAAAAGGTTATCAAAATAAAATCGAAATATAAGGGGGAAAGTCGTCAATCATGTTGATAAGAGGTGCTGCACATTTCCCGAATCCATTTTCATAGAAAGTATTTCCCCTAGGATTGTTCCCTTGGTATAGATCGAAATTCACAAGATACCCCGACACAGCATTCAAACACCATACCTTGTAGCCGAATCGGATTGGTTTTCCTCGTATGAATTGTTTGCTGGGATATCTTCCAAAATATTTTACCATGGATTCATCAAAATTTAGGTGTTATTGAGGAACAAAATTTTTAGTAAAATTTGCTCGTAGTTTATCCATGAGAGATCGTAATTTCCACATTTTGTCATTATTATTAGGTTTCGTGTTATCAGCACAGTGTAGATATTTTAGAATCTGCCTAAACCGATCTCTTCGCATGGCATCTGACACAATGGATACGTTCAAGTCCTTTTCTGTACTCCAGTACATGTCTTTTCCAGGCAATTCATGATAACCACTTAAAATAATGATGGCGATGGAGCATTTCATCTCCCCAGAAGTGATTTTAGGATCTGAATGATTTAAAAAGATAGCATATTTTATAGACTGCTCAACAAGTAAGTCAGCAGTTTCTTGATCAATAAACTGCTCAAAAATTTCTACATCTGTTAGATTTTCAAATCTGGAGTAATCAGGTTCGGAAAAAGCTTTTTTATTTGGAATTATATCGCCCTTCTTTATCCAAGTGATTTTTTCCTGTCCTGGTCTGGTATACGGACCTTCATCATCTTGAACAGGCTCGTCTGGCTCTTCATTTATAGCTTGGTTCACTCCTTAGAGTAATATAAACATAGACAGGGCTATTCATTCATAAACACGTTTATTTGTGCCGCCAACAATTCTAAACGCCAGTAGTGAAATAATGAATGAATTACAAAAAGTGGGGATGGTATTGTAGCTACATGGCCTTGGTAATTTCGGCTGTTTTTCTGACAAACTCAGCTCCGACGAACCATAATAATCCAAAAACATTAAATTAATCACCTTAAAAGTTCATTTTGTCACAAAAAGTTTTGAAAAACTCATCAAAACGATAGAACTAAATGTTTACTCTCTAGTCGTAATGGCGCTCGTATAAACAAACCACGTTTGACATTATTTACTACAATACTACGACCAATTCGAAATGATCGTCGGTCACAGTCTGGCGATATTTGCATCTCTCTTTATATGGTAATTAAACAAGGACAAAACTACTAAATAGTTTGACTATTGACACATTAAACAGATACTGAAATTTTGAGCAATGTTGCAACTTTTAGTTATAACCATAGGATACAACAAATACTTGTTTAAAATTTATATAAGAATATGCGTTTAATTAATAAAATTCAAGTATTATTAATTAATTTTAAAAGTAGCGACTGAAATGCATAAATTAGTATGAATTTTTATTATTTGCATAACTTTTTAACACATTTTCAATTAAACTTCTAATTTCATTTTTCCTGCAACTAAAGAGACTTTGTAAATATGGCAAAGCAGTGGAAGTGTCCCGCAAGTAAGCTTAGAATGTGACTCAATGTTTGGGGCAACAAAAGATCAAAACAAACGTATCTATTTTATTTGTTAATCTGAGGTTCACTCTTAGTTCTGCTCCAGCTAATAATTGTTGACCACTAAGATTATCGACTAAACCCCCTCCTCTTCGGATCCTGAATCTTCATCGGTCAAAACGTTTGCCTCCGGAGTTTCTATGTATATATCTTGAACATCTAAGTCATCTTCATACACCATTTGCAGAGCTTCTTCCAAGGTAAAACCTCTCCAGGAAAAAAATCAGGCAATCTTTTAATTCAATATAGGTGAGGGTAAATATATTAAAATCCTTAAAATTCGTACAAGTTTTTTAATTACCACATGCTAACTAGTTTCGACTTAACAAGTCATCATCAGGGCGGGTAAGCAGTCAATCAAAAAATTTCCACCAAAAAAGTTCGTCTAGTTCTGTTGTCTTGTATTGTTTTCGCTGTTTATTTTAAATTCATGTTGTTATACGTCCTGTGGAAATTTTTTTGATAGACTGCTTACCCGCCCTGATGATGACTTGTTAAGTCGAAACTAGTTGGCATGTGGTAATCTAAAAACTTGTACGAATTTTAAGGATTTTAATTTATTTACCCTCACCTATATTGAAGATGTTTTCGTACTCTAGTGGATTTGCTTCAGAAAATCTTTTAATTGACTCCCATAAACAGCTAGCGTTACCATATGGTAACAGGCGAAAAAAACGAACCTAGCTAATTATTTGAAAATAAACTAGCACACATTATTATTGGCCATCCTATAAAATACACTTTTACCTATAATTTGTTCGTATTATAAACAAATAAAAGTGAACAGAGGAGTTTGAAAGTTGCTTACTGTAATCGAAGGTCGCCATAATCCATGATTTGCAAACAAAGTTGCTTTTAACGACCGCTGCGAACGCGAACGCGAAGTACTAACGAGTAGCGATACGTATGTAGAAAGGATCTCCTCTCGCAGACTTCAAATTTCTAATCTCAAGAATATATCGCGGCGCTTGATGTACAACCTTGTAAGCGTTACCATATGGTAACGCTAGCTGTTGAAGGGTTAATTTTCCGTTTTACCTTTGAAATTCTTGTTTCAATGTTCTTTGAGCATTTGACATATATTATATTCATAACGTTTAGGAACCCTCGTATGTTGTCTGTGTACGTTTTAAGAAGATCCAAAATGTCTGCGGTGTGGAGGGATGATTAAAAAAATTAAAAGTTTGGTTAAAATTTGGTGTAAAATTGTATTTGTTGTCTTCGAAAATTTGTTGTAACGGATGCATTTCTTCTTGTATAGATTTTTCTGGTTCCATTTTCTTCGAATTGGGTCTATGAAATACAGGATTTTGTTTGAGGTCTTCTAGTGGTGGGGTTAAATCCGATACTTGTCATTTAACAGAGTTCGTTGAGGGTTCTTGGACTGTGTTTTGGGATATGTCGATTGTTTCGTTTTCTACAGTATTGCTTTCTTCAAGGTTTTGGTTGTTCTCAGTTAGTGATGGTGTGCATATTTTTTGATTATGTAAACTATTAGATGGGATGCTGGCCACGTCTGTCGGTTGGCTGATTTGTGAGGAGAAGTTCGATGGTGATGCTGTGTTGTTGGATGTTAAAGTTGGGCATGATGCGGCTAAGTGTCTTACTTATTTTCAAGTGAAACATTCAAGGTTGTCGATAGGAATGAAAATTCTATATGAGGCTCAAAGTTTACGATAAATGATGTTTGTATTGTTGAATTTTTTTCGAAGGGAGTGATATATTTTTGTCGTCATAAGCTACGAATGTGGCTGAATTCTGGGCGAGATACATTTATTTTAAGAAAGTTGATTGGTGACAGTAGGGTGAGGCCTAGTTTTAGTAGTTCTGTTTCCAGAATTGAGTGTGGAATACTAGGGCAGACGTTGGATAGTACAATTTGTTGGCTTGGAGTTATAAGTCTGCGGGCGGGTAATATTTCGTTGTTGATTTTGATTGACCCAGTATTTTCTAAAAAAGAGTCTATCACTTTTTTAGAGCTTAAGTTAATGCATATTCTGTTTTGTGAAACTCTCGAGGCAAAGGTGATGTGCTTGGGGTTCGTGGAGCATCCTAAAGCTATTAAATAGTCCTCGATTTTTGCCTTTTCAACAGAGTTGAATAGGGTGGCTTGCTGTTTTTCAGGAAATTGGAATGTTGTCGGATCTTTGTTTGCTGCCGCTGCATATGATTGACGGTTGTTTCGGGGTATATTGTTTGATGTTAACGAGTTCGAAGGTGAATTGGAGACATGATCTCCGTACTCGTTGTCATCCATTAGTCGGCCGCCACATTTATGATTTCAATTTATGGATAGATACGGACCTGTTCGCCTACTGGGCTTGTTCTGCTTATCGCTGTTATCAGTGTTTACGGAATAATGGATGTGTGCCTATTTACAATAAATGCTGGTTTACGTATTAAAGAAACTCTATCTACCTACAATTTACTTCGAAATTACTAGATTTTATTTGCACTACACGATTGAGTAATTGAAATATTTTCTTTACTATAAGAAACACTATAATTGTCGAATTATTCAGAGCTGATATCATACTGGAAGTAAGATTTGATTGCTTAAGTTCGAAGTGGTTATTGGAAACCACGACATCCATCTATATAAACTTTTTTCAAGTTATGGGAACGCATATGGTAATAGGACATCGCTAGACTGCTGAATTGCAATCTCACGGATTGTTTTCTTTATAATGTTTTTCATTATCACATTAGATTTTATATAGCTTCCTAGTTGTAAAGTCTCATTTTTAGTTTGTAGAAATAAAAATTATTTTTTTAAAAGTGGTTTTTGTAAACTCGTGTAAAATCGTGAAACCGGTCCGTATCTACGGTTTATTTGCAATCTCGAACATTGTGTTATTTTTGTGGTTTTACGTTAAGTTTAGTCCAGGGAAGAGAGACCACATCGCCCAGATCCTAGTGGAGAAGAATGACCATTTTATTCATAGTACTGTAAGTCGAAAACCATTCCATTTTTCCGATTTTCATATAAACTTTCGCTTTTATTCACGTTTTCTATAAAAGTAAAACATTTTGTTAACATAAGTAATATAATTTAGATCAGTTGATTAATGACTGAATTATAGAAAAATTAGCAGATTTATTTAATTCTAGTATAACTTGGGAAGAAAAAAGTAATATACCAGTAATTGAAGCTATGGCTAATCCAAACTATCAATTATTCAAATTATATATTGATACTATCTCACAAAACGAGGGTAATCCTCATACTTCAAATATTTTTCTAGATAACTGTGACACACTAATTTCTCAATTTTTCGATGCAACAAATCCACAACAAAATAGTTTTTTATTACGAGCATTGTTGAGTGAATTAGTAGGTAGAGCTTTAATGTTCAACAACTGAATTACGAACATGGGCAGAAATAAAACAAGCTCTTCAATTTTCAAAATTTTCAGAGTTTCTGAATATCACTAATTCTATCTCTTCAACTTTAGCGATAAATATTACGGATTAATAGGCGTTGATTTATTGAAACCATTAAAAGCTTCGATAGATATGAACTCAAAATTTATCGTAACTCCATTTGCAAAAATTCCAATAATATACGAAATTGAAAATGAAATATCGAGTATTCTAAATCCTAAATATCAAACATATCACTTGATAATACCGCCTAGAACTCAACAAAAAGTTGAAATATCAGTAAAAATTAAACAAGGCACCGTACTTTTAGAATATAAACTCATATCGAGATGCCAGTCGCTGTAGTAAATTACTTTGCTCTTACTACGATAATAAACTCTAACACTAGATCTGGAAAAATCGAATTTTTCGAACCAATCGATATTGAATTTTAAACATAAACGGAATTAATTTCATTGAAAAAATGGAAACTGATCATGAAACTAGTGAAGAACATTACCTTATTTTAAAGACAAATTTGAAAAATATTGATCTAAATCATTGCAATCCAGAAGAAAAAGACGTTATCAAAAAAATATTTTATTACTATCGTGACATTTTCATTGTGAAGAGATACCGCTCTCTTTCACTTATCAAATAGAACACAAAATAAATTTAACAGCCGATACCCCAATATTTACTAAGACATATCGTTACCCTGAAATTTATAAAGAAGAAGTCAAAACATAAATAAACAAAATGCTTGATCAAGGTATTATTCAACCTTCCAATTCTCCGTACTTATCGCCAATTTGGTTGTGCCGAAGAAAACCGACAAATCAAACAAAAAGAAATTCCGTTTAGTAATAGACTACCGCAAATTGAACGAAAAAACCATATCAGATAAATACCCATTACCAAACATTACGGAAATTTTAGACAAATTAGGCAAAAGTCAATATTTTAGTACTCTAGACTTAGCTAGCGGATTCTACCAAATCCAAATGCACGAAGAGGACATTCCGAAGACAGCATTTTCAACTCAAAATGGACATTGGGAATTTAAACGTATACCAAAGGGACTACGTTCATCTCCTTCTACATTCCAAAGAGTTATGGATAACATTTTACGAGGTTTAAATAACGAAATATGTTTAGTATACTTAGACGACATTGTAATCTACTCCACATCCTTGAAAGAACACGTAGAAAGACTTAAAACAGTATTTGACCGATTACGACGATCAAATTTTAAAATCCAACTTGATTAATCTGATTTTCTAAGAAAAGAAGTCGCGTACTTATGGCATGTTATCACACCAGACGGAATTAAAGATTTCGCTAAAATAATAAAACCGTTAACCTTATGTCTGAAAAAGAATGCTAAAGTCAAACACGATCAAAATTTTATCTCAGCTTTTAACACTTGTCAAAATCTATTAATCAATTCACCCATACTTCAGTATCCAGACTTTTCTAAGCCCTTTGTCTTAACCACGGACGCTTCAAACGTAGCATTAGGCGCAGTATTATCTCAAGGTCCAATTGGATCGGATAGACCAATTGCATACGCTACAAAAACCTTAAATAACTATGAACCAAAATGTAGTACTATTGAGAGAGAATTACTTGCCATAGTATGGGCTTGTAAATACTTCAAACCATATCTCTACGGAAGACTATTTAAAATATATTGTGACCATCGTCCTTTAATTTGGCTATTTAATCACAGAGAACCGAGTTCAAAATTAATACGCTGGAGATTACGTTTGGAAGAATGTGACTATGAAATAATTTACAAAAAGGGTACTTTAAATTCTAATTGAGATGCACTTTCTAGAGTAGTTATTAACGCACTCGAAAATGATTCAATGATTAATAATTTTGACGAAATTACAGATCCTCATGAATTAGACAAATTTTTGAATGACCTTATAGATGAACAAATAAATGACAATATAACCGATGCCAATTTGCAAACAGCTCACACAATTGACACCGACTCAAATACACAACAGACCACTTTTAATGAAACAACAAATGACGGTATACGAATATTTGACGAAATAATTAATATTAAAGTTAATCAAACTATAGTCACACCCCATGCACATCCTAAATCAATAGTTGAACAGGAATCCTACAAAAATCATAAAATAATGAATGTTGAAACTTCGATTCAAAATCTTGAAAATTTTATACTCGAATTTTAAAAGACTACACAATTATGAAACGTTGTTACTGCATGTATTTTCACAATGATTCTCTTTATAACGATTTCAATAAAATATATTTAGAACACTTTTCGGACAAAGGCCCAAAATTAATTAGATCCTTAAAACAAGTAAACACAATCAAGGAAAAGGAAAAACAAATAATGCTTATAAAACATCATCACGTTGGCAAAACCAACCATCGTGGTATTGTAGGAACATGAACATTTAAAACGGAACTATTATTGGAAAAATATGAAAACTACCACTACTGAATATATAAACTCGTGTGATATTTGTCAACGAAGAAAATATGGCAGATATCCCCCATACGCACCTCTGGTGATAACTGAAACAGCATCAAAACCTTTTCAAATTGTTCACATATATTTATTTCATTACAGCAATAAAATATATTTAATTATTATTGACGCATTTTCAAATTACGCACAAGCATACCAAGTCGGAAGCAAAACGGCTATTCATGTAAGTAAGCATTAATAAAATACTTTTGTTCTTTTGGAATACCAGAAAAAATTATTCTTGACCATGGTACTGAATTTAATAACGATACTGTAAAAGAAATTTTGAATTTACATGAAATAAAAATACATTTTGGCACTGTAGGACATCACGAATCAAACAGTGTAGCAGAACGATTCAATTCCAGTCTAATAGAACATCTCAGAATTCTAAACGAAATGCACCCCAATAAAGATGATTTAATTGACTATGCAATTTTAGGTTACAATAGCTCAAAACATACTAGCACTAAATTTACTCCTTTCGAATTAACCTTCGGACACACTAATTCGCAAAATCCAAATGAAATTTTTATTCCCGCAGCATTTTACTCGGATTATGCTGAAAATCATAGGGAAAAACTTAAACATGTATATGAAAATGTAAAAGAAACAATAGAAAAACAAAAAGATAAAATTGTAGATAAGAATAACCAAAAAGGTAATACTAATACTGATTTTGAGTTAGGACAAATAGTGTTTCAGAAAAACTGGCATTATCATAGTAAAAAAGATAATAAATTTATAGGACCTTATGAAATAACCTGAATTTTAGATAGGAACAAAGTAGAAATAACTTCTAAGAAAAATAATAATAAAAAGGAGATAATACATATAGAGTAACTAAAACAACCTCCAACTGTTACAGGTTGTCCGTCCACATCCATGAGGGATCAAACCACCCAAGACTTCATAACTTAAATAATAACCCCGGTCTTCTACCTTATAAATCAGGCAATGCTCAAAATAAAATTGATTTTTGATCTTTTATCCAAACTTTCGACATTTCAGATATAGTAATCCATTTTGAAGCTGTACAAAATCCCTTTGAAAGAATTCAGCGAACATTTCCAAAGAATGAAGATAAATCCGTGTTAATCCATGAATTTGAAAGTATGTGCAACCTAATATTAAATTTAGAACAAAAAATACAAATCTAGTTAAATCAGATAAATCCAGTTTTAATATAAGAATCAAAAGAGGAATAATTAACGGACTTGACTCAATAATTAAATCTTTAACGGGCAATCTAGATCAAAACGATGCAAAAAAATATTATAAAGCAATTAACACACTTTCTGAGAATCAATCAAAATTAAAAAATATAGTCAATTCAGAAATAACACTTCTTCAAAATTCTTATAATATTTAAAAAAAATACAAACACACTGGCACAAAATCAACAAACTTTATTGAAACGAATAGAGGAAATTGAAACTTATTACGAACAAGAAAAAGGAAATTATCAACTTTATGTCACGGATACATTGGTTTCCCAAATCGCTCCAACTTTTCAATCAATTTACAATATTCTAGAGAAAATCGAAGTAGCTATCACATTTTCCAAATTAAATACAGTTCATATTTCAATAATTGAACCTAGAGAACTTTTAAATGAAATAATGATTGTAAATGGACAATTGAGATTCAATAAGCTTCCATTTGAATCAAAAGTAGAAAATATCCTTTTATATGAATAGGTCACAGGAGTAAAATGTTATACCAATGCATACAAAATAGTATTTATCTTAGAAATTCCTATAGTAGAAAGCGAAACGTATAATTATTTCCACATATACTCTTTCAAAGTAATTCTACCTCAAGCGAAATTTCCTTATCCTAAATGACCTTTCCTATATGTTTTTCGACGAGAATTGTCAAGAAGTTTCATCTGAACAGTACATTTGCTACCAGAATGGACCCATTATCATCCAAGAAGAAGTCCCATGTGAAATCCAGATGCTTCGCTACTTCAAGAACGTCTCATAATGCCAGCAGCTGACTGTTCGAATGCCTTAATTACGAATCCAAAAATAAGAGAAGAATCATTGGATTCTTATATCTCCTGAAATAAGTGTAGTTAATCAAAAGTGCGGATCTAACAAAAACCATTTTCCAATTCAGGGAACTTTTATTCTAGAACTTGATTCCGAGTGCGAAGTGGACATTGATGGTATTCAAATTAAACATTTTGAAAATTATTAAACCGAACTGAATCTAATAAACCTTCCAAATTTAACATTTTCAAGTAAAATAGCAAATTTTCAGATGGAACCAATCCAATTAAATTCTATCAATTTAGACGACTTTAAATATGTTCAAACTGTTTTAGACATTCAAAAACAAAAAATCGCTAACATTTCGTCTCCAATAATATCTGCAAATTTTAATATTTGGACTATTTTTATTTATTTCATCATATTAATTATTATTTTGTATTGGACTGTAAAATTCATTCTAAGAAGAAGAACCCGAAGAAGAAGCCAAGACCAAGAAATCCAGAAGGGTCCCAAAATTTTGGAACTCTGAAATTCAACAAATTCCTTAAATTTCTGTCTAATGACGGAGGAGTTATGGGAATGCATAGGACACCGCTGGACTGCTGAATTGCAATCTCACGGATTGTTTTCTTTATAACGTTGTTCATTATCACATTAGATTTTATATAGCTTCCTAGTTGTAAAGTCTCATCTTAGTTTGTAGAAATGAAAGTTATTTTTTGAAAAGTAGTTTCTATAAACTACGAATTCAATTTTTACGGTGTATGATATGATTCCAACATAGAAAATTTAAATTTTTCGACCACACTTATTCTATTATTTTAAAAGTTGCAGATTTTTTCAACAATTTCATCATGTTCCAGTGGAGTATTTAAAGTTACCAATCTAATCCCTATATCCAATTTAAATTTTGTCTACGCAAGTGACGAAAAATAATTGCAAAGGAAATTACATTTCTGGACTACTTAGCTTTAATAATGCAATAACAGTTGAAGCCGGGAAAAAGGGGACTAAGATTAAATCAAAATTTAAAAGCCATCTCACGATCCCGTCGTAAAGAAATTGTTTCAGCCAAATGGATGTCTCCTAAATGATGGCATCTTTGAATCTCTGAGAAGAGGTCTCCGTCTTGATTGTTTATTTTTCATTTGTTTTCTTTTTCTTCTACGGAATCCGCTAAGCACAAGATGTAATTAAACGATATGAAAAAAATTGTTTGCTCTCGATTAATATTTGAATGCGTTGGTCTTTTCGTAATTTTAATTAAACTTCTTCAGAGAATATTCATAACAAGGTTACACTGGCCAAAGAACTTTTTTGTTTAATTTTTGATTGTATACATTTTTAACGTTTGACACTATTGCGAATTTATAGTCCGGGAGGTGCGTTGAATTTTCATAGGCGATTTTACTGAGAATTTCCAGCCTCCCGCCAACATAATTTTATTTCAATAAATGAATTTAAAATTTAATGTTGTGTATATATCCTTAACAAATACGATCAGATATATATGACATTCTGAAGATGTATACAATTTTCTCTCAAAATATTATAGTTTCATGAAACAATCACTTCTTCAAAAAATAGAGTTGAAGCCAATTACTAGACGGAATAGTGAAAATACATTTTTCCTTCTTGACTTACTAGAAGGTAATGCAATGTTTTATGTCATCAGCATTATTTATGCAATCTGTTCTGTATACAGCGTTGGGAACATTACAAGGGAACATACGTTTTACCGTCAATGTGTTAGAAAAAGACAAAATACATATAAATTCAGTGATTACTCCTCTTCGCTAACAGGGTATCATAAAGCGAGAAACGAAATAACAGTGTAATGGGATTTTTGGCAGGCACCGCCTTCGAGAAGGGTAAAGTAGCTCTTATGTCTGGCTTTTACTTACAGTTTTAAATAAACAAATTAGAAATGCATTCAGGCTATTACTAGTCACTTTACCACAGCAAAATGTTGAATAAACAACTCATTATGTTAAAGATCGCAATGAAAGAAGTTGATGTTAGAAATATAGATGTGTAATGTGAACAGTTTAGTTTATTGATTGAGAAATAATAAGATTGTACTATACTGATAGCTTAATGCAATGAAGAATAAAAAAATCAACATTACTTTCGTTTATCCCTTCATGATTAATTTACAAAGAAATAATTCAGTAGTAATAGACTAATTCACTATATCAGTTTGGGTGGTACACGCTAATATGATTTGAACAATAAATTAAAACCTACCTTATAGGTATTTGAAATAAGTACCACTGGAAGATAGCTAAAAAAATTACATTCGTCGATATGAAGGGTACAACTAATGAGTATAAGCATAATGATTTTCATTAACATCATAAGGAATAATCTATGGCAACAATACAGAGTCCAAAAGCGACAATATGTTGTAATCAAACCAGTGTTTTCAGTGTGTCACCATTTTCTTTAACAGGGTATCATAACATAAATAAGTCGTATGCTAATATTTGTTTACTGTCTTGTATGTACAAAAATGTCTCAATATAAACCGCCTGTTTCCTACGCTCCTGATAAAACGATTTCGCTTACAGTTCTAATTCTTCTACTTTCATATGCCCGCTCTCCCCATTTTCAATCCACGAGTGCCCTTAAAAATTCCATTCTTATTTGTGAGAGAAATTAGTCACATTCAATTTCAACTTAAAACGATAAACTCTCACGGCAAAAGGGAAATTATAATGGTCACATGGCGTTACCAGTGTGTTAGAGAAGGACGATCAAAAGACAGAGAATTAAAAGCCAGCGTAGATTATTATACCAGACGAATACGAATCACACGTGCGCCTCTTGAAGATGTTCAACTGTACAATCTGGGTACTTCACTAAACGTTTGTTTGCGAATGAGTAACGATCTTTTGCAAATCTTATTAAAATGAGTATTCAAGTACACCATAAAGTGCAAATTGTAAAATGGTACTACCAGGGTCATTCATATCGAGAAATAGCAGAAAATTTGTTTATTGTGGCATTCGAAAATGCCCAACCAATTAGCAAAAAACAAGTGAGAACGGTTATAAAAATTTTTGAAGAGCATGGATGTGTCAATCCTACTAAACATGGACCGCGTACACAAAATCGTCAAACCCAAGCCGAAATAGAAGAAAGAGATATTTCGATATGTGCCAGTGTGGAATATAATCCCCTACAATTGTCCACTCATTTAGCAAAGGATTTTGATGTTGATCCGAAAACGATTAGGACTGTATTAAAAAAAATGGTTATCGTGGTTTCAAACTGAAAAAGAGCCATGAAATTTTTCCAGATGATCAATTTCGTTGAATGGAATTTTGTGAAATAGTTATGGAACGGATACAACTGGACGCAAAGTTTTCGAAAAATATTTTGTTCACAGATGAATCGACTTTTCCCATACACGGTGCACATAATTCATCCGTTATTCGATATTCGTCAAGGACAAATTTACACAAACATTATAATAATAGGACTCAATATCCCCAAAAGTTGAATGTTTGGACTGGAATATTGGGTGACCATTTAATTGGACCATTTTTTATTGACGGCAATTTAACCGGACAGAAATATTTCGACATGCTGGAAAATTGAATTACTCCTGCCCTTATACAATTAGGTGTCAACTTCAATGATATCTGGTACCAGCATGACGGTTGTGCATCACATAATTATTGACTAGGAATAAATATTTTAAATACACAATTTCCCAATCGGATAATCTCTACGAATGGTAACATAAGATGGCCTGCGAGATCTCCAGATCTGGCTCCCAACGAATCATTTTTCTAGGGTTATATCAAATCGATAATTCATGTGTTCCAAGAAAACAGAGCCACTTCTCTAAATAAATTAAGGGATCAAATTTTACAAATTTGTATGCATATAACACCTGAAATGCTCTTACGTGTTCGTCAAGAATTTTATAACCTTCTCGGATACTGCTTAGCTCAAAACGGGGGTTTATTCGAACATTTGATTTAAGCTCATTGAAGAATTAAGAAGTTTTATCTTTTAATTTATTATTATTTTTATTTAAAAATTCTAGGCATTTTCATCAGAATACGATTTTATTTTTATTTTCGTTTCCTTTTTTAATTTGTACTGTATGTGTGTTTACACAGAGAAATTGTTCTCATTTGCATACAAACGATAAAGGTACCAAAGTTTTTTTCACTAACACGTTCCAAACACAGCACATGTTTCGAGACCAATTTCACGTTGCCAAATCTGAAAAAAAATAAAGGTTTCAACCGCTTTCAAACTGAAAACTAGAAGAATTTCTAGCATTACAATAAAATATTCAACGAATAGATGGAATTAATTATATCTTGATCTGAAATTAACTGTCTCGACCCTTACTTGGTGGAATCTGCTCATAATAGTGTTTTAAATGAAACTCATGATGATATCGATTTATCGAAACAATTGTCAATTTTTTAGAATTTTCAATAACTTTTATTATATTGTGGAATTAACTAGAAACCGTGAGTTTCATTTAAAACACTAATATCTTGATCTGTTACAACCTCTTGTATTATCATAATTAAAATCTTCCTATAACTTGTTCTCGTGTTAGAACAATGCATTTCACAATTACTATAAATATACAATGAAAATTGGCAATACTGTTAGAAGCTACAAAGAGTAAGAGCCCGGCGTTGTGGGTTTTCCACATATGAGATCCTGTTAGCGAAAAATGAGAATTGCGATATTTGGAAACAAATATTATTACTAATACAAATTTTATTTCGCATGTTATGTTATTTATTCCAATACTAACCGAACTAATATAGTGAATTAGATTATTATTGCTGAATTATTTCTTTGTAAATTAATCATGAATGTATAAACGAAAGTAATGTTGATTCACATTACACATCTGTATTTCTAACATTAACTTCTTTCATTGCAATCTTTAACATAATGAGTTGTTTATACAACATTTTGCTGTGGTAAAGCGACTGTTAGTAGCCTGAATGCATTTCTAATTTGTTGATTCAAAACTGTAAGTGAAAGCCAGACATAAGAGGTACTGTACGCTTCTCGAAGGCGGTGCCTGCCAGAAATCCCGTTACACATACAGTTATTTCGTTTCTCACTTTATGATACCCTGTTATCGAAGAAGAGTAATACACTGAATTTATATGTATTTTGTCTCTTTCTAACACATTGACGGTAAAACGTATGTTCCCTCGTAATGTTCTTAACACTGTATATACTCTTTGTCACTGTTTTCTCGACACCACTTAAGCATAACACTGTTGATTAGGGTGGATCGAAAAATATAGTGAAATTATACAAGTTTTTTATTCCTATCGACCTAAGCCCATTTAAGCGTGTTTTTAATGTAATCTTTTTCTAATTTATTTGAACAGTAAACGGGTGGGATAAACTTTAAACACTCGGCTGGTACACTTACTTATTTATTTGAACACTACACTTTTCACTAATTATACTAATTATATACACAGTTTATTCACTTAAACTAATTTATATAAACAGTTCACTAATTTATATTCACTTATTTACTTGTTTATCTCATGATGTCAAATTATCAACTAAACTAACTCTTCCTGGTCGGTCCATTATATATTAGTGCTTTTTTCACTAGATAATTCTAGATTGCGGCTTACACAAAAACAGTTGGCTTTCTGGCAATTTCTAGATAACACTGGTCACAAAAACAATGTCTAGATAAGATAGTCACAATCTTAAACAATTCTAAGAAATCCCTGCGCGTCCACCATAATTTTACCTTTCATACCTGGCTTAGACAGAGTCGGATTTAGGGACTATACCAATATGCTGTTTCGTAACAATACCCCCTCCCTAAATAGAAGTTCCTCCTGGAACTTTTGTGTAGACGAGACTGGATGTCTGAATCGGTAACTGGCCCCATTTCTACACTTTCCAATCTTATGTTTCTAGCTAATTCCACAATATAATGAAAAAATGTAATAAAATCTCGGACAATTGTCTCGATATTAAATATCGTCGTCACAATGACAGAAGTTATTTTTGACTAGACCAAAAAGTGACCAACTTTGTAATTGTATATATTGTAATGTTTTTCTTATTTATTTGAAGTTTTTATTACGAGTGGGATACATTCATACACACGTTATGTCTATAAACTTAATTTATTTATTCACTACACTATTCACAAATACTCAATTTATATACACTTAACTATTCACTTGGATTTAATTTATATACACACAACCTTAGTTAATTTATATCAACAATTCACTGTTCGCTATTTCTATCACGAGATCACTTTATCAACTAAACCAACTCTCCATGGTCGGTCCTTTGTATATGTTAGGGCCTCTTTCATTAGATAATTCTAGATTGCGACTTACACAGAAACTATTGGCATTCTGGTATTTTCTAGATAAGACTGGTCGCGAAAACCATGTCTAGATAAGATAGTCGCAATCCCTGAGCATCCACCATAATTTTAACTTTCCTACATGGCTTAGACGGAGTCGGATTTAGGGACTATACCAATATGCTGTTTAGTAACAATACCCCCTCCCTAAATGGAAGTTCCTCCTGGAACTTTTGTGTAGCCGAGACTGGATGTTTGAATCGGCAACTGGCCCCATTTCTACACATTCCGATCTTATGGAAATAGCAGGGCTGGAAACTACTTTGGACAGGTATTTTCCAATGTCCTGTTCATCATCTCGACCATTCCATCTGACTGTGGATGTAATCCTGTTGTTCTGGTCTCCTTCATTCCCAGCTTCTCGCAAATGGCTTCCGAAATTTCTTCCCTGGTTACTGTAGACTTCCAATGGCACTCCATATTGGCTGATGAATTCTTTCACCAATACATCTGCGACAGTTGTGACCTCTGGATTCGGGATTGCGTAAATTTCCACCTACTTCGTGAAATAATAATAATAATGTATTTGCTACCATTTTCTGTCGTTGGAAATGGTCCAGCGATATCTGAAGCAATCCTTTCGAAGGGCTTCCAACATTATACTGTTCCATAGGTGCCTTTCTCTTGTGATGTGGTCCATTACTCGTAGCACATTCGTAAATTTCTTACACCAGTCCATCACATCATCGGAGCCTCTCACGGACTCGCTGGACGGTTTTCTTCACTCCCAGATGACCTCCCGATGGACTGTCGTGTAAATTCTTTAGTACTTCAGCTACTCTTTTTCTCGGGATAACTAGCTGTATCCTCATCTCGGAACCCTTATCGATTTCAAGGACTCTTTTCAACAACCCTTCTTCCAGGACAAGGGAGTCCCACTGAGCCCAATACGCCTTGAGTGTCGGTAAAAATCTTGACACTTCTTACCAGGTAGGTCGCCGATTTTCTTCCTTCCACTGCCGAATTTTCTTTAGGCAAAGATCATTCTCCTGATCTCTCTGATCCTGGTGAGTGACCATGCTTCATTGACTACTGTAATTCTTGAACTTGCAACTTCCTTAGATTTCGACTTGTTGCATTGTGAATAGTCTACAGGGCATGACCGTCTAGGCAAAGAGTTGGCTTTTCGGTGATTCACATAAGCTGGATGTTCGCCAGTCTCTGATTTCCCCTGTGACTGGAGTTCTTGGGTTGCAGGAGTCTTGGGACGCTTGGACGGACTGCGTACGTGCTCTAGCTCGCCACACTGTCATTGTCACCTTCTTCCTGCATGGACCTACCTCTGTTGTACCGCGAATCCTTCATGGCTGCTTTGCATTTAAGAGGTTGTTTATAAACTTTTTGTTTTTTTTTGTCTGAGGATTAAGAAAATAGAAGATGCAGTTCAGTTGCCATGAATGCATAAAAATGAAGAAAATGTATTCAGTACCTATGTATATCAAATTTGTAATATGGATTCCAAGATAAAATGGATTATTTGTATACTTTTGCTGAATTGGGAGCCAGGAAAATAATTTTGTTTAAGTAAAAATATTATTTATTTCAATAAAATGTTTAAATATAATGTTTTCAGTCTTTATAACTACATGGATCCAGACTTCAATAATGTGGATGGGGGTCACAACCTCTCTGTGAGTATAGAATCGTAAAAAATTGATGTTTTTATAAACCTTTTTCTTCTCTTTTTGTTATGAGGAGAAATGTTAGAGAAATATGGAAAATGAACTTCAGTTGCCATGTATTAATAAATATGAAGACAAATACATTAAATTTTTAATAATAATTTTATTGATATATTTATAAAATATTTATTTGTTTCTTCTCAATAAAAACATACAACAATTTTTCCTTTTAATTTTCTTTAATAATTAATAAGGGTCAATGAAAAAGCCGACATTTCTGTTCATAGCTATAATAAACATTTTTATAGTTTACCTAATTAATTGGCATTTCTTCGCTACTATTCGTTAGAAATATCAAGAGGGGTCAGTGGAAAAGTAGACATTCTGTATTATAATAAATATAAAAACTACCTACTTACTTTCTCTGTACTTCAAATTTGTAATAATACAATTAAACAAACATATTGCATAATTGATTTGATTTTCTTTTCAATAAAAGAAAACACTTTTGCTATAATTCACTTGAATAATTGAGAAGAGTCAATGGAGAAACAGGCATGTCCGTTTATTATAAACTGGAGGAAAATGCAAAAAGTATAACATTTCAATACAGAACCTGGAAAAATTGAAGATGAAAAATATATAAGAATTTTTTCCCGCATTTCGAACATAAGGAATTACTGAAATTGACTGTCTCGACCCTTACTTCGTGGAATATGCTCATATTAGAGACCTTGAGTTTCATTTAAAAACACTAATATAAGGAATTACATATTGTGTTACTTCTTGAATAGAATAAGAGATGTCTATTTTGTCAAATTAGTAGAAAGCGATTAATACTATCACCAATGTAGTTTTTTTCACTACCTCAGAAGGCCGATGTATGTATGCAGATGCAATCTGTGGCTGTGTACAGGTTCTTGGAGGAACCAAAAGGCCCTGATCTAGGGGTCAATAAATATAATGAACTTGCGGAATCACTAGCAACAGCTAAAAATATTTGTGGATTATTTTATGTCTAGGCAACACTGAACAAAATCTTGTGAAGTAAATATAAACAGCATTTACGAAGCACACATTTACTTATTGAGCATGGAAATTACTTAATTATAATCACTTACAAATACAAAACACACTAAACTATAAATTTTGGATATTTTCCTGAACACACAACATTTGACCCACAGAGAAAGAGATGATATATTATTTGTCTATGAATTGACCGTCGTGATCTGTCATTGAAGTTCTATACAGCGCCATGCATCAAGACGGTACAACGGTTGAACTAAAGTAAAAAGATGTTCGTTTGCAAAAATTTGCGTGCAACAAATCTCAAAAAATACAATGAGTTGAGATTTCATATTTTCAGAATCAAATTCTCTAGGGTTCTTTTTAGGGATCAGGTTTTGGCGTCCAAATTGGTGACCACAAATTGTCAAAATCATACCATCACTTAATGACATATCTTTTTTATAAAAATATAAAACTTAACCAAAATACCTGATCCAAGTTATATTGTGTTAAAATTTCAACACTTAACTTCACTGCGTTCTTTAGATTTGTTGTTAACAAAATGACTTAAATTTTGTTGCAAGTCACGGGTGCCAACTGTTTTCAGGTTCCTAAAACATGAGGCGCCTCTTTATATATATTAATAGAAAAATGAAGATACGATAATACAAATATTAAAGCTTAGATATTATTAGCCCTATGGTGATATCCTGGATATCATTTTTCCAATTAAGATCAGTATAACTGTGCAATGATATAGAAAACCAGGAAAACTATATCTACTGATCTTTACAATTATCACCTAAGAAGACAGTTTAAAAGTGCAGAACTCCTTAGATTTATCTGTTCATTGACGATTTCATATTGTGGGTTTCTTAAGTGTCTTCTAATTTCCAATTCTTCATGGAAATACAGTTCTTGTTTCTTATCACAAATACGTAGTACTTCTAGTTCTGTGTTAGGTGTCAATGAATCATTGGTGTCAAGTAGATGTTTGGCGTAGTGAGATTTATCTGGTTGTTTTAATCTGTATGCTCGTAAGTGCTCACTGAATCGGATTTCAAAATTCTAAGGGTCTGACACAAATAGACAGCATTACATTCTGAACATTTAAGTTTATATATACCAGATTTCTTTAATGGTGATATTTTTCTTCTTACATTTAACAATTTTCTACTCATGTTACATTATGTTTCAAAAGAAATCGTTGTATTTGTTGCTATATATATAAATATATATATATATATATATATATATATTATCTTTGAAATATTAGTAGAAACATTTCCTGCATATGTAAAGGTATATCCCCATAGGGCTAATAATATCTAAGCTTTAATATTTGTAATATCATATCTTCTTTTTTCTATTAACATATATCAAGTCAATCACAAGATAGGTCACTTCTTGGACTAGCAAAAAATAATTTAACAACAGGTAGGCATCAAATGAAATGTAACTTCTGTCATTCTGACGATGATATTTAGGTAATATCGAAACATCTGTCAATTTTTTAGAATTTTTAACATTTCAAATGAACTGTGGAGTTAACTAGAAACACAAAGTAAGGGCTGAGACAGTTAATTTCCTAATATTATTGCTTTATCTTTATATTTTTCCGATACATCTGTTCCAATAATTACATTCTATGTTTGTAATTATCATTAGTTGTATCTCTTTAATCGCCATTGTATATTTCATTTACCTCTTCATATTTCTATTATTTTTCTACCTCATTATGTTACTTCAAATACTTTTTAATCAATTACCAAATTTGTTTTCTAATTTTGTTAATCATTAGTATCATTAGAATTATTGTTATCGAATTCTAGATTATTATATTCCATGTTATGTCTTCAAATACGAGTACTATTATTCTATATCTAATTATCTTATTGTTACTAATGGTAAATCTATTTCTATTATTATAAGTAGAGAAATGATTACTTAAATGGTTGTAGTAATAACCATGATAACTATCTGTTCTAATTATATATTTACACATTCTAATTTCTATCTATTTCAACTATATTAATATAAATCTCCCATACTTTTAATTTCAACACCATTTTATTACCTCTTGTATGGTGAACCATATCAATACGTAATGTTCGTTACACATAAAAATTTTATCTGAATAAATTTCTGTCAATGAATCGAGAATTATTTGGTAGAATGTTTCTTTGTAAGTATCAATTGAAAATAGCAAAATGTGGATAAATTTATTATTATACGACATGATTTAAATTTGATTAGGTACTTTAACTGTTTATTAAATGGAAACTTGATTCTTTCTAGTGTAAATTGAGATGTGTACATGGCGCAAAGTTTTAGTTACATTCGTAGATGGCAGTTTTGGTAGTATATAATATTCTAAAAATCTTATTGTTAAGAAAAATTCTCTTGTCAATTACTTAGAGAGAATACTGATTGAACATGAACTGAGTGAAATGTGTGGAAGTTCCGTATTATCCGTAAAACCTGTAACAAAGTAATGATAAATGACACGAATTAAATGAACCTGCTTATTTTCGTAATAAAAATAAGATGAGTGGCATCATAATTTTAACTTGTCGCGCAATTACGATTTTTCATAATGCAAAATTACAGTGTTTTATGAAGTTGTGACATAAAAGCGATTCCAGTTTCAGCCGAGACGTGGCTGAAAATTAATTTTTAGTATCTTTCCTAAATTTATGTCAGTCGGTCTAGGTAAATGCACTTATTTAGAGCAATACTTCATCACTTATGAAGTTACTGGGACGTGTAATATCGTATGCTCATTTTTATAAGAAAATTAACTGTTTCAAAGAATGTACACGGAAGGTTTAATTTTAGTTGAAACGAGTAGTCAGTGGAACAAATCTCTATCAAATCATTTTTTCGATTTGATGGGTGATATATTGACAACAACGTTTTGTATATTTTTTTTTCTTCAAAACTCAAATTTTGTCGAGCTATAATAGATCTGGTACACAATGTTACATCAATTAGAAGTCATACAACACTTTATACGAAACACCAATTCATTTTAACCACCAGTAAGCAAACAAGCAGGATTTGTGAAATGTAACTCATACAAAAATGCCGAGAATTCTATATTCCAATGGTCATCTGCTTCTTTGACCGTCTTAAGCGGAAAATGCTGCTGATGTTTCTTTGAGAGACGAGAGTGCCTGATTACCTAAAGGCACTCATGGAAGATCTTCATGATAACAACATAGCTGTTCGAAAAAATAATTATTCTTGTTTTCAAACATGTTATCCTCACTCGAATTTAATCAATTAAAATCCGCTCCTATCCATTCCTAGAAATTTCGACAAAAGACCTATAGAAACTGTTATGTCGCTATTTCTGAATTCTAGGCAAAGCCCTCGCTAGAAACAACTGCCAACGAACTGACATGTGTGTGTGTGATGATCCCGAAAGGACAGTAGTGTAACAAGGACATTATCATAGAAACAAGAACTAATTATGTTAATATTAATTTCGATGTAAATAGCGGGCAATGATCTATGGAGGCCAGGCTAGATATACGAAGAGCACGTTCCAATTAATTTGTAAATATCACACTATGCGGAAGATCGTGCATGCGGGTCAGTGAGCGAATCCTTCCTATGAATACACAGTGTCGACAACCCATGATTGATTCATTATTATTATTCTGAATAGTTTAAATGTATGTACAGTGTGATTATAATCTGTGTTAATATTTCTCAAATACATTTTATCCCAGTGAGTTATTAAATGATGTTATTTATTCAACCCCCAAAGATCGGTTACTAGGTAAGTGCTTTCCCAAAGATATAATACTTTTATGGTGGACGTAGTTTATACGAGGGGTACTTACTGAGTAACCACTACATGGCGATCCTGCAAAGTAAATGGAAAAATTGATGGTAAAATATACATCGCCACTACATGGCGATCCTGCGAACGAAATGGTAATGGAAAAATTGATGGTATAATGGTAATCGCCACAACATGAAAATCCTGCGAATGAAATGTTAATGGAAAATTTAATGGTATAATGGTAATCGCCACTACATGGCGATCCTGCAAACACATGGTAATGGTAAATATTCGTGCAAAAGCAAATGGTAATGGTAAATGGTAATATTCGACAATAAATGGTAATAAATGGTAAATATTTCTGCGAAACAAATGGTAAGGACAAATGGAATTATATGGTTTTCTATCTAAATTTGGGACCCTCGAGAAGAGAAACTATGGGAGGCTCAACAATTAAACAAGAGATAGAAGAAACTGGCACTGTCATTAATACTTTTCTGGTATAGCAAGACAGTTTTGCAACGCACATACTGGTTCTATTGTATATCATAGCAGTAACCCTTTAAGAAGTAGACATTTTTATGGCATCCTTTTCCGCTAACACAACAACATAAGTATATTTGAGTGAATGAAAACGACGAATACTAAGTGTGTATTTGTTTATTAATCTCCAGCTAAGCGCTTTCGGATATTAAGCCATTATCAAAGCTGTCCTATGAAAATTACAAAGTTTGTGAAATTTTGAAAAAAAATTTAAAAAAGTTGAACTTACGTCATTTAAAAAGTAGGTGTCAAAACCATCCAGTTGATTAAGAACAATGTTCAAAGTTGAACCATTGTTATGATTAAGTCATTGGATTAAAAACATTAAAAAATAACCCTATTGGAAGGGTGTAAAATTATGATTTACATGATGTAAATTCATTCAGAAATAAAAACTGAGTGAAAACCGGTGACAAGTTTGACGTTAAAATTACGGTGGCTAATAAGCCAGCGTGCCGTAAAAACAAGTGTATGACAATACAACATATTTATATGACGAACATTGAATCAAAATCATGATTGAAAAGATGAAAAAATTCATATAGTGAACCGAAAACTGTAGGGAACCCTGAATATTACATTTATTTTTAAATTTGAAAATGAAGTAAAAGATGTGATAAAAGCAAAAAATTGAAAAAACTCTATTCAAATTCAATTTCCAACATTCATCCAATTTAGATGAATAGCAAAATCCCCTTCATCCCTTAGTTGTATACTGAAATTGAATTAAGAGGTTGGATCCATTCCCCAGCCAGTCAGGAACAAGCGTAGTAACCTAAACGTGTGAAATGCTAGATAACATAAATCAAATAAAACTTAGTTGTAAATGCATCCATGGAGGAGCTCACATAATCTATTGACGAAGGTGGAAGAAATAAGCTGGCAAGGTGAGCTCAACAACTGACGGCCTCACATATGAATTAGATGTAATGGTATAGTGATTGTGCCTAATGACCCAAACTATGTCCCATACATAGCCCGACGTCAATAACACAATGTGATTAATGAATTTAAGTTAGTTGTTACAAACCTAGACCCATACTAGGCATGTACAAGAAGAGAAAAAATCATAGGAGTAAGTTAAGAGTGAAAGGGGTAGGACAGAATTTGATAAGAGCTGCAAGATAAAGAAGTTGATGAACCCAACTATGACCCATACATAGCTATGTTAAACGGGAACAATGTGGTTAAGAAATTTTTGGTAAGTATGACAAACCTAGATCCATACTAGGCATGTACAGGAGGAAACGGGGTGGGGTGTGATGAGAAGACAGAGAAGGCGTGTAGTTATAACAAACCTAGATCCATACTAGGCATGTATAGAAGAGAAGAAACAAAGTTTATAACGAGAAGAAAGGATGGCAGCCATGCCATGGCTGTGACAAACCTAGATCCATACTAAGATCGTCAAGAACCAGGCATGCGCAAGAGAAGAAGAAAATAAGGAATAGTGAAAAGGAGGATGATTTGCTCAAATTAATAAGATATCTTATATGCTTAACCAAACTATGACCCATACATAGCCTGGTGTCCGATGTACACGGTGGTAATCTGGAACCAGTTCCAAGAACAACCCCAGATACATACTAGGCATGTCTCAAATAAGATCCATGGGGGGAGGGGGAGTTTGTATTCATATTATTATAAATTGGGTCATTTAATAGTGCGGCAAACTATGACCCATACATAGCTTGTCGACTAGCCACCAAAGTGTTTGAGAGATGATGTAGAACTACCCGATAGAATAAACCTAGAACCGTACTAGGCATATCCATGCATAGTTCTAGGAGTGGAAAGAAAATTGTTGTTAGGAAGATACTATGAATTGGTTGTTGGATGAAGAGTGGAAGATCCTAGATGTCTGAGACCCAGTGTATAATGCAGTGATAGATGTGGTGAAAATGTGAGAAGTGAATAAGGTTGAGCAAACTTAAAATAGAAGAAATAGAGGTAAAGAATGAATAGAAGATAGGGAAGACTCTTTCATTCGCCTTTTACGAATCAGCAGAGTGCTGGGCGAAATATTCTTGGACCGGATCGCCACGGTGATAATGTTGGTCGAATGCCGTAGATGACTACAAGGTTTTGAACAGAGGCTGAAACTTACAATTAAGATGTACCTGTATTTTGAGGCAGTTTTCTGAGTTAAATCTATCTACCAACGTTCCCAAAATGGAGACAATCCCTATCGCTAACAACCTACTCCAATCTAAGAACATTGACCCAGTTACAACAACTCACGTTATCGCTCTACTTAAATTTTGTCTATCACAGGACTTTTTCTCCTTTAATGACAGAGTATACAGACAACCAGATGGATTAGCCATGGGTAATCCACTCTCACCATTGTTAGCGGATTTGTTCCTTGATCACCAGGAGTCAACGGTTATCTTCAATAATAATTCACATTTTAGTAAAGTCATCAAATGGTTCAGATATGTTGATGACGTTTTAGCTTTTATTAATGGGGATGTGGAGGATGCATACAGTATCCTCAGTAAGTGAACTTAACGATATACACCCTTTCATACAGTTTACCTTGAAAATTGAAAACAATGGATGAATAAATTTTTTGGATTTGACCTTATTAAGAAAAGATTTTGAAATTGAATTTTCCATATACAGAAAACCCACACAGACTGATCATCTTATTCCAATACACTCTAACCACCCCATTCAACATAAAATGTCCGCCATATCTTGTTATGTATATAAGTTACTTAGGGTTCCTCTTTCTCAACAGAATTTCAACGTAGAACTTAATATCTTGAAACAGTTGGCATTGAACAATGGTTATTTTCCTCAAATTGTTGATAGTATGGTCTCTAAGACAACAAGGAGGTTGAGAAGAAATTTGGCCTATCCTGAGGTTCACAACAACGTTCAAACTCAGTATCGTGCGTTGACTTATTGTGGTGAAGTTTCAGATGAAATTTCAAATATTATTACCAACAATCTTGAAGATGTTAAAATCTCCTTTGAATCTAAATGTTCCATTTCCACAATTTTCTCTAAGAACAAAGATCCTATTGATAAACTTAATAGAAGTGGTATCTACAAAAAATCACTTGTGATTCCTGTCCATCTACTTATGTTGGAAGGACTACTCGTTCTTTAGGTACTAGAATTAAGGAACATCTTAATAAACCCACTTCGTCGAATTTCGGCTTCCACATTAAGTTCAATAACCATAACTTTTCTCCATCGCGTAACTCAAAAATCCTACATAACATTCCCAGGAACAGCTTTAGAAAGATGAACTTGTTTGAGGATCTAGAAATACTCAGGGAAATGAATGTTAACTCAGAAAACTGCCTCAACACACAGGTACATCTTAATTGTAAGTTTCAGCCTCTGTTCAAAACCTTGTGGTCCACTACGGCGTTCGACTTACATGCTCACCGTGGCGATCCGGTCCAAGAATATTTCGCACAGCACTCTGCTGATTCGTAAAAGGCGAATGAAAGAGTCTTTCCTATCATCTATTCATTCTTTACCTCTATTTCTTCTTTCTTCTATTTTAAGTTTGCTCAACCTTATTCACTTCTCACATTTTCACCACATCTATCACTGCATTATACACTGGGTCTCAGACATCTACGAACTTCCACTCTTCATCCAACAACCAATTCATAGTATCTCCCTAACAACAATTTTCTTCCCACTCCTAGAACGATGCATGGATATGCCTAGTACGGTTCGAGGTTCATTCTATCGGGTAGTTCTACATCATCTCTCAAACACTTTGGTGGCTAGTCGACAAGCTATGTATGGGTCATAGTTTGCCGCACTATCAAATGACCAAATTTATAATAATATGAATACAAACTCCCCCTCCCCCCATGGATCTTATTTGAGACATGCCTAGTATGTATCTGGGGTTGTTCTTGGAACTGGTTCCAGATTACCACAGTGTACATCGGACACCAGGCTATGTATGGGTCATAGTTTGGTTAAGCATATAAGCTATCTCATTAATTTGAGCAAAACATCCTCCTTTTCACTTTTCCTCATTTTCTTCTTCTCTTGCGCATGCCTGGTTCTTGACGGTCTTAGTATGGATCTAGGTTTGTCACAGCCATGGCATGGCTGCCATCCTTTCTTCTTATTATAAACTTTGTTTCTTCTCTTGAATACAAGCCTAGTATGGATCAAGGTTTGTTATAACTACACGCCTTCTCTGTCTTCTCATTACACCTCACCCCGTTTCCTCCTGTACATGCCTAGTATAGATTTAGGTTTGTCATACTTACCAAAAATTTCTTAACCACATTGTTCTCGTGTAACCTAGCTATGTATGGGTCATGGTTGGGTTCATCAACTTCTTTATCTTGCAGCTCTTATCAAATTCTGTCCTACCCCTTTCACTCTTAACTTACTCCTATGATTTCTTCTCTTCTTGTACATGCCTAGTATGGTTCTAGGTTTGTAACAACTAACTTAAATTCATTATTCACATTGTGTTATTGACGTCGGGCTATGTATGGGACATAGTTTGGGTCATTAGGCACAATCACTATACCATTACATCTAATTCATATGTGAGGCCGTCAGTTGTTGAGCTCACCTTGCCAGCTTATTTCTTCCACCTTCGTCAATAGATTATGTGAGCTCCTCCATGGATGCATTTACAACTAAGTTTTATTTGATTTATGTTATCTAGCATTTCACACGTTTAGGTTACTACGCTTGTTCCTGACTGGCTGGGGAATGGATCCAACCTCTTAATTCAATTTCAGTATACAACTAAGGGATGAAGGGGATTTTGCTATTCATCTAAATTGGATGAATGTTGGAAATTGAATTTGAATAGAGTTTTTTCAATTTTTTCAATTTTTTGCTTTTATCACATCTTTAACTTCATTTTCAAATTTAAAAATAAATATAATATTCAGGGTTCCCTACAATTTTCGGTTCACTATATGAGTTTTTTCATCTTTTCAATCATGCTTTTGATTCAATGTTCGTCATATAAATATGTTGTATTGTCATACACTTGTTTTTACGGCACGCTGGCTTATTAGCCACCGTAATTTTAACGTCAAACTTGTCACCGGTTTTCACTCAGTTTTTATTTCAGAATGAATTAACATCATGTAAATTATAATTTTACACGTAATACCGTTCATTCGACTGATTAATAATAACAAAGTGCCCTTATAAAGTAAAGTAATGTGGTTTTTTTACCTATATGATTTAATTGTACGAAGGTATGCTGTTTAAAATTCAATAATATTTCTCAACTCCACCGTATATTGATCAATTTTACATTTATTATCATAATGCAAAATTAATATTATGTGCATGTAGTGATTGATCGTTGCAGTTATAACATATAATTTAATTCCATATTTATCATAGTCTTCGTGGTGCAGTTGCTAGGTCCGTTGCCTATGGATCGGTAGGTGAGAGGTTCAAACACCCGCGGTGGTAGGATCTTTTTTCCTGTTTTAATAAATTGTACGAAGGTATGCTGTTTACGTCACACCCACACACACACACACCTTGGAGATAGATAACACAAAATACATGGCAGAAGATATACTACACGGAACATATGAGAGAGGGCACATACGGCACATATAACGGATGACACATGTGACAGTTGACGGATGGCGCAGGTGACGTCACAGAATACAAGATGGCCGACTTCCGCCCCTCTCCAGTGCCCTTATGACATATTTATGACTACATCCTGTATATCGAACGTGTCTCAGCAGAAGGTGGATGCGCACGCGGAACAAAATTTGCTAACGGCCGCCTCATGATTGACGCATGCGCAAATCGAAATTGAGTCAAAAATTACAACGATGGACTTTGGCGATTTCCCATGTTAATTTATATGAGGAATGAGCCAGAACCGGTGTTGCTCATTTACTTAGCGTATTTACGTATTCAGAAATAGTATCGTTATTCTTCAATAGATCTAAATTGATGTCTCTCGTGAAAATATTGAAGTTTTCGGTATTACTCTCATTTTCTTCCAAGTATTTTGCAGGCAAACAATAAATTCTTTAGGATCAGTGAATAGCGATCTGTACATGGCTGTAACAACTATATTATTCTGTTTATCTAAATTTATTTTGATATTCAGCACTTTAATGTTATTTATTAGTACAACTGACTGCTCATATGTGAAATGAGATTTCAGGTATACCTTTATTGTATATTAGATTATATTGATCGATCTCAAATATGCTTGTATTAGCAATCTGTCAAGTTTCTGTTGGAACTATACAATCTACATTTTTATCCAAAATAATAAGAAATACTTTGATCTTATCAATATTCGCACTAATTGAACGTATATTTTGATTCAACAACTTGAAATTCTGATTACTTTCATTTATCATTAGCAAGCCTTCACACTCTTTCACACTGGTCATTCTGAAGGTTTCTACATTATTGCTATCAAAATCGCGTATATATGGATCCATTTTCCGAATTTTATCATTGATCCATTTTAGTACCACCGAGCTACAATAGTGTTCACTTTTTTATTATTTCATACATAAAAATATTTCAAGAACAATGTGAATAGACATAAAATTGAAAATTTCATTTAATTAGGGGAGTTTAGTAATCAAGATAAAAGTCTTACAACTGTCGAGATGTCATTACTGCGTCTAAATTTGGTTGACTGACCGTGTTCTTGGCTTTCCTTGTATAAGTTTCAGTGCTGGAATCACTGGTTTCCTTGTTGTGGAACTCTCCGGGGTATTCTATGGATCTATGGTATACGCATCTGCAACTAACACATCACAATTACTAGATACTGTCCACAATAAGGGTGTACGAATTTCTCTGGGAGCTTATCTCACCAGTCCAGTTGGAAGCTTACTATGTGAAGCTGGAGAACCACAACTTAAAATAAGAAGAAAATATTTAAGCATATCATATGCCTCTAAAGTACTTTTTAACCCAAAAAACCCAGTCTACCACAATGTATTTTCCAATCGCTTTTGAAGTACATGTCTTCAAAAACCACTTTTGACTCCCCCTTTCTACCAACGCATCAATATAATCAGCAGTGAAATAGATAAAAACTTCCCAAAGGTTGAGGCGCGCTCTCTTGAATACCCTCCCTGGCTACTTAAACCTCCAAGCATAACTCAAATCTACCCAGATTCGGCGATTGTAAGGAACATCAAAGAAAATATTCATTCAAGGGAAAGCAAAATTATCACCTTTTTTATCTCTTTATCTCTTTAATCCGAAGCTAAACTGAAACAAATAATGTCAGTTATTTCTCCGTGGAAGAACCTCAGTATTACGCGTAGACACCAAGTAATATTATCACGTCTTAGGATAGGACATACGAGATATACACATCAATATCTACTGAAGAAAGGATATGCCCCAATATGTAGTGTGTGTCAAGTGCAAATAAGTGTTAAACATGTTCTTATTGAGTGCCCTAAATTCAGTATTGAGAGAAATGTGTGTAATTTGAGAGCTTATCTTATAGAATTCCTTTGAGACTCCTGTAATATCGGAATCTTAATTATGTACCTTCAAAATATCAATCTCATCCACATGCTGTAAATTATACCTATTTATATAGTAATTATTGTACCAATTTATGCACATTTGCTAATTACCTCCGTTGTCGAAGCAAATTGCATAAACTGATTTTTTCTCCGTAAAAAAAAAGAAATGACAGATAGGTGCAAGAAAATTGTGCTAGATCAATAAAGTACTAGTTCTTCTACTAAACTGAGTTCTATAAAATTTGGTTTTTAGTATTAACGTGAAAAAAATTACGTATTTTTTCCTTGACTGCTGTATTGATATGTTTCGGATACATTTGAACTATAGTATAGATTGAATCTAAGTTACCTCAGTACATAAAAAGTTACAACTCTTTGAGATTATCATAAGCAAATGAATAGATTTCCAAGAGTGGCTTCTTTCTGTTTAAAGCATTCTTCAGATCAAACATTACGAAATCATTACATCGCGTGAAAATTTGATTGGAATAAATATTTCTCAAACCCCCAACAATACAACGATTACAATTTTTGAAACAGATGTATGTAAAGCGGACATGAAAAATATGTTAATATTTTACGAAAGTATTCGAATCCGATACAATCCCACAACACCGCAGAAACCATTTCAAAAGTATTACCACAAAAAAAAAGGAATCTGATGCATAATATTGAATTTCTGTCGCCAACACCTGTAGATGTTATCGAAATAGAAATATGCGAATCTCTATCACGATTAAGGAAAGAATTTCTATGCAATGCATTTGAATTTAGAATGCGGACTGGTTTTGTTGGTTGTTATGAAATATCTTGATACTTTTGTACTAGAATTGTAATATTATGGATATAATCATCCACCATAATTTACAAAATTTGTCTTCAATACAGTTTAATTATATAAAGTGGATATGAGATTAATTTGTTTTAAATTTATTTTACCTATAATCTATAGAATTTGTCACCATTTCAACAGACAAAGTAGATGCGTATGTGATTTTTCAACAGTTTGTGTCTTGTATCTTTACCTTATAAGTAAGGAGCTCTACCACGAAAACATTCATGACAACCATCAGAAATACTTAAATCGGAAATTGAAAAGAATTGAGAAAGCCTTAGGGCATGATGAATCACGATTGAAACAATTAAAGCAATGGGAAACGCAGAAATAGAAATATTGTATAAAATTTATAATTCAGTATGAAATTCTGGAAAATGTTTGACAGATTAGTAACAAACCGTACAAGTAAGGTACCGTTGTAGATTATAAATGAGCAGTTGAAGGACTTCGTCCTGCCTGAGATCCCAGATTGACAAGCAGAATTTGTAGCCCGTAATAGAGCACAAGCCCAGTGTGATGATCCCAAAAAGACATTATCCAAAAAGATATTGTCAAAAGAAAAGACAGTGTTGGATGTGTGTAAATAATAATTTCAATATGAGCAGCGGCCGGTGAACTCATAAGGACCAGTGAAGTCGATAACAAAACACGTTTGTTTTGTAAATATCGTATTCGCACGACCTTCAAGGTCAAGAATACGGGGCACTGACTGTGTTAGCTTTAATACTTCTTATAAATAGAAAAGTTCAACACTTTGAGGAATGATTCAATATTATTATTTTTATTAGTACAAACGTATGTATTGTGTATCAATAATCTGTGTTGGTAGTTTATATTTATATGTTATCCCAGTGAGCTTTAAACGATGTTATTTATTCAACCCTAATGAATGGTTCACGAGGTGAGTGTTTCTCAAAGATAAATGGTTCTATGATTAAAGAAGTCTATACGAGGGGAACTTGTAACCACCACATGGCGATCCTGCAAATTAAATGTTAAAATGGATGGTAAAATGGATTCTGCCCTGTACTTCAAACGAGTGGTAGTATATGGTCTTTTATTTAAATTTGAGACCCTGGAGAAGCAAAACTATGGGTAGTTCACCTACTAAACAAGAGGTACAAGAAACTGGTACCGTCAACAATAATTTTATGGTGCAACAAGATAGTTTTGCAACGCATATAATGGTTTTATTGTATATAATAACAATAACTTCCAATCTGAAATTCATATGGTCACTATGGAAAACGCCTCGAAGAGCGTTAAAAAGAGACATCAACCGAGGCATTGCAGCGAAGCAGACGTCATGAACTTTGACTGTATAGAATTGTAAGTACTTATGCACTCTAATGTCAATAACGTGGGAAGATTTCGAAGATAAGCTAAGGGCAATTGTAGAAGGAATAAATAAATAGGGAAAAGGGGTTTTGAAGAAGGAAACTCCTGAAAATCCAGATATTCACATCGAAGTAATTAATATTATAATAATTCTTCATAACAATTTCGTTAAATTAATAGATAAAAACTGGAAAAACTTAAGTTCAGTACGACAAGAAAGTTTTAAAAATTATTCAGATGGGATTAGAGATAAAACTGCTAGGGTATTTCAAGCGCTGAATTGTATTATTAAAATACCTACCTCTATATTTGAGGAAATCGATACGGGTGTATTACAAGCAATAAGCAAATAATTGAAAATGGCGACAAGTATGAATGATTTTCTTAATTTCGCGAGTAAGTTCTTACCTACTGAATTCCGCGGGGAAACAAGCCAGTTACAATCATTTTTAGACTCATTAGATTTGCTACAAATAAACGCGACAGGTAATGAAGAAAATGCGATTTTACTAATTAAGACCTAATTAACTGGGAAAGCTACAAGTTTGATCACGACAAAAAACTCTATCATTGAAATTAAGAATAGACTATAATCAGGAATGAGAGGAGATGATCCAAGCCTTCTCTTAGCGAAACCTAATAAAGTAAGACGAAATGGGAAGGACGTAACGCAATACGCGACGGAAATAGAAAAATTGGCAGAGAAACTACAGGCAGCATACGTGTCAGAAGGGATACCAGAACGTTTAGCGGAAAAATATACCGAAGAAGCAACGATTAAGGCAGTAACTACGAATACCAAAGCGGACGCAACAAAAACAATCACAGCAGCGGGAAGCTTTCAAACCACGCAAGAAGTATTATCCAAGTTAGTATCAGTAGAAGGCATAGTAAGCCAACAACAAGTTTTACACATGAAGGACAATAGGAATTTCTTCAGGAAATCAGACTTTAGGAACAATCATAGAAGGGGAAACAAAAGAGGATTTGACAACGGCAACCCCTCATGAAGGACATTCAAACTATATAATCAAGGAATTGGCTTTGGCAGATACGCAGATTTCAATAAGGAAAGGAAATTTAACAGGAAGAATAATTACAACAATCAGAATAACAATAACGAAAGAATATGCAAGATAGAAGTTAAAATTGAAGAAATAAGCAGACAAATAGCACAGTTAAAGAAAGAAAATTACGAATTAAGGATGGAAAGTATGGAACTCAAGGGAAAAACAGAATTTTTGGAGGGAAACATGAGAAAGACCCAGAAAAATTTGAGAGAGAAGAATTTGACAATACATGGTATGAAAGAAGACAACGAAGAGTATGAGGCACAACTAGAAAATAAACTAGAAGATGTAATGAAAAAGGTTAATAATACAGTAGATGTTAAATCAGATATTTTGAAATCTAAGAGAATAAGAAATAAAAACAGTAACAAAAATAGGCCAGTACTAATAATGATGAAAGACGTGAATGAGAAAGTAGAAACTTTAGAACGAACGAATAAATTGGAAGGAACAAACATATATATTGATGAAGATTACCCAAAAGATATACTAGAACAGAGAAAACAGCTGATAAGATATATGAAACAGGCGAGAGAAAGTGGAGCAAAAGCTAAGATAATCGATAATACATTACTGATAAATGACAACGTATATAGTCCAAAAGAACTAGAAGAAAGCGAAAATCAATCAAAAAATACATGAAGGATGGAATAAACCAACATATAAGAAACATAACGAAACTAATCCGAAAACTTTGAATAACATTTTCAGCAATGAGAGTTTTAATCAACTAAGAGGTAAATAAATTGTCTTGGAAAAATGTGAAATTTGATAGATTTGGAAGAATACGATTTTGAAATACAGAACGTCAAAGGTGTAACGAACTACGCATATAGTATATCAAGAATATCCATAGAAGAACTCAAGGATTTATACTACATGAATAATTCACATCTTCTGGTAATCACAAGAGCACAAACGCGCAAGGAGAACGCTCAGTCAGGAAAGGATCTAAAGAATAACGAAGAAACAAAGGAAGAACGAATAGAAAAACCTTCAGTAATGAAAGTTTTAAATAATCTAGAGGCACATAAATTACCAATTTCACACTTTGAAAATAACCGTATCACGCCAAGGATGATCATTCGGAACAAAAACAAATTGAAATTTAGTGAAGCCTTATTTACCGGAATACACCACTTCGACCTACGATGAACGTTGGAAAAGCTTGAGGAACTGTCGGTAAAATTTGAAGTAAAAATAATGAAGATATACGCAAATGATTATATATTCAAAAAGTGCACAATTGAAAAATTTATAGAAGAAGGGAATAATAGGTTAAAGAATATACAAGTATGTATATACGAAGTACCAAAAACGGTACAGCAGAAAGGAGAGACCCAAAAGATTCTAGAGAGATATCACAATGATCAAATGTTATTAAAGAAACTAAGAGCAAATTTTACGTAGAAAAATATGGAGAAAGATGTAAGGAAGTATGTAAAGAATTGCCATGAATGCCAAGTGAATAAAGCACAACCTAGTCATGAAGAAAAATTTGTCCTCACGGACACATCTATAAAACCGTTTGATATCATTTACATAGACACAATATGTCCTTTTGTAGAAAGTAATAATGGGAATCGTTATTTCATAACAATATTATGCGAATTAACAAAATACGCAGTTATGATACCGGTCAGGAACAGAGAGGCAAACACAATAGCAAAAGCTATATTTGACAATTTTATAACAAACTATGGATTGATGAAAGAGATAAGGACAGATCAAGGAACGGAACATAAGAATGAGATAATGAAGAACTTGGCGGAAATTTTTAAAATAAAACATAATTTTTCAACGGCATACCACCATGAAGCGATAGGCAGTTGTGAAAGATTACACAGAACGTTTAATGAGTATATAAGAAACTTTATCAAAGATTCTAGAGACAACTGGTGCGAATTTGTAAAAATGTTTGCATATTGTTATAATACAACACCAAACACGTATCATGAATACACTCCTTTTGAGTTATTATACGGGAGAAAACCCAACTTAGCAGAATTGTTAAATGTTGAAATAGAACCGTGTTACCATCTTGAAAGATACGATAATGAGTTAAAATATGAGTCACAATACGCAAATGAAAGAGCCAAATAGTTTTTGATAAAAAATAAGGTAATTAGAGTAAATAATAGTGAAAAGGAATCTTCACCGGTAAACTTTAGGGTAGGGGAGAAAATAAGTTCGATCCACAATATTTAGGTCCGTTTAAAATAACTGAAGTAAAAGGAGTAAATTGCGAGATTACATCTCAGAACAATGCAAAACAAATCGTTTATAAAAATCGGTTGTGTAAATGCCATGAAGAAAACATTTGTAAATGAGTGAAGTGTGACAATAAACAAACAAACAGTGTTTAATAAACAAAACAATTAGTGAGAACTATTAACGTTATAGGTAGTATCGAAAATTTATCAACGATAATTTTTCTCTTCCAAGAGGGGATGATGTGATGATCCAAAAAAGACATCAAAAGAAAAGACATTGTTAGATATGTGTAAATAATAATTTCAATACGGGCAGCGGCCAGTTAACTAATATGGACAAGTGAAATAGATAACAAATCACGTCCCTTTTGTGAATATCGTATTCGCACGACCTTCAAGGTCAAGAATACGGGGCACTGACTGTTAGTTTTAATATTTCCTATAAATAGAAAAGTTCAACACTTTGAGGAATGATTCAATATTATTATTTTTATTAGTACAAACGTATGTATTGTGTATCAATAATCTGTGTTGGTAGTTTATAATTATATGTTATCCCAGTGAGTTATAACGATGTTATTCATTCAACCCTAAATAATGGTTCACCAAGTAATTGTTTCTCAAAGATGAATGGTTCTATAGTTAAAGAAGTCTATACGAGGGGCACTTGCTAAGTACCCACCACACCAGGCAAATTTTCGGGGGTTGATTTTTTACACCACGAGTCATATATAATCTTGAAGTACTGGTCAAGAAACAAACTTCAGGCACTATGCCGTCATCTCTCCGCGACACTATTCTCGTTAAAGAGGCAGTAAAGGAATAATGCTTGAAAATACAGTGTCGTCAAAAAATACTGGTACCGAAAGTAAGAAATTTTTTTTGGAATCGTCGATTTTACCCCGTCCCCGCTCCTTCCCTGTTAATCGAATACTTGACGGCGTTGATTCAGTTTACTTTGCATCTCCTTAAAAAACTATTATACATCTATGCCGTCAGAAAAGGGGGGTATATAGTGTCATAAATCGCGAATAAAAACCCGATTTTTACCCCTTGTGGGGGTGGTCATCAAGAATTTGACGGCACCGATTTCTAACTTTGAATTAATATTTATTAAGTGTAAAATAAATGGAAAATTACTAATATTTTAGAGCAAAAAATCAATTTTTTCTCATAAGGACATTTATTTCAGTACGACATAAGGTTTTTTTAAAGTAGGAACTAATTATCAAAGTTTTATAATTATGCCGCCAATTATTCATGGTATCAAATCAAAATACAGAATGAACATAAAAATGAAAAAAATTAAGTATTTTGAAATGTCTGAAAAATGCCTTCACGTTTGTAAGAGTTTATTTTTGAAATATTATTGTGGATAGCACTTCTTTAAACATTAGATAACATAGAAAAATCGGTGCCGTCAATTTTCCCTTATTACATTTTATGCATTGATTAAATCAACTAAATAGGTTTTCGTAATAAATAACAGTTTAACGTGTCAAGTGAATAATTCTTCTATTAGTTGAGAGGAAGATTAGCATAGTTAATTTATAAAAGTTATAATTAAAAAAGACAGCTAAATATCATCGATTAAGTTCCAAGGTCCGCCGGGATAGCCGGCCGAGTTACAGAACTTGAAATTTCCATAAATAAATATTATATTACTGTAAATAAGATAAGAAATGCAGAGTTAGCTTCTATTTTAACCCTTCAACGGGCAGTATTATTTTTTGTCTTTTAGATGTTTATTTCTGTCGCGGTTGAGTAGCGAAATGCTTTATGAGCAATTTTTGTTGAAATAATTTTTTTAAATTTTCTGTCATTTTCGCTCTATGGGGTGGTTGATTTTTTTACCAAAGACCGTTTAGGCCCTTAGACACCACGAAAAGTTCTTGGTCGATTTTTCAACCACTTTATTTTATTTCAAAAATCATAGGCAGAATATAATGAAACTAAACTTTATTTTATTAGTGAATTACAATGAAAAACATTTCAGGTATTATGCTTCGTGGAACGGTACAAAACAGTCCAAACATAAAGCACTGCCGCATTTGCGGCATCCCATCTGCGAACGTTTTGGATTTTGTTTAGTACTGCAATAGCCGCACCGTCGAGATGTGCCCTTTACGGGTAGGTGCTCCCCTACATTTGTCTTTCGTATATTGTCTTCGATGGAGACACTTCTGCCATCAATTTGTGTAAATTTTTGAGCTACAGGTTGAGCCGGACCTTTCCGATTCCTATCAACACATTGTCAGCACAGATCTAAATTTTGATTGAGAACAAGGTTCTTCTTTTCGAGTCTGCGCAGAATACTTAAGCAAATTATATGAGTTCACAATAGCACTGTCTATACAATAATATAGGAGCTTGACCCACCATCTTCTGGATTTCCATGAAATGGAGTAGGCTGCCATTGCCTGATCAAATTTATCAACCCCTCCCATATATTTATTATAGGCTACTATTGACTCGGGACATTGGATTTCTTGGTTCTTTTAACAATGTTGAGTTTAGTGGGATTGTGCATGTTGCTTACCACATTTACAGATCTCTTTCCTCTGTCCTTTCATTTTACAACAGATATATCTCCCGCCTGAGCAAAATCAGAATCACCAACTTTCATTGTTTTGTCATCTTACAAAATTAATTTAGGGTAATACTTTCTGTTGACTCTGAATGTGCCGCAGGCAAACAAGTTCTGTACCAATAAAGTTTTCATAAGGTTAAAAGTGGTAAAGAAGTTGTCGAAATATAAACAGTAACCTCTTCCCCAAAATGGCTCAGACATTTCCATTACAACTCTTTCTCACAGTGTATTTTGGCTCGTTTCTTTCTCTTTTCTCTGATAAACTTGAAATGAGAGCATGTATCCACTAGCACTACATGCTAAAACCCATACTTTGAATCCGCGCTTGGTTGGTTTCATAGGCATATACTGTTTTAGAGTAGTTCTCCCCTTGAAACCTACCATGCTCTCATCAATAATTGCCAATTCTCTGTGCGGAACGTACAAGCCCTTAAAGTTTTCGTTAAGTTTCGTAAGTAGTGGCCATACTTTATATAGTTTGTCAAATTTTTCGTCTCCTCTCTTAGGCATATTTTCGTTATTATTTAGATGAAGGAAACGTAAAATGAATAAAAATTTGTTCAGTGGCATTAGACTCTAAAATTGTCATCTATTAACCAATAATGTCTTATGCTTGGGAGTCGATGAAACCCCATAATAATTAGGATTCCAATAAAAGCTCTGAGTTCTGCAATATGTAGGTCTAATTTTTTTCCCATTTTGGGTGGCATAGAGATTTAATTCATAGACCATTAGTCTCAAAGTATCCATTCCGAAAATTTTCTCAAAATGTTTTAACGGCGACGAACTTTCATTATTGTCAATTTTTGGACCACAAATTTGACTGAATACAGTCTCGGAATATTTTTTTCGTTCTGATGACTGCTTGGTAAAGTTAAACGGATTAGGAGGTACATCGTCATTTGCCTCAAGTTCGTCATTGTCAATGTCGCTTCCATCTATTTCTGCTTGCACCAGCAGCCTCTCTTTCTGTGCTTCATCTTCATAATTTGGATCATTTATGGAGTCATCGGAATCGAAGTCAGTGCCATCTTCATTACTTTGTTCAATGTATGTGACTTTTTTATCATGATTTCTTCGTTGCCTTGAAGAGAATATACCTGTAAATTTAGATACAAACGAACTTGTTAATCAAAAAATTTATAATATGCACCTTTAGATGTACTTGGAGTATTATGTATGTTTACCACAAGCTTTGGGGTTTTTTGAGAAGCGTCGGAAGATGATGTATTTGTATGCGAAAAACGCGCAGTACTACCCGTGTATGATGTAAGAATATTTGGTTCATCATCTGCGTTGCTGTCTCCACCGACGTCTGAATATTCATTCAGCTTGGACGTCTGGTATTCCCTCCAACCAGTCAAACATATCGTCAGTAAGCATCTCATTCAACTCCTCTAAATTTATTCTAGACATCTACAATTGAAAATAATCAACTCTTGACAACACAGTAATTAAATTTCACATATGCATTGATGATATTTCATCCACGTAGGCTTCGTAATTTGGTCAAAAACTCAAATATAATGTTAAATATTTTATAAGCCGTAATGCAGTGACTACAACCGGCATAAAATTACGAAACCTTCAACATTCCCATGCATATAAATGTACTTTGTTTGAGGTTTTTTGAAAAATTAAATGGAAAGAAATTAAACAAAATGTTATTTTTTTGGTTGTAAAGTAGGGTTATTTCTACAAAAGTTCAGATTCAATGTTAATTCTTTCAAATTTTGCAGCTCTAATTTAATAAAATGAATTTATTCGAGTTCCTTATAGTTTTTTATTGATGTATACTTACTTTGCAGTGCACTTATAAACAACAAATGTAAATAAACCGTGCCGACAATCACATTTGTAAAATAATAACACATGGGCGGTAGGCGTAACGCTCAGTGTCAAATAATTAACCACTTGTAATAAAAAACGCGGGATTTTTAACTTGTTGTTGATATTTCGGCTTTAAACGATGCAGACCAGTCTGTCATACCAAAATGGTTGATTATAAAACTTTGTTCATACTTGATACCCACTGGAAAACAAGTGGTCGATACATCGACAATGTCGGTTAAAGGGTTAATATATATACATATATATATATATATATATATATATATATATATATATATATATATATATAGAAATGTTGTTTGGTTTAAGTTGTTATAATTATAGTTGGTTAGTCGTTGTTTAATAATAATAAGTCGGTTAATTAGCAAGTATTTCAATTTTATGTATATTGTGGAAATAAAGTTTTTAAAAATAGTTTTCGGTGTTAAAAATATATAATTGGCGCAGTCAGTAGGAACTGTGCGTCCGTGAAAAACTTTGTCGAATAGTTTGTATACAGAACCCACGATTTGGTGTTTTAACATCGAGCGCGGATTCCAAAATCAACTATCTACGAAGAAAGAAGAAACTGGAGTTCTTCAAATCAATTGCAAGTTTCCTTTTTTTTTAATTTTCCATACCTTGTTGAAAGAGTAGGAGAGATAATTTTTCATTCTAAATATACTTGCAGCCGATTTACTCAATTAACGGATTGTAAAATTTATTGGAAACATTCAATAAATTAAATATTGAAGAAAATAAAAATAAAATGATAAGAGATGCAACATAAATCATTGTGATAAGACGGCACTGAACACCTTTGTTTCAGGATGTACCGGTGTCCTTAAAAACAATATGCATTTAAGAAAGCCCAACTCTTCAGAAGATGCGATGGCTTATGTAGAGGAATTTGAGAATTTTGAAAGATTATACGGTCATTTAAATGATCAGAGATCCTCCAAAAAATTCCAATAGCTACAGGTCATCCAGTAATAATTAATATAATTATAATAATTATGGTAATAATAATAATCGAAATCAGAATGATAACTATTCAAATTATCTTAGAAATAACTATAACCCATATAATCATCATTTTCAACAACGACAAAATTTTCCAAGCCAACAAATTAAAATAAAACCACAACCTCGACATTATCCGACTAATGCACAAGTATTTGGTCCAAAACGAATTGTTTTTAGGCCACACCAAATACCTGTACATAGTTTATCTAGACCGGAGCCTATGTCGACAACATCGAGAAATTTTACGGATTCTCTAAAGAGAAATAATAATTTTATAAATAGGAATAATAATAATAATGATCCCACTGAGCACAGAACCTTGCCATAAATTGCTGTAAAGTACTTTTATATACATTTTGAAATGTTTCCTGGAGAAATTGCAGTAATATTATTGCGTAGTTACATTTATATACGGTTTGAAAATGTTTCCTGGAGAAGTTGCAGTAATATTATTGCGTTAGTTTAGTTGAAACATTGTGACTTGCTCATTAGAGAAACATTTCATAAAGTTTAGATTTCCTTTCCACTGAAACGTTTGTAATTGAGGTTGCCGTGATGTTCTTAGATATGCCATTTGTAATATTGTATCAGCATTGTTTCAGAAACATTGCTGTAAGTTAGTTATTTGTTATTTTTGAAACATTTCGCTATTAAGTTTCAGTGATATTGTCAAATACACAAATTGAAATATTGTCATTTACTTTCGCGAGTAACATTGCTGTAAGTTATTTATTTCTTCCTGTCGAAATATTTCCATATGAAGTTTCAGTAGGTACCTATCCAAGTTGGAATATTGCGATATTTTTTAATCAAGAAGCATTGCTGTGAATTAATAATATTTCTTCCTTCTGAAAAATTCCTAGATGCATGACGTTTATTCCAATTACTCTCCGGCACACTTTTTGGATTTCGAATTTATATAATTCTAGATTAGGTCTGATCGGAACTGAGTGAATGGTTCCCAATGCATCGTTTTTGTTTTTTTGCGTCGCACGTCACGTTTTCTGATTGGCAAATTCCTGACGCGATTCACCAATTCGCCAATCAGAATTCGTAAAGATAGCGTGACGTGCGACGCAAGGCAAAAACGATGCATTGGGAACTCATCCGAGCCGAGCCCGATAATAGTATAGAAGAAGAACAAAAAGGTTGAGTTAGGATTCGTTTCTTTCGAGTTGAGAGTGTTTCGACCGGTCGTTGGAGGGAAAAAGAAATAACATTTTTCACATTTATTATGTTTTCTTGGTGAAGTGAAGCAATGGATTAATTTATATTTGTATACTCTACTATACAATAGGATCACAGTTTCCTTTTTATTTTATAGATGTGAATTGAAAGCTGTGTTTCAGGTATAAATGTTTGTTTTTCACTTAGAATTATTACGTTTCGATTATATTAGTTGTTATATAGTATATCAACAAGACTATAGGCTCCTTCGATTTAATCACTTGTTTGTGAAGTTTATTTGAACCAAAAATTTTCATTTTAATATTCTTCCAGGAAGCACCGAGTAATCTGGTTGTTTCCCAGTATATAAGTTGATATCTGTGCAAATTGTGTAGTGTGATATATTTTTGTCATTAATATATTTTCTATTATGAATTTTTTGTTTGTTCTGGTTCTTCATACATTTTTTTATACCAATAGAATTTTACGTTGAAAACCATTGAAATAAAATCAAATGAATTCGTAACTTTTCTTATGATTTTTATTGTGCTCTTATTTCTAAAATCTCTATTAAAATATTGATACAGGAAACATGAACCAAGTGTTCTGGTTTTTTTATATTTTTTATACCAATAGAATTCTACGTTGAAAAGCCATTAAAATAAAGTTAAATAAATTAGTAACTTTACTTATGATTTTTGTTTGTGCTTTTCATTTATAAAATAAATATACTTTCTTGAAATATTGTTAAATACAGGATATATGAACCACGTTGTTTGATATCCTGCATTTCACTGAATTCAAGAACTATATCTGATTCAAGTGTCTTTTCTAGCACTTTTTCTTACCGGCCTAAAAACTTTTCCTTACCGGCCTAAAATTATTTCACTGGCCTATGCCTTCGTATCGACCTAAGCCTTTTCCGTTGATGAATTCTACCTGCTGGGACCACGGCTCGATTAAGAACCGACTGGACTTAACTTGACGCAGCCAGCTGATTGGTACCCGATTCCTTTGGACGTCATCCAAATCATCGTTGGAAAGAATAAAACAAGGAAAGTACTAATGTCCACAATCGTAAAAACTATAGATTATTTCCAACTAATGCTCATCGACTAATTAACTTAATAGTTTGTACCACATGTAGATTATATCTTTTGTGTGAAATATTTAATTCATGTTTGAACTTTAATTTCCTTCAGAATCTAATTTTTCTTGAAATTTCAATTTACTTTCAGCTTCTAGTTTTTTTTCAAATTACTAAATTGAGTTGAGAAATTTAATAACATTTTTATCTTCAATTTTTCGTTCAACATATAATTTTTATTTAATAAACTACTTGTAAATGAATTTTCAATTTTCATCCAACATATAATTGTTATTCAATGAAACAACTTGTGAATAAATTCTCAATTTTCATCCAACATATAATGGTTATTCAATAAAACTACTTGTAAATTTTAAATAACGTTGTTCATATTTTTTATAACCTTCCAACTTCTTGTTTTGTTGACTGGGATTAGTTGATGTTCGGTAACTTATAGACTAGTAGGACTCAAGGTGGGGCCCACTTATCCTTACGTCTCGTTACGTAAAAATAAGTAGGATTACCCGAGAAACGGTAAGAACTATTCCTTGAGTCTCTACTAGTATATAACTCACGCCTGAGTAGCTTATCAACGATGTAGCCGTTGCAAGGCTCCTCAGAAAAATCCGAGGTAGCAGAAATTAAAATGATTTCAAATGAACCGTTAGAATACATTAAAATGAAAAACACAAAATTAAAATATTTTCCAGGTAATAAAACACATTTAACCAATGCTGAATTTGCATCTAAGTCTTTATCAAATATAAAACCAAAATATAATAAGGAACATGAAATAGATTTTATACCTGATTTGTCAAATTTATTCAATATTAATAATGTAATAGAAAATAATGAAATTGAAAATAATGAAGTAGATTTAGTACCTGATTTATCAAATTTATTCAATATTGAGAATAGTGTAGAAAATAATTCAATTAAAAATCATGAAAATGATATTAATAAAATTTATATATCTCATATTCAATCAACAAATGAAAGTATTGTATTGAATGACATTGATGTAAAATAAAAAGAAATACAAGAAAAATGGATAAGGAGATAATGAAAGCAAATGAAAATATACTGGTTCTTATGGAAAAAGGAGTAAGTCAAGTAAACAGAAATGATATGAAATATGGAAACTTCAACAAGAAGATAGAAGAAAACAATCAAATTATAAATAATGAAATGGTTGAAAGAAACAAGAATAAAAATGAAATTATAGTTCATAAAATGGAAGAAAGTGATAAAAAAATTAACAAATACATAAAGAAGAATATAAATAAGAAAATAGAAGAATTTAACGAGAAAACAAATGAAAATATAAAGAAGAATAGAAGTAAGAATATTGCTAATGGAAATAAGAAAATAGAAGAAGGTAACGAGAAAATAAATGAAAATATGAAGAAGAATACTTAGGAATAAGAAAATTGTTGATAGAAATACGAAGATAGAAGAAAGTGACAAGAGCGTAAACAAGAGAAATGAAGAAAGGAGTATAGAAGTAACAAGAAAATAAAATAAGAAGACACACAGATATTTAAAGAGTTTATAAGGAAGTATTGGGAACACTTTGCATTAAGGTGGTACACAATACAAGAAGTTATCAAATTGTTTGAAATGTATGAAAAACGTATGTACATTATATGTAATTAGAATAGATATAAGAATTAATATCATAATAACAATAAAACAAATCTAAATACTTATTATTTAGTTACAGTCGAATTATAAATGAATAACAATACGATAATTAGACTTAGGAATATATAGATATGATAATACTTTTCAAAGAAATAATACAGAATATTCAATTCTTTCGTTTAATGATTTTATTCATTATTACTTAAGTTCATAACAACTTATTATTAAAAACTATAATATAATTAGATATAGGAGTATATATATATATAATATAATTATTTTCAAAATTCTATTCATTTTGTTAAAATCTAAATTGATGATCTTGATTCGATAATTCAAAAAGAAATTGATTATTTATCAGGAGTTAAAACCGAAAAAATGATGTGTGAACGTCATTTGTAATTTTATCTCACAGAAATTTAGAACAAAAACAACTCAATTTGTCAGAATGTAAATTGAGATCTTTAAAAAAAATAAAATAATTTTCTTCTGATTTAAATGATACTCAATTAATTTGAATAATCTTCCTTTGATTAGAATAATATTTTTTAGTTTTAAATAGTTGTATTTGATCTGAACGATCACTTAATACTATCTCATTATATACAAAATCACGAAGAATTCTTCAAGTTATTATAAAAACAAAATTTAGAGATAAAAAAAATTACCAATATATGAGAAAACAGAAATTATTAAGGATTCAGAAATAATTTTAGAAACTAATAGAGGAGTTTTTAAAAAAAAATATAATTAAAAAATCCAACACTAATTCAAACAAGTTGTTACAGCAAAATGAAATTGATGATAATGGTAACCCTGTTCCTGGTTTTTCATACCAAATGTAGAACCGAAGATATACAAGTTACCAAATTGAATAACTTAATAATACCAATTAATTTAGGATTATGTAAGCTCATTTACGCTAAACATACTTTCAAATATTATATAAATTTGAAAAAAATGAGTAAGCAAATAGAAACACTGAAACAATATTTCTACAAGTTAAGAAAGAGTTTAGTAGAAGCAGATGCAACAAACCCTATTTCATACCATAATTTGGCTGAGCAAATGATGAAAAGAACAAAAAATTTAATCAATATATTGGATAGGAAATCAGAAAATATTCACCCTAATATTAAAGCAAAAAGAGGATAAATAAACGGTGTTGGAAAAATGGATAAATGGATTTTTGGTACTCTTGATTCCGATGATGAAGAGAGATACGATAAATATATTACAGCAAAAGCAAAAACAAATAATTCACGAAGTTAATATTCAAATATCCATAAATAAGAAATGAATCGATCGTTATAATAAATAATTAACTAACTTGTGGCATAATAAACAAAAATTAAAAGATAATTTGGAAAAATTTCATATATCAATAGACAGTAAAATAATAACTTTGAATAATTTTATCATCTTTTATAGTACGATTTCACATATTTACTTGAATTGCCAAAGTTTAATCACGTTAATCGACAATATTGAAAATTTCATCACATTTTCCAAATTAAATTCTATTCATAGTTCAGTAATTTCAAATCAAGAAATTGTAGAAATGATAAAGTATTTACATACAATATATGAAGAAGATCAAATTCCGAAATTTAATAATATTTTATTTAACATACCATCTATTTTTATTTTCTCATGTAACTTTTTCAAAGTCCAAAATAATTTTTGCTATCCATGTACCCATCCTAAAATCCAAAACTGCAGAATTCTATCACTTATACCTCATCATTCAAAACCACAAAATATTTATCCCATTACAACCTTACTTGGCAAAAACTCCGGAAGAAATCATTTCGATAAAAGAAGAATGTCCAATGTTAGAAAAAAAATATTACTGTCAACAAGAAATGAAGTCAAGAGACAATTGTACTATGGAAATATGAAACGGCCATTCTCCTACGAACTGCTATGCTCACCTTCAAGAAACTATAATAGAACAAGTCATTAATAACGAAGTCTTAAATATTCCAAATTCAGCGATAAAAATATTAACAAAATGTATTTCTGATCAATATTTGGAAATAAATCATCCATCAATCATCTGAATTCCAGAAGACTGCAAGATTCAAGTTGGAGAAGAGATCTTTTCAACCAACGTTCAAAGGAAAATCATCAATATTGCCGAAATTAGATTCAAAATTTCTAGAAATTCAATCATATGATTCAACAAACTTCACTAGAATAGGACGAATTATATGAAATTACAATTGCTAAAAATATAATACCTATTAAAGAAATAATAATTCCAAAGCAACATACAACAATTAATGAAATTAACTGTCTCGACCCATATTTCCTGGAATATAGTTTATTTTCAATCATTTTAATTATTCGCATAAGTATATTTTGGTTCATTCGAAAATTCCGAAGAAGCAAAAGAAGAAACAAGAAAGAATACTGTGAATCGGCGTCATAGTTTGAAAAGGGTGAATTCATTGCAGTGCTACAACCTGACTGTGGTTGCGAGGCCACATAACTAGCTTTACTGAGCTTTGATAGACCTGGGTGTGAGGTGAATATTCCATGAGACGTTGACTGTGGATATTGTTGGGTGTATTGCGAATGTAAAATGCTAATTTGGGAGTCATAAATTATTTTGTTAATGTTAAACTCGACATGTGTTCTGGTTAACGGATCCAATTCTCTTAACTCCATAGCAATAAGGTTTGCAAATAATGAGCAAGTATCAGGTGGCGCATTCTTTTTTTTCATATATAGTTTTGAGAATACCGAAAGCTTCTGCGCCTTGGTCGTTATTTTCTGTAGTCTTCATGTTTTGTGACACGCGTTTCTTAGTTGTCAACACACTTTTTCGTTTCTTGTCTAACTCCTACAAACTCCCTCTTGCATTTTCTTTTAAGTCCTCTACATTTAATTCTTTATCCTGAGGTTCATTGTTATTTGTCGTATTCGCTTCATCGACGGCACCGTCACTAGTTTCCACATTTGTTTCAGCAGAAGTTCCCATATTGGCAGATGCATCCTGAGTCTCCTGAAATAAGATTTATTTCACAATAATTCATTTGATTTCCATTTTAACTATGCGCTAGACAGTTGAAATGTATTGGTATTTTTATTTTCAGATTACAAATTCATCTGAAGCATGGCTCGCGGATGCCGAAGAACATAATAATAGATGGAACTTCCCACACTGTATAGGTGCTATCGATGGTAGGTAAACACATCACAATGCAAGCGCTTTAATAGCGGAAGCGAATATTAAAATTATAAACAGTACTTCAGAATTGTTCTTATGGCAGCATTTGAGGCAGATTACTCATTTTTATTTGCCAACATAGGATGTCAGGGGAGGATTTCTGATAGAGGGGTTTTCAAAAACACTGATCTGGCTACGAAGCTTCAAAATGGAACTTTATCTCTACCAGCAGCAACAGCATTCTTGGGACAGGAACGAAATACACCGTTCGTTTTTGTTGCTGATGATGAATGTTCTCTACAAGAAATCATAACGAAACCGTACCCTGGAATGCATTTGAAGGGAAGCCGTCAGCGAGCCTTTAATTATAGGTTATGTAGAGCTCGACGAATAGTTGAAAATTCGTTTGGGATAGTATCATCCGTGTCTCGTGTTCTACGTAAACCACTTTTATTGGAAACAACAAAGGCTACGTTCGTAGTACTTGCATGTCTCTATCTACACAATTTTTGAATTCGAAGTAAACAATCTTCAAAGATGTATGCACCTGAAGACGCCTTTGATCGTGAAGATTATCAGACGATGCGAATGATTCCCGGCTCGTGGAAGAAAGATCAATCAGAAAAATGAACTCCTTTCAGAGTTTTAGGAACGTTCCAAGAAAATTTACTGCGAATTAACGTCAATATACTTCCGCTGAATATTTTTCTACTGTTGGAAGAGTACAGTGGCAAAGTGATTTCAAATAAAAGAAGCCGTATATAAAAACTCAGCAGTCACATAAAATAATACTCACCGTATCCCATATTTCATTTGGCATATATCTGTCACTCAAAAAACCCTTTATGTTTGTATCCAAACCACACTTCTCTATTAATCTCGTCTGTGCCCATTCCTGATGTTTCCATTCGTTCAGCCTTTAGACGAGTTCTTTGGTATTGCGCTAAAATAATACTGATTTTCCTTTCCACCTCATCTTTTGGTTTTGACAAAATCCTGCCTATATAATTGTATGCGTCTTTTTTTACATATCTCTTTTTATAATCTTTGTACCTGGGATTCCACAAATTGTCATACCGGCGATATTCTTCTACCAACCACACAATTTCGTCCTCTGACCAGTCCATGTTTATTTTTTAAACTACTATAATAACTAAATTTCGATATTAATAGTATATTACGTAACGTGTGTTGTAAGAAGCATTTTACGCACGAACGGAAAAGTTACGCACGAAGCCACGTAGAGGCGAGTGCGTAATTCCGTGAGTGCGTACAATACGTTACAACACGAGTTACGTACTATACTTCACCTACGACCCACTTGTACTTGTGTTTATAATCTTATTAAGGTATTCAAAGTACAAGTAAAAACGTACATCCTCGATGCCCAGCCAAGTTTCATAAAAGTCGCTCCTCGATGCCCAGCCAAGCATGTTAGAAGTTCACCCTCGATACCCAGCCAAGTTTCGTAAAAGTCCGTCCTAAGTAGTATTTATTTTTAATAAAAATGTATGTAGAATTACCGGAATTGCATAAAATAGCGTATATACCTCTCGACTAAAGTGACATTAATCTTTTAGGTGGATTACTTCCCTCAGGAATCAAACACCACCCGCGGGATTAAATGGGCCACTTTAGTCGCTTGGTGTATAATATATTATTGTTTACTAATATGAGATACATTCAGACAGCTAAAAGATGCGGATTGAATTAAACGGAACCAATTATCATATAATTCCAAATAACTCTTATATTAGTATTAAATGCTATCTCATGTCTAATAAATGTTATCTACCATTTATATATAGAATAAAATTCAACGTCAAATATCTAAGTTATAAATTTTGAATAAAATGGCTACGTCTATTGACAGTTGCTAAGTGGTTGCTATGGAAGCCGTGCGATTTACTTTACAGCCGTGCGCTTTGTTTTACCGTGCGTAATAGACGTCTTATATTGATTGCCGACTGTGTGTTTTTGACTACTTACAGGGGTGGTCTTAGGTAAAATCTTTAAAAACAGCGCACAGCGCGTATATCATGATACCGAACAGTCAACGTCCACACAGATACTGAGTTCGCCACGTGTTCGCAAACGAACCCTTTGAAAGTACCGACTCGACTCGGAACCCCAAACGAACTGCCGAGCTTCTCTAGAACTGTTCGCGATCAGGCGTATACACCAAGCTCGAAAAAGTTCGCAAACTATTCGAGCTCGTGAACTTGGTCTGTAGCCAGCATAACTACAGTTAAATCTGCATTATTGTAGACATACGTTTTAAAAATAATTTTATTAATTTGAATGAATGCAATTACATGAAAATGACATTTGTAGTTTTATGTCATTAACAAAAAGTTTTAATTCCAAGCTTATTTTTGAATATTCCATTATTTTTTAATTATAAAGTTCGTGAGCTCAGTCGCGTTTTCACTTCGTATAATAAGCTTCTTTGTATAACAATGGAGTATATGGAAAAAGAATAGTTTTTTATATTTTACTCAATAAATTTGAGTGACAGATAAGCAGAAATAGAAAAAAGATGTACATTTATCAACGTGAAGCGGACGGTAAAATTTTGTGGACTGCATAACTCCAAATTCTATATGATATAAGCCTTATGTCAGTGCCAGTCACAGTGAAGTGCGAAATCGGTGGAAAATTTTTTAAGAAGCGAGGCCTTAAATTACATCAAAACAAGACGCATGGTAGACAAAATTTGAGTTCGATCACAGTAGAAAGTTTTGAAAATAAGGATATAAGAGATACGCATTTTCATATAAAGTTGGCAAAATTGAAGAGCCGAAGATCAGTAATAAGAAGAGTCCCAAAAGCTTCAAGGGCTCTTGGTGCCTCAACGTTATCTAATCTGATTGAAGAATGCGTAAGACAAAATTCTATTACTACCTGGGGAAATATTTTGCTTTTCCCGTATACTGTTTTGAGTCTTCCTTCTAAAAATTCTAATAAAGAAGTATCTCTCTCTACTATAATCAAGAATAATTTAAAATCGTTTGAAAATATAGATCATCATTTAAATTTCTCTGATCAACGAACTGGAAATTTCTCAGTTCGGAAAAACATAAATTTATCAAAAAATAGTAAAATTAAAACTGTCATTAATAAAGTTTCTGACGGCGACTTGACATCCGCAATCAAAATCTTAGCTTCAGATGACAGTTTAGCTAATGTCAGTGCAGCCACTTTAATAGATTTAAAATTGGAACATCCTGTAGAGAAACTTAATAGTACGTTCCCTACTCTGATTTCGGAACATATTCCTTCTTTTATAACAGAAGAATTTGTGAGTAGCGCAATAAACTCTTTTAAAACAAGTTCTGCTAGTGGTTTAGAATCTTTAAGACCTTCACATCTACAAGATTCAATAAGTTACAGTGCCCTTCAGGAAAAAATATCTTATCATCCTTGTGTAAATTATGTAGTTTTATTTCAAATGACACAGTAAACATAAACATTCGTCCTATTTTATTTGGCGTGTCACTATTAGCTTTAACTAAAAAAGCAGGAGGTATCAGACCAATTGCTATTGGTACAGTTTATCGTCGTTTAGTAGCGAAGATAATTTGTTCAAACATCAGAGACAAATTAGGATATTTACTTTGTACATTACAATTTGGTTTCGGGTCGAAAGGTGGTTGTGAAGCAATTGCACATGCAGCAAGACTTTACATCTCTAATCATCCAGACGTTTTCTGATAATTGATTTTAAAAATGCTTTCAATACAATTCATCGCGATATTTATTAAAACTTGTAGCAGATATTCTATCTGAAATTTTTCCTTTCATCAATCAATGTTATCGAGTCCCTTCATATCTTTTATTTGGCGAAAATATCATTTATCCGGAAAGAGGCGTCCAACAAGGGGACCCTTTGGCACCTCTCCTTTTTTGCATATCGATACACAAACTTATTAGCAACATTGACACAGAATTCAATGCTTGGTACCTTGATGATGGTTCTTTAGGTGGTAATACTAATCCCTTGTTCAATTCTCTTGTCTATATAATAAACAATTCCAATGATATTGGTCTTGACCTCAATTTCAGCAAATGCGAGTTTTTTTTCTTAGAATCATCAAATAATGTAACCATTGATAAATTTAATTCTGTAGCACCAGGCATAACAATTACCGACAGACAAAATTTATTTCTATTAGGTGCTCCTTTATTAAACGAATCCTTTCTATCAGATTTCAATGAAAAACTAACCTTTTTCCAGAAAATATCATCTCGTTTATCCTGGTTGCCGACACATATTGCTTATTACCTTCTCAATAATTGCCTATTAATTCCAAAATCAACATATATCTTAAGATGTAGTCCGACCTGGTTACATAATGATATCCTAATCAATTTTGACAATGCCATTCGTCATTCATTAGAATCATTAATTAACATTAAATTAGAGGACCTTTCTTGGAACAAGCTTCACTACCTGTTCCATATGGTGGTTTAGGAATTCGCTCAATCGTTTCAGTAGCTCTTCCTTCTTTCTTGTCATCATTAAATAGTACAAAAAATTTGATTAATATTTCTCCACACGCAAGACCCTTTATTAATGGAGGCAGAAAATGTTTGGTCATTGAAGTCTAACAAAGTTGTACCCGATGATTATAAATCCTTTCAAAAATCCTGGTATATTCCTTTATTGAACATTGAAAAAGAAAACCTGCTTCAGAAAGCTATCAATTTACCAGACAAGGCTCGTTTGAATGCAGCATTTTCAAAGGAATCAGGAGCATGGTTGAACGCTTTACCGTCGGCCCCATTAGGTACGCTTTTAGATGACGAAAGTTTCCGTATTTCTATTGGTCTCCGAAATTCTTATTTAACATCTTAATTCTCTTCTTCAGAATGTGTGCCTTCTGATAATACATGCGTTGACAATTTATTAAATCATGCCCCCAACAAGCTTTTGGGCCTCAGTGTACTAAAAAATACAGATAACCACCAGACAGATGATGTCCCATTCATAGGAATACTGAAGAAGATGACTATGCGAGAGAATGATGCGATTCCTATACGCAATAGATTATCTCTAACCAAAACATTTTCCAAATCCGTAATATCTACATCCAATTCAGTAGCAAACATCATCAATTCAAATTCCTTATCACGCCGATCAAGTGAGAAAGACAATCATAGAATCCGAGATTATTCGTACAATGATAGTAGTTGCGAAAGAGCTTTTAACAATATTTCCACATTCAGATCCATAAAGGGTATTCCCCAAGATTCTTTGGGTGTCAAAGACCTCAAAAATATTGGTAACACATGTTTCATGAATACTATTATCCAATGCCTATCAAACACAAGGTGGCTATTAGAATATCTAAAGAAAGACGCATACATAAGAGATATTAACATAAACATATCTAGCATGAAAGGAACACTAATTAAAGCATTTGCTTAAGTTATTCAAGGGCTTTGGTCTGAAGACGGTTCAGATAGAGCGGTTAACACAGTATCATTGAAAAGTAAGATTCAGCGATTTACTTCAAGGTTCATGAGATACACTCAACATGGTGCACATGAATTTCTTCATTACCTATTAGCAGGACTTCACGAAGATGTCAACAAGGTATATGAAAAACCAAAGCATATATTAACAGAAATTGATAACTAATTTAGTGATATCGAGAAAGCACAAGAATTTTGGTTAAGATATGCGAAAATGGACAACTCCAAGATTATGGATAACTTTGTTTGTCAATTAAAATCAACAATCAAGTGCACACACTGTGGTCACTGTTCAGTTACCTACGATCCTTTTTGGGATTTATCCCTTCCGATACCACAAAGAACAGGTCAATCACGACTTTCACAAAGTTTAGATTCGTTTACAAGAGAAGAAACACTCGACGTTGATGAGAAACCAACTTGTTCAAAATGTAAGGAGCGAAGACGATGCATTAAATAATTCTCAAGTCATAAATTTCCGAAAATACTGGTTATTCACCTGAAGCACTTTTCGCATACAGAAAGTTTTAGTGGAAAACTTCATGATTCAATAGATTTTCCAATAGAAGGGCTTGATATGAACCATTACGCGGCTGATAATGTGGCACCTTGTATGTATAACCTCTACGCTATATCTAATCACTGTGGAACCACTTATAATGGTCAGTACACAGCATTTTGCCGACATCCCTACACGGGACAGTGGCACGAATATAACGATTTAAGCGTGCTATTAATATCGTGGGAATATTTAGTCCGTGAAGAAATATGTTCTCTTCAATGAACCAGATGACACAAAATCCCACCTTTAAGTTTAATAATTTTTTTTGTTAGTTTTTAAATGGTATATTTTCATTGTGAATCAATGTCTTATTTGTTTTTTTCCTGCAAAATCTATTTATATATTCATATATACATTGTATCCGTTTAAATATAAATAAAATTGATTTTGTTAACAGTTAAAAAAAAATTAATTAAAATTATTTAAATTGCCAAAATACCATATTTAAACGCAATTTTGAATTCTGATCAACATTTTTCGATATTATCAAATTTAAAGCTACTTTACTCTTGAGTGAAACTCATATTTTTTGACAAACCTCGCATACGACTAAAAAATTTGATATTTGTTGACTGTATTTTAGGTTTTAGATAATGCAGAACTTTTTATGCAAAATATCTTTTTTTCCTAAAATAATAATGAAACAGTTTTCCATACGATTCCAGCTTAGGGGGACATATTGTATACTGACCCATTTATTTGTATTATTGTACTCGTCTAAGAGGCTTCAGTAGTCGATTATCTTATTCGAAAAAAATGGAAGATGATCTCGTAGTGCATATTTAATGAAAATTATGGAGGTATGGATGTGTATTCTCATAATTTTAGTCACTAATTAACCTTTGTAATCAATGAGAAATTGAAAAAAAGCGGCAATCATGGAGAAAGCTGTTAAACATAACTTCCCCTTATCATTTTATCCTGGTATAACTCATGTTTATCTACAGTATCTCATAAACAAAAATTTCTTGTCAACATTTAATAGAAGCATCATTTCGAGAAGGGTGTTTTCTGTGCAAAAATTATATTACGCCTAATTGTTTGTTCTTTAATATTTTGGATCCTCGTTCCAAAAAATCACACGATGATGAATATCATTATCGATCAGAGGAATGTAATTAAATTTTTCATGTTTCGGTATAAAAAAATTCAAGAGTCGAGATTTTTGGTGAAAAATATACAGAGATGGATCGAAGTTAACAGGGTTCAAAGGACAATATCTTAAGTTTGCTTGGTTTTGTACAAACAAAATAAACAAATAGTACTGGAAGTTGTCGCAACTTCATTTCCTTGATGTTATTAAACATTGTGTCGAAGGTAGCTTTTCGTCAGAGAGTCTTAAGGTCGTGAGTTTTAGTTCAATTTATTTTAAAAATGGTCTTGGGTTAGTTTTTATAGCTGCCTCTTGATTATAAGGACTTCCATGAAACCCTTACTGATTAATTAAGAAGATCAATTAGGAGTAAATTAGCTAGTTAAAAGTTTTCAAATAATCTAGATAATTCGCTTCATGTTTTTGAATTGAATAGAATACTCAAATCCCAATAAATACATTTAGGGCCGTATTATCATCCCTTCTTAAGTCGTCCTCAATCCTTAAGATTACTCTACGTAGAGATTACATTTCTTAGACGACTAAAACCGTCTTCAACAGTATTTAAGTGTTAGGAACCCTGGTAGGTAACTTGAGCACTCCTTACCATCATTGTTAGGTTATGTTATTTCATGGTTGACACTGTCTTAATAAATGAAAAGTATTGATATAATTTTATTTCTATGGATTATGACGATTGTATTGGAGTCTTGGAGCATAATGTAAAGAGAGTTCCAAAAAAGTACATGAGAGACGCGGAAAACCCTTTTGATTTTTATGCATAACTTCATTTTAAAAGAAGATATAGATTTTCAAAAGAAACTGTGACAGATGCATTATTACCATTATTTTTCAATCAATTGAAAACTAATATTAATCATGGTTTACCTCTTGCTCCCATTGACCAATTATTTGTGGCTTCCAGGTTTTACGCAACAGGTGAGGTAAGTAAGTAGATACTGTCAATATATAATAAGTTCACAACTTAATGAAGATCTTCATGAGGTATCACAGTCAAGTGTATATAGAATAATTAAATAAGTATCACAACTATTTTCAAAGCATCTGTCTAATTATGTCAAGAACCTCCTAAATCATCATACCAGCATTAGAGAGTTTTTGAGTTTGCACAATTCCCTGGTGTTTCTGCATATATAGATGAAACACATATTCCTGTGAAAGATCGTGGCAGTGATATAGGAGATATATTCTGTAATAGAAGGGGGATATTTTTGCTGAATGTGCAGGTTAGCAAAACATGTTTTTTCTGTCTAGATATTATTTTGAAAACCTACTATTTCTAGGTGGCCTCGGAACCAGCGATTGAAATATTAGATATTGTGGTACGCTATACGGGCTCACTGCACGATAATGTTATGATGATGGTGATGGCGATGGTTATGTCGACAACGACGACGACGACGACGATGGTTTTATTAATCTTATGTTTTCTTAAATCTTATCACAAAACTTGTTTGGTTCATCAATATTTTTTATGAACAAGCTACAACAATTAAAGCTACGTACTGAAGTAAGAATAAAACTATGGTTTTGTGCGCCGTTAAATGAAAAGATTCTATTTTTCAAAATAGTTCATTCATCAACACAAATAAAAAGTTCTATTAACATAATAAACTGTGGTTTCAAAAATAATAACATAAATCTAAAAGTATTTTTCGAAAAATATAAGAAACAGAAAAACATAACGTATAAGAAACAAAAAAACAACTTTTACCAAACAAAATAACAAAACGACCTATAAGAAACAAAAAAATACCTAACATATTAATGAAAGAAACATTTCTACAATGGAAGGTTATGTAGTAACGTGTTGATTTTGGGATACCCCATTGGCTTTTGGTAGAATCAGAATTTTTGATTTATTTTTACCTACTAGTTAAGCCACCAAGAGTACTTGTCAATTATAGAGTATTTTCTATGATCTTGATTTCTTTGGATAGGACATTTTTTTAATCGGCATTTGGTAGAAGCCAAGGAGCGAGGTAGGTTTCACCTATTAGATTAGATGATATTATATTTTGAAGGGGTTACAATGCACTGAAACCTAAGGTTTATTGTGTTCCCCCCATTAGAGCTGTTCTCGCTACCAATACAGCTCGCCTTCCAGTTCCAGGGTTCTAATGAACTCTGGTTCTAGAACATTCAACTTTGAGTTAATGACATGGCAGCTCAATACTTTGATAGCTGCTTGACTATCAGAATGGATCGATATTTCTCATTTCTGATAGTATCTTTCTAGGTTCATTTCCACGCGTCTTTTGATCGCTTGTATCTCTACCTGAAACACGCTCGGAAGAGGCCTAACGATAATGAGTATCTGATGCCAGGCCCAAATACTCCTGCTCCTGTGGTGGTTTTTGAACCATCCGTGTACCATCTAATGATGTTTTCTTTGAGAGTTTGGGTGGTGTATTCCCTCTCCCAGTCTCTTCTCTTAATTAGCATCGTAGTGAAATTCTTTTCTATACTTGCTTTCTTGATCATTTCGTCACTGGGAAGATTCGCTGATGAGATGTATTTTGTTAGAGAGGACGAGGCTCCCTGATTTTTAATACTCTTGTTGCCTGAACCTTCTTTAGATATTCTTGGAATTGCCTCTTGGGCAGATCTTTCTATCACCAGATGTAGAGGTGTGAGATCTGTAATGATCTCGAGTGCCCTAGTTGGACACGTTCTCATAGCGCCAGTGATGCACACACAGACAAGCCTTTGAACTTTGTCGAGGGTCTTCCTCGTGCTGTACTGACTTGCTTTTGTATGCCAAACTATTGCACCATAAGTAATTGCTTGTCTCACAATCACGGTGTACATCCATCGCATTATTTTTGGGTTACAGCCCCACCTCTTACCAGATTGATTTCTGCACACCATCAAAGCTCTTACTGCTTTACTAGCAATTATTTCAACATGCTTATTGCACAGAAGCTTACTGTCTGGGGTTATCTCTAGATATTTAACTTCTGATTTCCTTTCTATGATTTCCACGTTCAACCTTCAACTAGTCGCGCGGCGCCATACGGCGCCAACACAAATTTAATACCCAGTATTTATTTTGAAATTTTTTTTTTAAAAATTGTCTCACCCAATTATTCCTCAAATAGGGTATAAAGAATAAGATACTAAAATATGAAATTATATTTTCAAGTGTTTTCAATTATAGAAGCAATAAACTAATGCGGTGCATTGAAAGGCTCCGTTTGGCGCCATGCGACTGGTCACGTAGGTATAAATTTGTCGGCGGATAATGAGTGTTTTATTGTCTAGGTAATCAGTTTTTGTCCCGTTTGCCTCATAATATTATTTTATGATTATTTGTAAATAAGGGCAATAAAAGGAGTCATTGTTGAAGATCGAATTATCTAGGCTGTGCGACCGAATGTTGAAAATTTAGTTATACCTACAATTGGTACCGTAGTAGTTCAATATTTCTATCTGTGTTTTATTTTATTGGAAATGACCAGTTCAAGTAAAGATGCCAGTAGAAGTTTTGGCGCAGAAGCAGGTCCCAGTTGGCGAATTGAAGTCCCGCTAACTCAAACTGAACTAGAACGTTTGATTAATGATTCTGAAAGTGAATTGGAACTAGAATCAGAAAGTGATGACAGTGTTGCAGAAGATTTTATGGAATATAGTGAACATGATACAGACTCTTGCCAAGAGGATGAATACGTGGATGATGCTTCTCCAACACCTCTACCGACAGATGCTGATTATTATATAGGTAAAGACAAAACTACAAAGTGGAGAAAAGTGCCACCGCCTAAAACCATAACTGGAAAATATAATATAATAACACATTTGCCCGGCTGTGAAGGACCTGCAAGAACAATTTCCACGCCTTCAGAGGCTTTTTATCTATTTTTCGATGACTAAGTGATGCAACTTCTTGTGACAAACACTAATAATTTTATTACTGCTGTAGTAAAAGATAAGTTTACACTTGAAAGAGATGCTCGTTTAGTAACTGAAGGTGAAATAAAAGCGTTTTCAGCGATTTTGGTAGTCAGTGGAGTTATGAGATCATCTCAGTTGAATTTTGAAGATTTATTTGATGTGTATGATATGGGCAATGATTTTTTTACACCACTATGAGTAAGCAGAGATTCCTTTCCATAATGCGATGTATTAGGTTTGATGGCGAAGCAACAAGAGCAGTGAGACTACAAACTGATAAGTTAGCACCCATTCGTGATATGTTCGATTATTTAGTGAATAAGTGTGCCGAGCTTTATACACCAAGTGAATACCTTACAGTTGATGAATAATTGGTAGCGTTTCGTGAAAATTGCAATTTTCGTCAGTATATTCCTTCCAAACCTAATAAATATGGAATAAAGATATTTGCATTGATGGATGCCAGAACTTTTTATAACCTGAAGATGGAAGTTTACTTAGGAAACCAACCAGATGGACCTTTCAAAGTAAGCAATTCTGCCTTAGATGTGGTAATCCGGTTAATTACTCCTGTAAGTAAAACTGGGAGAAACATAACCATGGATAATTGGTTTACCAGTATTCCACTTGCTAATGACTTACTGGAGAATCATAAATTAACATTAGTTGGAACATTAAGAAAGAACAAAATACAAATTCCTTCTGAATTCCAGACTAATAAAACACGCATTGAAAAAAGCACTCTATTTGAATTTACGAAAACCATTACAATGATGTTGTATGTCCCCAAAAAAAGAAAATCGGTCATACTAATTTCAACTCTACATAGAGATACTGCTATCGATAAAGATTCGGGAGATGCTCAGAGAGCAGAACAATTGACATTTTATAATAGCACGAAAGGTGGAGTGGATACCAACGACAAGTTATGTGCCACAAATAATGTTGGAAGAAGAACAAGAAGATGGCCCATGACTATTTTTTTCCATCTTATCAATGTGTGTGCCATAAATGCTCTTGTGATCTATAACTCCGCACGCAACGGCGAGCTGATGAAAAAAAGAAATTTTTTGAAAAAATTAGGTCGCGAATTAGCGCAACCCTATCAGATGCAACGAAAGGATGATTCACACATTCCACGAAAAATTAGAAAACGGCTGCATAGTTACTTTCAGAAAGAAGCAGAAGAAGAAGTCCAAATCACTCTTGTTTTTGGTCCAAATCCCAGAAAAAGATGCCAAATTTGCCCACGATCAAAAAATAAGTCGAGTAGGATTACTTGTATAGTTTGCCATAAACATGTATGTCAAGATGACCAAAGAAATGTTTGTTCCGATTGTTATAACGATCAATAAAATATTTTCAGTTTTTGTATTATATATTTTGAAGCATATTATTATTTGAAATGCTTTTTTGTTTTTTTTTCATATTAAAAGATTTGTACCATTATAAGGATATATAAATTTAATTTTTCTCCTAAAAAAGGCGGCTCTCTAAAAAAATACATCTATTGCACATTGGCGCCATATGGCACCACGCGACTACTTATGTCAGTCCAAGCACGCGACTACTTAAAGGTTAAGGATATGGGTTCCATGTCTGGAAGTGTTCTTTTCCGGGTAAATGTAATTACTATGGTCTGGTTTATTTAATGTTTAACACCACTGACAAGCACCTTTGCTCAATGATTCTGAGGCCCTTTTGTAATAAATCACACAAGGTGCTCTCGAACTTGCCTCCGACTATTAGAACTATATCATCAGCATAGCCCATACATTCGAAGTATTTTTTACCTATACCTTGTGGTTTTTTTCTGCTAATGGCTAAGAACCCTTATGCTCGATTTCACCAATCATTGCCTAAAGTTAGGTAATATCTAAATTAGCACGCGCTAATTTATACCTAAGAGTCATATTAGGTATTTCCTATCATTCTTAGTTGTTTTTTAACGTGTGGTGAACCGTGAATTGCTTTTAACAAATCGAAAATTCCATTTAGGTATTACCTAACTTTAGGAACTGGTTATTAATCCCAAATCTGTGATTTGTTAGGGATATAACCCTTTTAATAAGGTTAGCTGCCTACTTAATATTTTATGTATCCAAATTTGATTTATCCATTTGGTTATCTCAGAATCAGAAACGTTTTTTTGTTAATAAAAAGTGTTTTTTTGGGGATTCCAAGGTAGTTTTAAAAATATTTTTTTTAGGTAAAATACGTCGATTACTCGTTTTGTTTTGTAAAACGTCTACCCGATTTTGAATATACACACCACGCCCAAAACAACAGAAAATTAATGTCTTCATAGTGGAACTCCATTTGGTTGATACGATACATGAGGGTATTCCAGAGATTGAGAGAGCTTGGAGGAAAACGTTTGTAGATTTTTTTAGAACGTTGGAAGTAGGACGAATAGGCCAGGTTTTTCTTTTTTTTTCTTTTATTCATTTGATTATTATTTGTAAAATCTGAGTTAAATTGTATTTTGGGATCACGTAATAGTAGTTGAAGTTAACTAAAATATCATCATAAACAAATTTACAAACCTACTATATAACAGTTTGCTCACATGAACCGCTGGAATCAACATGAACCATCCTATTTGAAAAGTCTCGCTTATGTGCCCTAATCATAATAGGGGTCAAAATAATTATGGCAAAGGGCGTTTCTTTAATACTTAACCGCATTTCAATTTCCTCATACAACGGATTTTTTTCTTTTAAAGCTGTCATCATGCTCGTAACATGTAGACCACCAAAATTTTTCGCACAAAAAAATTATTAATTAAGCATTATTACCTCCATTGAGTATTTGATAATACTTACCGAAATCCTTCTTAAAGATAATAAATTTGACGGTCAGTTGGATTTATCTGGGCATTTGAGAGAATTTCAAATATGTTTTTATCGTCGTTGGAATTTTCAAGAAACAATTGATGGTTAGATTTGGCAGAAGAAGGAGTCATGCAACTATCAAAATATTTTAAGAAAATTTCTTTTGTTGTCTTACTATATAATGAACTATTGTTTATATAAGAAGTTTCGGTTGTCCCAGATGTCAACTCCGGTTCACTCAAGTGGAGACGGGAGTGGGTAAGTCTCGAATCTGGGATATTTAATTTAAAAAAAATATTGTTAGGCGCCAGTCAAATTTATCTGAGCCGTAAAGAAATTTTTCCCAACTCAAACTTGACAAATATGAGAGGAAAACAAAAAGAACTACCTAACTTACATTCCCTCTATTATGAGTTTCCAAAATACCTAATACTCAAAACATTTGTATTATATTGTAACAATTTAGACCACAATAATATATGTATTTACATTAAAATCCACAAATTAACTGAAAATATTCCCCTGTCCCCTGAAAACTTCACATATTCAGAATATTTGTATTATAGTGTAACAATATAGACCACAGTAATAAAATGTATTGACAGTAAAAGTCAAAAATATAGCTGAAGTATTATTACATAAATTTGAGAGCCTTGTGTTACATGTTTGTACCTTGCGTTGGAAACAAAGCAAAAGTAAACGGCATACAAATATAAAATTTCACAGTATATTGATTATTGTAGTTCTATTAGTAAAATCCCGAAAACCTTGCTTAAATAATGCCCCCCTTTGAAACTATATCGCAACTTCTACTGAATTTATAAGGAAAAGGTAATTAATGACACTTATCAATATGTACATCCTCTTCATATAAGCCTACTGTTCCCTGTATTGAATTCCCAGAGAGAATGAAGTACGCTACCAATCCAGGTATGAATATAAGTCAAACTTCTGGCATCCTCTTTCTACAGCTTCCCCGAACCAGAGACAAGTTCCATATGATGTATCTTAATCAAGGTAAGACAATCTACGCAAACTGACAAACAGAAGAAGAACCCTCTAATCGAGGATTCCAATTTTTCTATAGATTCCAACAAACTTCTCTGTCATACAGAATTGAAAATTGTATCAAAGATGCTAGGATTCCAGTTGATAATCTCCTCTCAAAGAATCAGGTAGCATGGTTTCCAAATATCGACCATTATCCACAAAATCTCGTTACATCTCCCAAAAATACTATCACCGATTGCTTTCCGAATAAATTAAGACGGTATTAATAATCCCCCCTAACTGGGATGGTTTCGAATACCATATATAAAATTAGATACCGTTTCACTGACTGGCAATCATCTAGACATCTTCCAAAACCAAATTGAAATGTGTCATTAACATTCTTCCTGTCCCTAAAGTTCATTTTACAACGCAGACTCGAGTAAGTTTCCAACCAATAGAGATCCAGCAGACATGAATTCGTCTTAACCGCAGACCATAGAACAACAATCTACATAAGACATCGAACAAGAGTAGAATAAACCCAAAAATGTTACTAGTAAATGTCCATATATCATCTACGAGCACATCAGAGAGGAAATCGGTGTGTAAATATAATTGTCTATGACTCGTAAACTCATAGAGCAAATATCACAGAGATCTCGACTGCTCCCAGTGCGAAACGACAAACAGACACTCTTATTGAAGGCATATCTGTCATCAAGCAATTGTCAATTTCAATTTACACAACATAAACAAGGTGCTTACATATTAGAAATTATTTAAATGGATTTAAATAATATTAGTACAATAGCAACCCCGCAAATGTTAATATACAAAGTCAATATGCCCTGAATTACCGTTCAAATCAGATGGAATCTATCCAGTTAACGTATTATGGGTAAATGTTTACCATACCGAAAGATATCCATGTCCTAACATGAAGTTATCTAATATGGAAATATTTACTGAAGCCCACGTGGTAAACAAATGAAGATTAAACATACCCCTATCTGAACGAGAAGTATGTGTAAGTTAATCAACTAATTTATTCTAACCTAATACTAGTAATATGTTTTAGATTGCAAGTCAAGGAGTCGGTTATATCCGTACCCTAATAAGTTATAGCACTTATCAGCTAAAGCGGGCAGTTTTTCGGACTACGGTGGCTAACACCCCAAGATGATGTAACCAGAACCAAAATCAGTAGTCCGACGGTTATTTATATCTACAGTAAAAACCAAAAGAGACAGAAAAACCCCTCAATACCCCGAGAATGTATGTTAAAGAAAATAATTATGACTAAAATTACTCTATTTACAGCGGCGCTCGTTTTTGTATCAGAGGATACAACTCACCAACTTATCCAGCATTCAATAGTGATTGATAATATAATATTACTATCAAGATGTTATGATATGTCGCCTACAGACTGCACCATTTCACCAGGAAGATGATGGCAGAGTAATCACTAAAACTCTGGGCAGACAGAAACAGATAACAACAACAATACTTTCAGAAGACTTCTGTTAAAATCCATACATCAACAACGTTAGAAAAAATCAACATAGTTTCACAACCTGCAAATACTTATAGAAGCATATGTAAAGTGTTACAAAAAAATGCCAAATAGGTAAATTTTTATATTATATTATTGATAGTTAAGTTATCCAATAAAGAAACTAATGATCGTTTAATATTTATAAAAAAAATGGAGTTGGCCGTCTTAGTGTCAAAACAAACCCGTTACAACTGCTTCTTAAGAACCTGGGCCTATTTATATGTTATCTATCTAAACTGTTTCCTTTAGCCCCCAACAAATCCCTCCCCAGACATAGGTGGACTGGACCCCGGAGACGTACAGGCAGCTGGACGACACGACAAACCTTAGAGCTCAGGCTTGGCACATCGTTTAAGCCCAAGGGGGCCCATGATACCCTCCCGCTCGAGCCAGGAAACTACCCTCCTCCGAGGTTCTTCAACAGGGGATTTCCTATTGTGCCCTACGGCACTGGTGACAGCAAACGTTGCAGAAACAAAGGTGAACGAATAAACAAACAATCGGCAGTTGTTATAATGCGAATCCGAGAGCCCTTTTTGTACCTTGTGCAGCTCATACTTTTAATTTAAGAGTATATGACGGTTCTAAGGTGACATATGCTACAATAAACTTTTTTAGTCCAAGTACAAGAGTTATATAATTTCTTTTCGTCATCTACAAAAAGGTGGGATGTTATGAAAAAAGATATCCCCGGGTTAAGTATAAAGCTCTTAGCGAGACAAGATGGTACAGCAGAATTGACGCAATAAAGCCTCTCAAATTTTATTTAAGGTTTGTGAAAGTCGTCTGGAAATAGCTGACGGTTATTCCTTTCACATTGATGCAAGACATAAAGCGAGTTCCCTCTTAACGTCCGTACCAAATTTTCAATTCATATGTGAAATTATTATTTGGCACGTTTTATTCCATATAAATATTGTCAGCAAACAAATGCAAAATGTTACAATTATTAGCAAAGAATGCCAAACCTACCTAAAAAATTTTGTTGATCACTTCCAGCAATATAGATCTGACCAATCATTTCAAGAAATTCGTGTACAGGCGAAAGGAGTAGCACTATCTCTGGAAATTGAAGAAGACTTTCCACCCTTACCAACGGTCAGGAGGAAATTTAATCTAAAAATGTTTGACAATGAACACCGAGATGAGACCCCTCATGATCCAAAAATCGCCTTTAAAATTAGTTTTTTCTCAAAAATTATAGATCAAACTTTAAAAAACCGATTTGACTTATTAAATGAGTATGATTATATTTTCGAAATTTTCAGCGATATATTAAATTAAGTGACAGCGATTTTTTAAAACGTTGTTCTGTTCTTGAAGATCAACCGACAGATCAGGATATGAATTCCAATGATTTGTTTGAGGATATTGAAGCGTCAAACCGATGGACACAATTCGAAACTGCGCTGTAGAAGTGGAAGGTCAGCAACAACGAAGTAAACACAAAAAACTCACTCCGGAAACAAAAGCATTATTACAAAAACAAATAGAAATGAAAAAGAGAACAAACATTCAAAGAATTGAATACACCGAACTGTGCAAGACGAAACGGAAAAAAATCGCAGGAGATAACAGGAATTACAACAAGAAACTGGTACAATCAACAATAGAAAACCGTAAAAGCTACAAAAATGCAAAAAGGGCACTAATAATAGGGAAAAGACAGATAGTTGCATTACCAGATGGAAACACAAGAACGACAGACAGAAATGAAATAATAGACCTAGTAGCCAAATTCTGTGGAGACTTATACAAGGCCCCTAAAAATTTGGAAGAAATAATTGAACACTCAGAAGAGGCCATACCAAAAGTATTGGTGGAGGATGTAGACATTGCAATGAAAAGCATGAGGAATGGCAAAGCAGCAGGAAATGACGGCATCACGACCGAAATACTCAGATATGCAGGAGCTAAAACATGGAAGTAACTTGCCAAACTATACACGAGCTGTCTAATATCCATGAGCATACTTAAAGAGTGAAACAGCGCCCTTATAGTGTTGATTCACGAGAAAGGCAGCAAAGAAGACATTAATAACTACAGACCAATAAGTCTACTACCAGTAACGTACAAGGTATTCACGATGATCATTCACAACAGAATATAAAACACACTAGACTCGGCCCAATCACGAGAACAGGCTGGATTCCGCAAAGGCTTCAGTACAATAGACCACATCCATACTCTCAAAGAGGTTATCAGTCGAACCAAAGAATATGATTAACCACTAGCACTAGCCTCCATTGACTTTGAGAAAGCATTCGATTTTATATATCCTAGAGAAGTAATAAATGCCCTAGCAGAACGAAGGGTCGACAAGCCATACATTTAGACACTAGCAAATATATATAGTGAGGCCAAAGCGAGAGTCAGGATATAAGAGGGCACTCCAGAATTCCCCACCAGTAGAGGAGTTGGCCAAGGAGACGCAATATCACCAAAGTTATTTACAGCAACACTAGAAAACATCTTCAGAATATTAGACTGGAATAACACAGGTCTGAATATAGATGGAGAATACTTGAACCATCTAGAATTCGCTGATAACATCATCCTGATAGCGAGTAACCCTGGAGAAATGCAACAACATTTGAATGAATTGAATAAAGCAAGCAACGAAGTAGGCCTTAAAATAAATCTGAGTAAGACTAAGGTAATGTATAACGAACTAATAAACGCACAAGAAATAAGAATTAATGACACTACCCTGGAAATGGTAGAGGAATACGTATACCTGGGTCAACTAATACACATATCAGGCCCTCTACTTCCAGTAATAAATAGAAGGACCAAATTAGCGTGGAGAACATTTGGACAAAACTCTATCATCTTCAAGTCTAGAATGTAACTCCGTTTGAAAAAGAAAGCGTTTGATCAGTGCGTACTATCAGTACTAACATACGGCTGTGAAACCTGGACCCTGAAACTGATATGATTAGAAAACTCCAGGTAACATAGAGATCTATGGAACGATGCATGCTTGAAACAACAAGGAGAGATAGAAAAAGGGTTGAATGGATCAGACAGAAAACCCCAGTGATATATATTATTAATAGAATCAGATCTCTAAAGTGGCAATGGGCGGGGGCGGAGCATCTCGCTAGAAGGACAGACGATAGATGGACCACAAATATAACGCAATGGTATCCCCGAGGCGTGAAAATACCAAGAAGACGCCCCAACTTAAGATGGGAATACGATATAAGGAAACTCGCAGGATAAACTTGGGACCGCATAGCTAGCAATTGACAACAATGGGCCCAAATGGAAATAGAATATATAATTATGTAAAGGAAGGCTACACCATAACTGGAAAAAGTTTGAATGAGCTGCATATGATGATGAAATATGTAGACTTAAGGCAATATTTCTGTTATTTGTTCCTTAAAAAGTGTGATTTTTAGTTTTGGGCTATTTTCTAGTATTTATAAACAACGTGTTTGTGCCCCAATAGTTGAGTAAATGCTTTAAAATGAGTATGAATAAGAATTTATTTTGTTGTGATTTTATTCTGTTTGTTTCATTTTGATATTTTAGTTTACAAATAAATATGACTTCTAAAGTTCAGTTTTTTGTTTTATTTCAAGCACCTACCTTCAAAAAAATAGATAAAAATCATGATCCAAAATGCGTTCAGCGAGGCCAAAATCCTTTTTTGCACCCAGGTACCAGTAGCCCTTATGGGGACCCTGGGTCTATGTTATATTGAATTACTTAATTTTATGTCTAGGTACAAAGATATTGGAAGTACATAACATTCGTTGTCGAGTGACCTCAAGGTGGGTTGAATTTAGTTAATACAATTGAATGTCCGCAAATGTTTACTTCTTATCTCCTTCAGGGTACTTATAAGTGCCTTTATCATCAAAATATTGCTTAAATTTACTACTGAAAAAATCCGTAAAATGCGGCAACCGTTTTACTCCATACACGTGGATAGCAAAAAAGACTGTTATTAATTTTCCGCCCAACCTATCTAATATGCGAGAAAAGTATTGGTTAGCCCCAAAAAAAGTTGGAAATTTAAAAAAAAAATTTTTACGTTTTCCATCAACAACAACCCAAAAAACCGTTTTTTAGAAAAAAAATCCTGTGTGTATGTCTTCGTAGTCGTCGTTGTCGTCGGCCACTTTTCGTTACATGTTTTGTTAGCACGATACAGCCTTCGGAGTGGAACAAGTTACCAATTTTAGGATTGAATATTGTTAACCTTTAAGTAGTCGCGTGCTTGGACTGACATAAGTACCTAGTCGCGTGGCGCCATGTGGCGCCAATGTGCAATAGAGGCATTTGTTTTGAGAGTCGCCTTTTTTTAGGAGAAAAATTAAATTTATATATCCTTATAATGGTACAAATCTTTTGATATGAAAAAAAAATAGAAAAGCATTACAAATAATAATATGCTTCAAAATATATAATACAAAAACTGAAAATATTTTATTGATCATTATAAAAATCGGAACAAACATTTCTTTGGTGATCTTGACATACATGTTTATGGCAAACTATACAAGTAATCCTACTCGACTTATTTTTTGATCGTGGGAAAATATGGCATCTTTTTCTGGGGTTTGGACCAACAACAAGACGGATTTGGACTTCTTCTTCTGCTTCTTCTTGAAAGTAACTATGCAGCCGTTTTCTAGTTTTTCGTGGAATGTGTGAATCACCCTTTCGTTGCATCTGATAGGGTTGCGGTAATTCGCGACCTAATTTTTTCAAAAAAATTTCTTCTTTCCATTAGCTCGCCGTTGCGTGCGGAGTTATAGATCACAAGAGCATTTATGGCACACACATTGATAAGATGGAAAAAAATGGGCCATCTTCTTGTTCTTCTTCCAACATTGTATGTGGCACATAGCTTGTCGTTGCTATCCACTCCACCTTTCGTGCTATTATGAAATGTCAATTGTTCTGCTTTCTGAACATTTCTCGAATCTTTATCGATAGCAGTATCTCTATGTAGAGTTGAAATTAATATGACCGATTTTCTTTTTTTGGGGACATACGACATCATTGTAGTGGTTTTCGTAAATCCAAAAAGAGTGCTTTTTTCAATACGTGTTTTATTAGGCTGGAATTCAAAAGGAATTTGTATTTTATTCTTTCTTAGTGTTACAACTAATGTTAATTTATGATTCTCCAGTAAGTCATTAGCAAGTGGAATACTGGTAAACCAATTATCCATGGTTATGTTTCTCCCAGTTTTACTTACAGGAGTAATTAACCGGATTACCACATCTGAGGCAGAATTGCTTACTTTGAAAGGTGCATCTGGTTGGTTTCCTAAGTAAACTTCCATCTCCAGGTTATAAAAAGTTCTGGCATCCACCAATGCAAATATCTTTATTCCATATTTATTAGGTTTGGAAGGAATATACTGACGAAAATTGCAATTTCCACGAAACGCTACCAATTGTTTATTAACTGTAAGATATTCACTTGGTGTATAAAGCTCGGCACACTTATCCACTAAATAATCGAACATATCACAAATGGGTGCTAACTTATCAGTTTGTAGTCTCACTGCTCTTGTTGCTTTGTCATCAAACCTAATACATCGCATCATAAAAAGGAATCTCTACTCACCCATAGTGGTATAAAAAAAATCATTGCCCATATCTTCAACCTCAAATAAATCTTCAAAATTCAAATGAGATGATCTCATGACTCCACTGACTACCAAAATCGCTAAAAACGCCTATATTTCACCTTTAGTTACTAAACGAGCATCTCTGTCACGTGTAAACTTATTTTATTTTTGCAGTATTAAAATTATTAGTGTTTGTCACAAGAAGTTGTATCACGTAGTCATCAAAAAAAATAAATGAAAGGCCTCTGAAGGCGTGGAAATTCTCCTTTACAGACGGGCAAATGTGTAATATAATATTTTCGAGTTTTGGTTTTAGGCGGTGGCACTTTTCTCCACTTTATATTTTTGTCTTTACCTATATAATAATCAGCATCTGTCGGTAGAGGTGTTGGAGAAGCATCATCCTCGTATTCATCCTCTAGGCAAGAGTCTGTATAATGTTCACTATATTCCATAAAATCTTCTGCAACACTGTCATCACTTTCTGAATCTAGTTCAAATTAACTTTCAGAATCATTTATCAAATGTTCTAGTTCAGTTTGAGTTAGCGGGACTTTATTTCGCCAACTGTGACTTGCTTCTGCACTAAAACTTTCACTGGCCATTTTCAATAAAATAAAACACAGATAGAAATATTGAACCATAACGGTACCAATTGTAGGTATAACTAAATTTTCAACATTCGGTCGCACATCCTAAATAATTCGATCTTCATCAATGGCTTCTTTTATTGCCCTTATTCACAAATAATCATAAAATAATATTATGAGGCGAACGTGACAAAAACTGATTACCTAGACAATAAAACACTCATTATCCACCGACAAATTTATACCTATGTGACTAGTCGCATGGCGCCAAACGGAGCCTTTCAATGCACCGCATTAGTTTATTGCTTCTATAATTGAAAACACTTGAAAATATAATTTCATATTTTAGTATCTTATTCTTTATACCCTATTCGAGGAATAATTGGGTGAGACAATTTTTAAAAAAAAAATTTCAAAATAAATACTGGGTATTAAATTTGTGTTGGCGCCGTATGGCGCCGCGCGACTAGTTGAAGGTTGAACGTGGAAATCATAGAAAGGAAATCAGAAGTTAAATATCTAGAGATAACCCCAGACAGTAAGCTTCTGGCCTATTCGTCCTACTTCCAACGTTCTAAAAACATCTACAAACGTTTTCCTCCAAGCTCTCTCAATCTCTGGAATACCCTCATGTATCGTATCAACCAAATGGAGTTCCACTATGAAGACATTAATTTTCTGTTGTTTTGGGCGTGGTGTGTATATTCAAAATCGGGTAGACGTTTTACAAAACAAAACGAGTAATCGACGTATTTTACCTAAAAAAAATATTTTTAAAACTACCTTGGAATCCCCAAAAAAACACTTTTTATTAACAAAAAAACGTTTCTGATTCTGAGATAACCAAATGGATAAATCAAATTTGGATACATAAAATATTAAGTAGGCAGCTCACCTTATTAGGAGGGTTATATCCCTCACAAATCACAGATTTGGGATTAATAACCAGTTCCTAAAGTTAGGTAATACCTAAATGGAATTTTCGATTTGTTAAAAGCAATTCACGGTTCACCACACGTTAAAAAACAACTAAGAATGATAGGAAATACCTAATATGACTCTTAGGTATAAATTAGCGCGTGCTAATTTAGATATTACCTAACTTTAGGCAATGATTGGTGAAATCGAGCATAAGGGTTCTTAGCCATTAGCAGAGCAAAAACCACAAGGTATAGGTAAAAAATACTTCGAATGTATGGGCTATGCTGATGATATAGTTCTAATAGTCGGAGGCAAGTTCGAGAGCACCTTGTGTGATTTATTACAAAAGGGCCTCAGAATCATTGAGCAATGGTGCTTGTCAGTGGTGTTAAACATTAACTAAAACAAGACCATAGTAATTACATTTACCCGGAAAAGAACACTTCCAGACATGGAACCCATATCCTTAACCTTTAAGTAGTCGCGTGCTTGGACTGACATAAGTAGTCGCGTGGCTCCATATAGCGCCAATGTGCAATAGATGCATTTTTTTTGAGAGCCGCCTTTTTTTAGGAGAAGAATTATTTTTATATATCCTTATAATGGTACAAAACTTTTGATAAAAAAGCATTAGAAATAATAATATGCTTCAAAATATATAATACAAAAACTGAAAATATTTTATTGATCATTATAACAATCGGAACAAACATTTCTTTGGTCATCTTGATTTACATGTTTATGGCAAACTATACAAGTAATCCTACTCGACTTATTTTTTGATCGTGTGCAAATATGCCATCTTTTTCTGGGGTTTGGACCAACAACAAGAGGGATTTGGACTTCTTCTTCTGCATCTTCTTGAAAGTAACTATGCAGCCGTTTTCTAATTTTTCGTGGAATGTGTGAATCATCCTTTCGTTGCATCTGATAGGGTTGCGCTAATTCGCGACCTAATTTTTTCAAAAAATTTCTTTTTTTCATTAGCTCGCCGTTGCGTGTGGAGTTATAGATCACAAGAGCATTTATGGCACACACATTGATAAGATGGAAAAAAATAGTCATGGGCCATCTTCTTGTTCTTCTTCCAACATTGTTTGTGGCACATAACTTGTCGTTGGTATCCACTCCACCTTTCGTGCTATTATAAAATGTCAATTGTTCTGCTCTCTGAGCATCTCCCGAATCTGCATCGATAGCAGTATCTCTATGTAGAGTTGAAATTAGTATGACCGATTTTCTTTTTTTGGGGACATACGACATCATTGTAATGGTTTTCGTAAATTCAAATAGAGTGCTTTTTTTCAATGCGTGTTTTATTAGTCTGGAATTCAGAAGGAATTTGTATTTTGTTCTTTCTTAATGTTCCAACTAATGTTAATTTTTGATTCTCCAGTAAGTCATTAGCAAGTGAAATACTGGTAAACCAATTATTCATGGTTATGTTTCTCCCAGTTTTACTTACAGGAGTAATTAACCGGATTACCACATCTGAGGCAGAATTGCTTACTTTGAAAGGTCCATCTGGTTGGTTTCCTAAGTAAACTTCCATCTTCAGGTTATAAAATGTTCTGGCATCCATCAATGCAAATATCTTTATTCCATATTTATTAGGTTTGGAAGGAATATACTGACGAAAATTGCAATTTTCACGAAACGCTACCAATTATTCATCAACTGTAAGGTATTCACTTGGTGTATAAAGCTCGGCACACTTATTCACTAAATAATCGAACATATCACGAATGGGTGCTAACTTATCAGTTTGTAGTCTCACTGCTCTTGTTGCTTCGCCATCAAACCTAATACATCGCATTATGGAAAGGAATCTCTGCTTACTCATAGTGGTGTAAAAAAAATCATTGCCCATATCATACACATCAAATAAATCTTCAAAATTCAACTGAGATGATCTCATAACTCCACTGACTACCAAAATCGCTGAAAACGCTTTTATTTCACCTCCAGTTACTAAACGAGCATCTCTTTCAAGTGTAAACTTATCTTTTACTACAGCAGTAATAAAATTATTAGTGTTTGTCACAAGAAGTTGCATCACTTAGTCATCAAAAAATAGATAAAAAGCCTCTGAAGGCGTGGAAATTGTTCTTGCATGTCCTTCACAGCCGGGCAAATGTGTTATTATATTATATTTTCCAGTTATGGTTTTAGGCGGTGGCACTTTTCTCCACTTTGTAGTTTTGTCTTTACCTATATAATAATCAGCATCTGTCGGTAGAGGTGTTGGAGAAGCATCATCCACGTATTCATCCTCTTGGCAAGAGTTTGTATCATGTTCACTATATTCCATAAAATATTCTGCAACACTGTCATCACTTTCTGATTCTAGTTCCAATTCACTTTCAGAATCATTTATCAAACGTTCTAGTTCAGTTTGAGTTAGCGGGACTTCAATTCGCCAACTGGGACCTGCTTCTGCGCCAAAACTTCTACTGGTATCTTTACTTGAACTGGTCATTTTCAATAAAATAAAACACAGATAGAAATATTGAACTACTACGGTACCAATTGTAGGTATAACTAAATTTTCAACATTCGGTCGCACAGCCTAGATAATTCGATCTTCAACAATGGCTTCTTTTATTGCCCTTATTTACAAATAATCATAAAATAATATTATGAGGCAAGCGCGACAAAAACTGATTACCTAGACAACAAAACACTAATTATCCGCCGACAAATTTATACCTACGTGACTAGTCGCATGGCGCCAAACGGAGCCTTTCAATGCACCGCATTAGTTTATTGCTTCTATAATTGAAAACACTTGAAAATATAATTTCATATTTTAGTATCTTATTCTTTATACCCTATTTGAGGAATAGTTGGGTGAGATAATTTTCAAAAAAATTTTTCAAAATAAATACTGGGTATTAAATTTGTGTTGGCGCCGTATGGCACCGCGCGACTAGTTGAAGGTTAAGGACCAGATGAACCACTTTTGATTTTCATCTCACTAGAGCCAGCACAACGGGTGCTATGGTACTAGAAGTACGACATTTTAGTAATTTTTTGAAAAATATCTGTTTGTTAGCACGATACAACCTCCGGAGTTCAACAAGTCACCAATTTTATGATTGAATATTATTTAGAACATCTCACAGATGAACCCTATTGTTTTTCAGCTCAAAAGAGCCAGTACAACAGGTGCTATGGTACTTTAAGTACGATATTTTCGTCATTTTCGGAGAATTTTCAGTCCGTTAGCACGATACAGCCTCCAGTGTGTATACAAGTGACGAATTTTATGATTGAATATTTTTCAGGGCAACTTATAGATGAACCTTATTGATTTTTAGCTCACCAGAGCTAGTACAACGGGTGCTATAGTACCTGAAGTGCCACATGTTTGGTCCTTTTTGGAGAAATTTCGGGTTGTTAGCACTATACATCCTCCGGAGTGTATACAAGTAACCAATTTTATAATTGAATATTTTTCCAGGCGTCTCACAGATATACCCTATTGATTTTCAGCTGACTAGAGCGAGTACAGCGGGTCCTATAACATTTTTGATTATTTTTGGAGAAATTTGGATTTGTTAGCACGATATATCCCCCGAAGTGTATACAAGTCACATTTTTATGACATAATATTACTCAGGGCATCTAGCAGATCCGGAAAAGTTAATTTCAATCTTTAAAACCGATAATTTTTTTTTGTAAGCCGAAAATTCATATCTAAATCTCGAATTTTCTAATATTGGTTGGCAAAATTAATTTCAAATTTCGGTTTAGCAGTCATTTATGCTTATGGGATTCAGGGACATTTATGAAGGTCTGATTTCTGACAATAAAGGTACTGGTTGTTCAAATTCCACGGCCATTTGAACAGAAAAATTGCAATATTACCATTTAATTTGAAGCTTTAAAAAAATTCGTTATGCTTATTGCATATCGGCATAAAGGCGCTGATTGGCCAAAAAATTACGCAAGATAATTTGTCGGATGAACTATGTCGCATTTAATCCCTCCTTTAGTCCAATTCACGTAGTAACTGACTAGATTGACAACGATAGAAAGATGTTATAATCAATCATAATTGCAACACATCTGTGAAACGTTTAATACACGATTTTCAGCAAGTTTAAAACATTTTATTTTAACATTTTACCAATAGAAATTCCTTAAATACTTCAATTCATATTGTATGTTTATTAAAAAGCTATTAGTGACTCATTACAGCGATAATAAAGAATGTTGACTGTCCATGATCGCTTCATTTAAGACCTAATTTTAAATCGAGTTAAACAAGTTGCATTTGTATTAAACAATTTTATAGCTAACTCGCTAATTTTTTTTACTGGTTAATTATAACCTGTTATCGAAATACACATTGAATTTTATATACATTTTAGTTTTAGAGTTTGTTTTTATATCAGTTAGAAAATCGTTTTATTGTCATTTTTGGTGGTAAGATTCCATTTTTCAGTAAGTTATAGATACTTCTGGTCCAAACAATATACCAGTTAAGATTCTACTTTCTTGTTTCCTAAGAGGTTCTTGATCATATTTTATTACTAATGCTGGCGTTTTTTGTATGCTAGTCTGATCTGTAACCTTCCGAGGATCCACCTAAATCAGCTTGTAGAAAACATGATGGAGATTAACTGGAGAAAAGTATAGGCAAAAAATAATCAGTTCCGACACCTTAATACAATACTGGCAAATGTTTTCAAGCAGATCCTGTTAATACCAGTTTTTTAGCGCGAAAATCCCTTCAATATACATTATACATCCTGATTTTCATGAAAGAAGTGTTTTGATAGCTTAATATTTTCTCGAAAATACGCCTCAATTTGCTTTGTTAATCAAAATTTCTCGAATATTGAGGACAATAATTATCGAGGATATTGAATAGAAAATGAAATTCCAGCTTTAATTTTCTCGAATATGAATTTTTATGGTTGTACTGCTGTGGTTTTGTTTTGAATATGTTTGGCGTAGTTTGATTTAAGAGTCGTCACTAAAGGTACGACCTAACATATGTACTATAACTGTTATACTTTTATAGCCAGAGCAGCCCAAAATATTTGTTTGCAGTGTTATGTGGAACAATTCAGTATTGACAAAATATAATTGCGTTTCTCATGGAATTTTGTATATTAGAGACAAAGCTGGTTATTTCAGAATATTATATTGGGATTGTAAATAATGATACTATCGAAGAAATTTAGTACTATTTTTATTCAAAAAATAAGTTAATGATTAACATCCAATATTTTCTTGTCAACCAAAAAATTTTCTGTTTATAAATCGAAATAAACATAAATTAGAAACTTTTCACTATATGGTAATACAGTCGTAGTCCAAATGGTATCTGTACATTGCTTGACACATGTATGTAGTGTTTCATCTAAATTTTCCAAGGCTCTACCAAGTCTAAAAAACTGTTTCAGATTAATTCAAGGAAGAAATTTGAAATATTGTTACCAAAAGAGATAGACGCAGGTCCTGATATACATGCAAGAATACACGAACATTTATTTTGTAAGAGTTGCCACTAATAATGGTGATTTATTGTTGATCGGGGATTTCCAGTTGAACACATATTATCAGATATGACGTTGTTACCGCCACAGCCTAAAAAAAACAATATAAGTTTCCGAATAGTCTGAACATACAGTTCGAATTTTAAATGCAATTCCCCACTCATCCAAACTGTCACTCACTATCGATATCTATCTATCAATCCAACAAAATAATTTTCATTAGGAAATTGGTATATGCAGGGTGGGACAATCTTCTGGCATCGGAGGATTCCATCGTTGTGGTAAGAGATAAAACTTTGAAGTTTTGTGTGTGCTAATACAGTTAGGCTACATTCGCAATCAATTCGCTGGCCAAGTGGCACTTTGGCACGCAAGTCAGCACGAAATTTGCCATTCACAATAACTTCAAAGTCGACTTTAGCGCAAGAGCGTTCGTACCTGAATAATTGTCACGATTCCTGCAACATATGGTCGAAGCATGATTCTGTCTGTATTTAGTTCAGTCTAAGGTTAGAGGTTATAATATATAATCTTGATTTATTTTTTATAGCAGTATATACTGGAGTTTAGTAGTAGTTTTGTGTTAGCTAATACAGTTACTGAGGGCACATTTTAAAAATATTTTCGATTCTACAGGGTATTCCAAAACCATGTAGCAGTACAAACTTACATTTTTTTAAATGAAACGTACTATATTTTCTTCAAGAATCGAAAAGATTTAACCGAGATCGTTACAAAAATATTGCAGTCTAATATTTATATGAGTGTTTTAAAAAGATATGGGCAATTATTGGTAAAAAAGACCTCCTCTTTAACACTATTCAAAACAGTAAATCAAAATAAGGTCTTTGTATTCAATTATCATTCGCTGTGCTCAGTATTAATTACTTTTTTATCTGTGGCTTCTTTAATACCGGGTGACACAAAACGCAAATCAAGCAATATCTCAAAATTTTTAAATGAATCACCCTATAAGTCTTTTCACAATTTGTCAGTACAATTAATAATATTTCAAACGATGTAGTACGTTTAGGGTATAATTGAATGGAAAATTCTATTCGTAATTTTGGATGCATCTACAATATCTAATCAATGATATAAAATGTTTGTTAATTCCGTAGGTACCTGGAATTACCCAAAATTATATATTTATGCATGTTTCACTCTCAAGAATTGTGATCATAGGCTTGTTTGAGAAAGGGCGGAAAATAATCAAGCTATATTTTTGATTATATCATGGGCTACTGTCAAAATAGTATCTACTAATAAATGTCAAAGAAATATTGCCGTATCCTTCGTTTGTGTTGTTAGGTTTAAATAATAAATAACTATAATGAATTTTCCGCAGGAAGACATGATCCATATGATTCACGTGTTAGGAGAATGTTCAAAAAATTGTTAACTCTCTTCAAGAGTATATCGTGAAATATATGTCAATCGAAGACTTCCCAACGAAAGAGTTTTCTTAAGACTTAAGGAAATATTCGACACATCAGGTACTGTTTCCTATCAACCGCATGCTCTTCCAAAACGTGTTTTCAATGAGGATAACGAATTTTTAGTGATGACAAATTTGGTTGAGAATCCTAATACAAGTACTAGAAAAGTTAGTACTGAATTAGACATTAGTAGGCGAACAATAGGAAGAATAATAAAAAAGAATGAATTTCACCCGTACAAGATGCAGATGCACCAAGAGCTTTTAAAGAGAGATTTTCCAATAAGAATAAATATTTGCGAGTGGTTCAGAGAATTAATTAATGGGTATCCAGATTTTTTAAAAAATGTTTTATTTAGTGACGAGGCCACGTTTCACACAAATGGTTTCGTCAACCGCCGCAATTTTCATTTTTATTCGGATAGTAATCCATATTTGTTTCGTACAACGACCCAAACTGAATGGTCCATAAATGTACGGGGAGGAATCGTAGGAGATACAGTTATAGGACAATACTATTTCGAAGGTAGCCTCACAATTTTCTAAAAAACCATTTGGGAGAATGATTGGAATAAGTTGATTTAAACACAAGAGTTAAGTTGTGGTTTCAACAAGATAGAGCATATGTACATTACTCAAAAGTTGCAAGAGACAAGGGATGTAGAACTAAGATCATCTACAATAAATTATATATTAACGATAAGCTATACACCTTATCAGAATTAGAAGCACAAAATGAAACTGAAATCGAGACTGAAGAAGAGACAGGACTACCAGAACAAACTACAGCGAAAGGAAGAAAATACAGTGAGAGATCTCCCGAAGGCGCTGACGAAACGACAAAAAAAATAACAAAAATGAACAGAGAAGTTGAGACATCATCAAAAAACTAATTAATACAGAGGTGAAAAGATCAAGGTTTGTGGACGGAATTGTCCCTTTTAAGATAACATTTTGGAACTGTCAAGGTATTAATACTTTAGATAATTTAGAAATACATGAAATTAATGATTTGTGTAGCTCTGATATAATAGGCTTAGTGGAGACCTGGATTACCTCTTCTCAAAATAGCTTACCAAATATTTTAAACAATTATCATACTAACTCATGCCAAGCTTCAAAAGATAAGCAAAAGGGTAGAGGTAGTGGGGGTATCTTAATACTTATATCAAAAAACCTGGGGGGTGTGAAGTCATTAGATGTAATCGATAGATGTAATATGTGGAATTTTATCAGAATAAATATAAATAATAGTTATATTATTTTAGGTGTAGTCTACTTAAAACCTGATTTAGATGATCATGTATGTGTAGAGATGCTTGAGGATACTCTAAAAGAGATATCAGTAAAATTCCCAAATGACGAGATGATTCTGTACGGAGACTTTAATGCGAGAGTAGGTGGTCTGAATGATTTTGATTCAGAGAACGTAATACATATCAATCCCCCGTTAAAACCACGTAAGTCAAAAGATTCCCTAGTTAATACTAGAGGAACATTACTTGTAGAAGCTTTGGAAGATCTAGGGTTTCTCTTGTTGAACGGTAGGTTTGAGGATTATGAAGGTGCTTATACATACATTGGGCGGTCAGGACGAAGTACAATAGATCTGGTCTGGGTAAGAGTTAGTAGTGTAGGCCTAATTTCCAGTTTCTGTATAAATAAAAACCTGTTTTCGGATCATCTGAGTTGCACTGTAAAGATAGAAAATGCATATTTTGTGGGGTCTAATAAACTATCAGAATATCATAGCTATAAAGAAACAATAATAAGGTGGGATCCTGCCAAAACACAACCATATAAAAATATAGTATCTATCTTTGAAATACATTCAGACTCGAGTACTATTAATATAATGGACAATCAAATAAATGAGGCAATCAAGTTAACAGCAAAATTTTTAGGTATGGAAAAAAACCGTGACAATACTAATCATATGTTCTCAAATTCAAAACCATGGTTTGATAACTTTTGCAAGGACGCAAAGAAAAAGTTAAACATGTCAAAAAAACTATTAAAAAACTCTAACTTTGAACAGAATGCACTAATATCATATAGTGAAATTAAAAAAGAGTACAAACAACTCATTAAAATTAAAAAATTAGCTTACGAAAACGTTACAATAAAAAAATTTAATAATATCAGCAACCCCTCCGAATTTTGGGAACTTCTAAAAACTAGAAAAATTAAAAATAGAGGTCCCACAATTGATACCGTCACAATGATTGAGTTTTACAAAGAGTTTTATGGAACGATTTTACATAGGGATTCACAATATTTTGGCGTTATACACCCTTATCTAGATATAAACTTTTCCACTAATGAAATTTTTAGAGTCTTAAACTCAGCTAAAAATAATAAATCACCCGGGGTAGACAACATTAGCAACGAATTCTTCAAAAACTTTCCTTTGGATTGGATAATACACCTGAAAACATTCTTCAACAAAATTTTAAACGAAGAATAAATACCACCCACATGGTCAGATGTTAAAATGATCCACTTCCACAAAAGTGGCGATATTAAAAACCCTAATAATTACCGTAGTATAGCACTTTTAAATCACAAAACTAAGCTCTTTACCCAATTAATTAATACGAGACTAACTAACTTTGTTGAGAATAATGAAATATTACCAGAGTGCCAAAGCGGCTTCCGCAGAACACGCAACTGTGAAGACAACATATTTGTGCTCTACGCTATAATTAACAATTACCTTCGCCTCCCTTCAAGAAAATTATATACTCTATTTGTAGATTTTAGAAAAGCTTTTGATTCGTTAGACCATCATATACTCTGGGAAAAATTATATTCAAACGGAATAAGTGCAAAAATTACTAGAATACTAAAAATAATATACAAACAAGCAGCACTGTTTATAGAACAAGAAGGTAACAGTTCAGAGAGAGTACAAATAACCCAAGGTGTTTTACAGGGGGACCCGCTCAGCCCACTACTATTCGCGATATTCATTTCCGATATTGATAATTATTTTCAGAACCAAGGCAGTAAGGGAGTTACTCTTGATGAAGGGGATAACATACGGATGTTGTTATACGCTGACGATCTGGTACTGTTTGCAGAGTCGCAAATACAAATGGAAAAGAGCCTGAGGATTTTAGAATCATACTGCAACACATTCAAGCTTCAGGTAAATGCAGAAAAAACAAAACTAGTTATATTCCGAAGGAGCCCCAATATTGGAAAACAACCCACGTTTTCATACCTTAACAACCCAATAGCAATCTCAAACACTTATGAATATTTGGGAGTGGTCTTTACTTTCAATGGACTGTTTCTAAATAATTTTAAATCACGAGAACGAAAAGCAAGAATTACTCAAGGTACTGTACTTTCAACTATAAACTCGCAAAAATTATCTTCTCTTCAGTCTATTAAGACTCTGTATAACAATGTCGTCATACCCACTTTCACATATGCCAGTAATATATGGGGTCTGCGTTATCTGGATCAAACTGAGAAAATACAGACGTCTTTTTGGAAAAACCTCCTATTCCTCCAGAGAACTACTGCCGCTTATATAATAAGAGTCGAAGCCAATCTGTGCAGGCTAGAATATTATCTAATAAAACAAGCAATTGAATACTTCATCAGGGTAAAATCTCAAAATCACTCAAGGTACCCCTATAGAGCATTATTTCGATAAATAAAATTATATAACTCTGGATATGGTCATCACAAATACAATTGGTTTGTTCAGTTGATTAATGTTGTCAGTATTTATTGTCCATATAATGCTGGCCTTAACACTGACTGTATCAATGAAAATTTTAAACATATTGTATTAGCCGAACATCTAGCTAAAAACATGCAAAATGATTGGAATAAAATATTACTTAGTATTCACCACCCTACATATAAATTATTTCTGCAAAATAATAATGATTACAATTATTTAAGTGGACCGTCACCGCTTTATATTAAAAGATTAACAGCCCAACTGCGCACAGCAAATTCACAGTATTTATACCTATATGTGAATAACTCCTCTCATACAATAAAAACCGACCAGATGTATACAATATGTAACCAGCAGGCCAATGAATGCCTGGAACATATCATATTTGACTGCCCATTGTATGCTGGATTAAGAAATACAGTCATAGGAAGACGAAAGCATTCAGACGATCTAGATTGCCTTCTTAATTCAAACGATCTCTTACTATTGAAGCAATTGCATGGTTTTATCAGCGGAGCAATGAAAATTAGATCATTCATTATTAACGATTAGATATCCACAGTATCTCTACATAAACAATTTATAGTATAGGATTAGTTATGGGAATTATGCGTTTGTCTTATATTTTTTTTCTGCTCTTCTCTATTGCTGGACTATTATGTGCTGTACGCTGTCTTTAAAAACATGTAAATTTTATGTCATTGTTTCTTGTAATACCTTTTATCTATCATGTTAGTTTAGGAGTATATATGTATTTTATATTTACTATATAACCGACTCCTTGTTCATGTACTTTGTATAAAAGAACAATAAACTATTCTATTCTATTCTACATTACGTTCGTTGTGTACGTTGGTGGTTAAACTGACATTTTACCGACATGTGGATAGGACGTGGTGGCCAATTTCGTTGCCTCCTCGATCTCCAGATCTCACACCGATGGATTTTTTTGTATGGGGATACATCAAGCGCAACTTGTGTATCAAACAGAACCTACTACCAGAGAAAACATTGTAAGATGTCTATCGACCTGTTTCGATTTAATATAATATATTCCGTGTAATTTCCGCTTGCCGTCTCATTAGCCACTCCCAACCATAGAAATAAAACTGAACGTTGAGACAATTGACATTTGTTAATTTCCCCCTGTTCGCTACAAGCTAAAAATCATTCCTTCTCCGATACCGACGTTGAAAAGAACAGACGTACTCACGTTCTCTCTTGTTCTGAATTTTCTTCTTAATTTGCTGTGGTAAGTTTAAAGTTATATTTTATAATCTCTAAGCTTCATTCAATATAATCGCTGAGATAATTTTTATTGCATTCCTCTCATTTCTGTTCTTTCACATAATCAGAGACCAATTACAGTTGCACGTGGTCACGGAATCCTTCTTTTATACCTACATATTGTTTTTTTTTTTTTTTTTTTTTTTTTTTTTTTTTTTTTTTTTTTTTTTTTTTTTTTTTTTTTTTTTTTTTTTTAAACTTCCCAATTTATTTACAATCTGTAAATTAAAATTACAATAGGTAAATAGTTTGTCACTAATCACATTAACATGCAGAGCAATGGTCCTATAACCATACTCTATTCTTAAATATTTTCTATAAAATATAAAATTATTTGTCTCTAGGGTATTGTGCACATTAATTTAAATATACATTTAAAATCTTGTTGGTAAATCACTAACAATATAACGTTTTAATCTTCTTCTTGCCGGTATTCTCCTGAGGGACTTTGCTAAATTATTGGGGTGTTGCTGCAGTCTCTGTTGGTATTTTTGGGCGAAGTTTGATATTTCTTCTTTTACAGTGGGTATTTGGAGGTCATTTCGTATATAGTTGTTTGGGACATACCAAGGTGCATTGGTCATGACTCGAAGAGTTTTGGATTGGAACCTTTCTAAGATTTCGAGGTTAGAATTAGAAGCAGTTCCCCATAGTTGTATTCCATAACTCCAAATGGGTTTCAAGATTGTTTTATAAATAAGTATTTTATTTTGTAGACATAGTTGTGATTTTCGACCTATAAGCCAATATAAACCATTAAGTTTCAGTCCAAGTTGCTTCCTTTTCATGAAAATGTGTTTTTTCCAGGTCAGTTTTCTATCTATATGCATGCCTAAATATTTTACATCCTGTTGCTGGTTAAGCTGTTGACTGTTTAGGGTCACTGGTGGGCAGTTTCCTTTTCGGTTCGTAAAAGTAACATGCACCGATTTCGTTGCATTTGCTTGTATTCTCCACTTTTTTAACCAGGTTTGTATATTGTTCAGGTTCATTTGGAGTATTTGTGATGCTTAATTGGGATCTTCATGCATTGATAGTAGGGCGGTATCATCAGCATATGTGGCTGTTACAACGCCATTGGTGGTAGGTAAATCGGCTGTGTACAAGAGATACAACACAGGTCCCAGAACACTGCCCTGAGGAACTCCAGATTTAACAGGAAATATTGACGTATGCGCGTCTTGATATTTGACGAGGAAATGGCGATCTTCTAGGTAGGATTTTAGGGTTAGGAAGTAACTAAGTGGAAGGATTTTTTTTAGTTTGTAGAGGAGGCCGGTATGCCAAACTTTATCAAAAGCCTGAGAAATATCCAAAAAGGCTGCAGAGCAGTATTTTTTGTCTTCTAGTGTTTGGCTTATGTTTGTACAGACACGATGAATTTGTTCAATAGTCGTATGTTTTGGTCTAAATCCAAATTGGTGAGTTGGTATAATTTTACGGGCTGTTAGGACTGGTTCAATTCTTGAGAGTATTAACTTTTCCAGGACTTTGGACATTGCTGGCAGTAAGCTGATCGGTCTGTATGATTTTACTTCTTCAGCCGGTTTACCAGGTTTAAGTATTAAAATTATTTGGGCTACTTTCCAAACCATGGGAAAGTGACCTATCCTCAGAATTGCGTTATATATTTGTGTTAAATATACTACACCTTTTCTTGGTAGTTCTTGAAGTACTTTTCCTGTAATAAGGTCATAGCCAGGGGCTTTTCTAGGATTTAAATTTGTTTTAATTATACTATTGACTTGCGCGATTGTAAATTTTTCTGCTGGTAATTCTAACTGGTATGGAGATTCTAGATCAGTTAAGAGCTGTGCTTCGATGTCGTTGTCGTTATTTGGTGGATTCGGTTGAAAGACCTTTTCAAGGTGACAAGCGAATGTTTCTGCTTTTTCTTCGTCGCTCTTTGCCCACTGATTGTTTTCTTTGCGTATAGGTGGATTAAGCAGTTGTGGCCGGTTGATTTTTTGAGTGGCTTTCCAAAGTGCATATTCGGTAGCTTCGGTTGCGGTGAGCCCTTTCAAATACTTTTGGATACTGTCATTTTTGTGATTATTTAGTAAATCTTTGAGTTGACGAGTGATTTGATTAAGTTTTGTTTTGTCTTGAGGGCACCTCGTGTTCTGCCATATTTTCCGTAACCGTCGTTTCTCTACTATTTTTTGTTTTATTATAGTTGGCAACACCTGACGAGAATAAGTAGTTGTGTTTGTAGGTGTGCTGTTCCACACTGCTGCTTGAATAATTTTGTTAAGATTTTGCACTGCATTTTCTATATCTATGCGTGACTTCAATGGTATGTTTAATTTTAATTCCTCGTCTATTATTTCTCGAAATATATCCCAATTTGTGTTCTTGCTGCCGAGTTTTGGGGGTGTTTCTCGTACATATTAATTTAAAACTAAATACAAATCATTGTTTAATTTTGTGCAAACACTTGAGAGCTTTTTATGTTGCAAAATATCTTTTTTTTTTCAATGTAAATGCTATTTTGATTACATTTTCAACCCATAGAATATTCATTCGTATGAAATATACCGACACTACAGGTTTCAGATATATTTTTAAGCACGTTATTTATTCAGATAACAACTTTTTGGCTCTCATAAGTTTTTCAGAACATTAGTATACTACTAATTTAGTTAAATTGTTTTTTATTGTTTCAATATGGAAGACATATATGTTGGGAAGCATTCAGTAAATTTTATTTTTGTATATTCTAATTACTGCATTCATTTTAAACCTGAAAAGCTGAACCCACACAATGTGCCCCATTACGATCAAGTTCCTACATATCCCTGATTTTTGTGTACTCTTAGGTAAGCACAGCAGCTACGAGAGAGCTAAGTGAGAGCTACGTTAGAGCTACGCGACAGCTACGTGAGAGCTACGTGACAGCTACGTGAGAACTACGTAACTTTACCGTCGAAGACAGCTTCCATTTATCTGAGACACTTTTATCGTTGGAGACAGCTTCCATTTATCTGAGACACCTTTACCGTTGAAGACAACTTCCATTTATATCATACACCTTTACCGTTGAAGACAGCTTCCATCGATCTACGACACCTTTACCGTTAAAGACAGCTTCCGCTGGTCCGAGACATCTTTCACCATAGAAAACACCGCTTCCATTCCTTCAGAACATCTAAACCACCAGAGTACCGTCAGTTAAGTACCTCCTGTATTTTTCCATCCCGTTCTAAGGCAGAATTTAATTAAATTTTTTATATATTCTCTTTTATTTCTAATCCGCCCGGCTGTGAGAGCCACAGGGTATCGTGTCCGGGTTTGATAAAGTTTGAGCACATTTTATTTGAACATTTTTAATATTAATTTTTAATTTAGATTAAATTCTTTTACACGGTGTTTCTACCTTCATTGCTGTAGTTTTGTTCGTGCTATTTCGTAACGTTTCAAAAGGTAGTGGCGCCCTGAAGTCTCATAGTCTGATCATCCTCTGTTATACAAAGTGTGTCATTAACTTGGAGTTGAACCACGCTTGAGAAATCTCATGCCGGAATTTTGTTCAAGTGAACGATAAATGGTTACAAACTGGCGCCCTCAAACAAGTAAATAGTTACAACATAAGAGAAAGGATTCGTAACGCATTTTCCACAATAACTTCAGCTATGTTAGAAAGAGTAAGATTCTCGTTTTTGGAAAGAATTGAGAAGTGTGGGAAGTAAATGGTCGCCATTTTGAGCATTAAGCATAAACTATACTTTTTATAAAATGTCAATGTTTATTTATGTAAATGTAAGTGTTTTTATAATGTTGGTTTCCATAATTGTTAGTTTTTTGAAAATAGAAAAACTTGGAAAATAAAATACACGCTTGAATTTTACATATCAAAGATACACTGTTTGTGATGACTTAACTATTTCGTAAAGACTGCAAACTGCTTTATATTTATTAGTACTAAAATGACATTAGCCTACTTACAGTAAACAAAAATATTGCTTCCAACATAATTCCGATTAAGTCTTTCCTTCCTCTAATGGTAAAAATAAAAGTAAAATATATTTTAGATGCATCCAAAATTACGATTAAAATGTATGCCTTAGAAATGTTAAAATTTACAAGACATTGCATGTAAAAATTTAATACCATTTAATTAGTGTACGTAAAATACTTGTTCTTGACTATTCTCATAAAATATTTACGGTTTTCCATTAACTTATACCCTGAATGTACTACATCGTTTGAAAGATGATTAATTGTACTAACAAATTGTAGAAATACTTATAGGATGATTCATTTAAAAAAAATATTATATTGCTTGATTTGCGTTTTGTTTCACCCTGTATTGAAGAAGCCACAAATAAAAAACTAATTGATACTGAGCACAGCCAATGATATGTGAATGATAATTGAATACAAAGACCTGTTAACTTATTTAGATTTACTGTTTTGCAGAGTGGTAAAGATGAGGTCTTTTTTGCCAATAATTGGCCGTATCTTTTTAAAACACCCATATAAATATTAGAATGCTATATTTTTGTAACGCTCTCGGTGAGATCTTTTCTATTCTTGAACAAAATATAGTACGTTTCATTTGAAAAAATGTAAGTTTGTACTGCTACATGGTTTTGGAATACCCTGTAGAAACGAATGTATTTTCATAATGAGCCCTCAGTAACTGTATTAGCTGACACAAAACTTCAAAGTTTCATCTCTTACCGCAACGATGTAATCCTCCGATGTCAGAAGATTGCCCCATCCTGTATATATAATGTGTCCCATGAAAAAAAAACGGAAAATACTTCGACGGTCTAAATTCGTTTATAACCTGCATAATTTCCGAAAATTTGGTGAACGTTTTAAATGTCATAATATGAATCTAAAAGGTGGCTTCGACTGGCTTATTAGACCAATAAAATGAAGAATCTAATTACCAGCCAAAAGAAAAGCCCGCATTTTTAGTTTGAGCACATTTTCTTATATTTGAAGAATTTGTAGTTTAATTCAGAATTTTAGTATCAAAAATCACTTTTTAAAAAATATCTCAAAAACAAAAAAAAAGATATGAAGAAAAATCACTGTGTTTACCTTATGGTCTAAGAGCCCGTGAAACCCAGACCATCGTCATTTCATAAAAGCTAAAAGTTTATCAGCGCATGCTCCAAACATAGGTAAGATCGATGATCCAATATGATTTAGGTAACCGAGGCTTTGGCAGGGCAATGGTACTAAAGTTGTGTGAAATACCGATCTGAATTCATCAAATAATAAAGAGTGATTTTTTGCCGTCAGTATATTATTGAAAATCACGTTATTCATTGAGACAGACTGTTAACATCGTGGCAGTCGCTTGCTAGACACCCTTAATATCCTTGTTATTATAATTGAACTTACGTTATAGTTTAAAAGCTGATTTTTATATATAATACTTGGGTTATAATTGGATGATGTTTCCTCGTTAGCCAGACATTTTTGATGATTCCAACCCCTTGACAAACAACTATGTAGGGTAGCGTCAAACAAATGAGACTAGGAAAAGGAGTAAGAGTCACCCAATTGGTCAGGATTGGATTAAAATGTCTAAGCTACAGAATATCGACCAGATGGGCTCCGAACGATATTTTCTAATAATATTTTCTTACAAGCTAGATCCTGAAATTCACTGTCTCGACCCTTACATTGTGGAAACTACTCATATTACTGTTTTAATTGGAACAACTGCTTTTAGATAATTCCACAATATTGAAAACATGTTAAAAAGTCTAGGAAAATGACAATTGTTTAGATATATATTATAAAAACAAGTGCCAATTTCTTAGAATTTTTAACATTTTTTCAATATATTGTGGAATTATCTAGAAAGTTAGTTTCATTTAAAACAGATCTTGTTCATTGGATGACGGCCGAAATAAATTTAACAATTAAAACATTTTATTTACTAAGGATTCTAGAGTAGGTATATTTATAAAGGAATGAAAAGTATACTCATTTGTATTGCCTTGTAATTGTTGGATATAAGCTGTAACTTCGTAACCAAAGGAAGTTTCAATGGCAGCCGGGGATCTTTCTTGTCCGTGAATTCTATCATTTTTTATTAATTCTGCAAAAATGGCTGTGCCGAACATATTATCTATCTTACTACAGGTGTGAAAAGAGGGGTCAGGTAAAGGCAAAGAACCCCGTACACCTTATATAGGAAAATAGTTCTCCGTCAAATTTCTTGAATTTTTGATTTGTTGTAGAACTGATCATTCGGGTGAAATGTTTCAATGGGAGCAACACGATCCTATTACTAATTTTCAAGATACAGGGTGTTGAATGTGAGGAATATTCACTTTCCATCACTTCGTATCTCCCAAGTTATGATTTACTTCTGATTTATCTTTGGTGGTATTATCATCACATCCTTGTATGACAAATTCATGAGAAATTAATTTCCAAATATTTTCGTATTACAGGGCGATTTCACTTGATAATAATGCTATTTTGAGCAATTCATAATTTTGTTGTTTTATAGAGAGAAGATGCGAAAAAAGTTGAATTACCACATAATATTATAAATTCATTTCCTCAGGTTTGACCTGCAGGATTTATTCTCAAAGGACCCCGCACAAACCTTATGGAAAAGTGGTCCAGGTTAAATTGGCCCAAACTTTGGGAATGAACAGATCTTGATGAGTAGAAAAAAAGTCTCCACGGCACCAAACTCCGGGGATGCCGCGTTTTCGAGATATCCGCGTCTGATAAGTGAAAATTGAGCTCCGAGATATAGGTTATCTCTGTAGGTTATTACAGTAAACCTTAGTATGGCGAGCCAGCTAACGTTAAAGTTCGGTGTAGAATATTGGTGGAAATGTCTACGAAAGCACGGAAGACAATATAAGACAAACTCTCGCCCAGGTGCGCCCAAATTGATGGGAAATAGGGTGGAAATCACATCGCCCACTAAGGAAAACAGGTTTGTTTGCATCAATGGAACGAATGAACTCCTGATTTTATCATTTTTCATCCATGCAAGGTGCTCTCTGAAAAATTTAGATTTACACGATTTTTTAAGGTTGCCAAAAAATGGGTGCCGGGCCCCAGTAAATGAGACCTACACCAACTCTGTTTTATGTGCGCACTTAGTGCGCTTCTACTGAAAACTTGAGTATTGTTAGCCAGATGAGGTTGATTTTTGTACAAAATATGCGCGAAAAATTCCACCAGACTGCGAAGACAATATGAACAAAGTCTCCCTCCAAGGGCGTCCACATTCACTTGGTTCTCCCAATATCTAGAAACAAAGCGATAACAGGCCCTCTGTGTTCGCACTTTGCAATCAAATCTTTGTTTACATCAGACAGAATCGCTTTGTTTATATTAGGAAGATTTTTGCAAGTTCAAGTTCAATTTCCTGTGACGCTTTGTGACACCTTGTCAATTTATCAACTTTGTGATTGATCTGTTCCTTACTCATTATAGATAATTGACGTTCGATCCCCTGAAGTAAGTATTTTTCGCATCCAATATTGAAGTCCAAGTCTTAAATAACCTTCTTATTGGGTCGTTCATGAATCCTAGGAAGTATGGCAGCTCGCAACAGACTAAATTGCTATGTGTGTAACGCTCGTTTCCAGCCACGTGTGATGGTACTTATCTATGGAGAAGCCCACGCTCAAAAACGTGAAATTGCGGTTACCCGGCGCAATGATCTCAATCATCCTGGCCTCGAAATAGATGCAAATACTCGTATTTGTTTTAACTGCAACCAAAGCATAAATAGGGAAATTCGAGATCTAGAAGCGGACCCCACCTGCATAAGATTGAATGTGTTGAAGCAGACGCGGAACCGATATTGCCTGTTTTGCGGAGAGCAAAGGAATACAAGTCGTTTATCAGGCAACTGTCGAGTCAAAATATTCATTTTGCGGAATATCTATGCTCCTCCGTCTGTTCGATCATGTCCTCATCATTTGGATCAAAACGGGTTCGTTCAAAGATTACTTCTTGACGGTTTGGAATTTGTGAATAGACCATACCGTTTGTCTGGCCCAGAACTGAACAACCTGTTGCAAGTAATGCGCCGTGAGGCAAGACCAGATGAGCCAAACTTCAACGACGAGAATTCCTTGACAGATGATGAATTTCGATGTGTAACCTCCATAAGTGAAGCTCAATTTGATGATATGTACAGATATTGTGGAGGTAATAACGAAAATGAGAATCACGGTCGACGGGTACATAGAAAAGACTTATTGACGTTCTTGTGCAAGCTTCGACAGGGTTTGTCCGATGAATTCCTGAAACTGATTTTTAAATACTCGAGTCGGCAAGCTGTTTCTCTAGCGATTTCCACAGTTCGAAGATGCTTGATGGTCTAATTTGTGCCAGAAAACATAGGCCTAAATGCTATTAATAGACAGCAATACATTGAACAGCACGTGACGGAATTGGCGAATCGATTGTACAATCAAAACCCAGAATTGCCAGTTGCCATTGCATATCTCGATGCAACATATTCATATATCCCCAAAAGTAGTAATTTTAGTGCTCTGAGACAGTCTTACTCTCTACATAAAGGAAGACATTTAGTGAAACCCGCTCTTATAGTGGCGCCAGATGGGTATATCTTAGATATACAGGGTCCCTACTTTTCTGATTCCGCGAACAACGACGCAGCGATTTTACAAAATGAGTATGAAAACAATATTACTGGTATCCGAGAGTGGTTTGAAAACGGTGATATCTCCATTTTCGATCGTGGCTATAGAGACGTCCTCCCGTACCTCGAGAATTTGGGCATTCATTGTAAAATGCCTGCACTCCTTCCACGGGGACAACGGCAACTAGACACAGAAGAAGCTAATGACTGCCGACTTATTACTAAGACAAGATGGCTAGTGGAGGCCCGCAATGGGCATATTAAGTCCATGTTCAAGTTTTTCAACGACAGCATTCCGATGGACCACGCATCCCATTTAGGAGATTTTTACCGGATTGCGGGCGCCATCATTAACAGATATAAGGACCGAATACAAATGCAGGAGGCAGATGGGGAGTTGGCTGAAACAATGCTACGCAGAGCGCGAGAGCCAAACGTTGTTCAAACTAGGGTCGAAAATGATCATTTGGAGCGCCGCAATGGAGGATGGGTTCGCTTGAATGAAAATCATGCGCCCAATTTTCCTAGATTAGATATTGATTACCTTAAAGAGATTACCATGGGGATCTACCAAATCAATTTATCTCCATCTTATATTCAGGACAAGCTACAGAGAGAAGGGACTGAAACTTTCGAATTTGATGAACGCTTTGATGAACCTGGACTGATGCGAGTTCGCCTTTACTCTCGTTTTCGAAATGCAGCAAAATACCAGTTGTTTATTGCATTTAGGGAAGACGATGATCCAGATGGAAGGGCAGCGGAGCATGAACCGCTCATTTTTGGATATTATTGTACCTGTAAAAGTGGAGCGAGAACATTGGGGAGCTGTGCGCATGTTGCGAGTGTGTTATGGTTTCTGGGACATGCACGGCACCAACCTCACACCAGATACCCGACTACGGCTTTACTTGATAATGTTGTTGATGCAGCAAACAGACCACTACAAAGACACGTGCAAGAAATCCAGCGGTTAGAAGAAGAGTAGGGTCTTTGAGAATGTTAATCTATTTATTTTTAATTTAATTGTCATAATAAATACTTTGTTGATGTGTTCAAGTTTCTTCCTTTAGACCTGCAATAATCACGCCTTCTTTTGGTTCACTTGCACGTTATAGTGTGTTTGCCCCAGTCCTTCCGTTCAAAAACTTCAAGGCAGAGAGATAGTCGCACATGCGCCCCAGAAACCCCTTCTTTGCACACTCCTCATGGACGCCAAAGATGCGCTCGGTCAACGCAATCAAATCTGTGCCTCAGAAAATCCATGACAATTGGTAATGTCCACATAAACTAGAGTTAGTGTAGGCCTTATTTGCTGGGGCCCACGACCATTTTTTGGCACCCCTGTCAAGTCGCGTGATTCCAAATATTTCGGAGATCACCTTGCACGCATGGAAAGTCATCAGATCAGTGGTTCATTCATTCTATGGATGCGAACAGACCTTTTTTCCTTAGTGGGTGATGTGAATTCCACCCTATTTCCCATCAATCTGGACGCCCCTGGGGGAGAGTTTGTCTTATATTGTCTTCCGTGGTTTCGTAAATATTTCCACCAATATTCTACACTGAACATTAACGTTAGCTGACTCGCCATACTAAGGTTTACTGTAATAACCTACAGAGATAACCTATATCTCGGAGCTCAATTTTCACTTTTCAGACGCGGATATCTCGAAAACGCGGCATCCCCGGAGTTTGGTGCCGTGGAGACTTTTTTTCTACTCATCAAGATCTGTTCATTTCCAAAGTTTGGGCCAATTTAACCGGGACCACTTTTCCATAAGGTTTGTGCGGGGTCCTTTAAGAGGAAGTAATATTTTATCGGCAAACTTATTGCTGTAACAGATAGAACTAATTATAACTTCTTCCTCTTGTTATTTGTAATATCTTCACAGATTTTAATTGAGTTTGAATTTTGTTGATTTTGGGAATATTGTTCTTTAAAACAAATCGAATCTAAATGACCTTTTTCTTGCAAAAACGACAGCTCAAGTTTTTTTAATTTATATTCAACAGCTTTGTGGTTATTGCCGCATCGGAAACGTTTAACATTATAAGAACTAGAATTTGATTGTGTTAGAGTAAGGGAAACTGAATGAGAAGTAGACTGTATGGATATCTAAGGTTGCGATATAGCGTCCCTCATTCTCCCAATGCGTTTCGATAGTCTAGCGTGAAGGACCACTCGGGAAACCCAAGAATAAAAAAGAATGCTGAATAACTCAGGTTTCACTAAACAGTTTGAACCATTTGGCAACAGCGTGCGTTTTTCACTTAAATCTGGCGCCTTTGTTACTGAACAATCGGCACTAATACAGTTACTTAATAATACTAGTATTCATATTCGTCTGGATAGGGTTGCATTAACTTGCAAAATACGGGAAGAACAGTTACTATATAAAATAAGCGTGTTATTAAAGCGGCGTTTGCGGTAGTTCCAATTAGCGCCATGGACACTACGAGTACCATAGTTATACTGACTTGGACCTAGGGCGGAAGGTTGAACTAGTAAAGATCCTTTCTAAAAATAGAAATCGAAGTGGCGAATATTTAACTATTAGAGGTGGGACAAATCTTCTAAATAGAACCGCCTGGGGAAATTAATTCATGCAAATTTCTCCAGATTGGTTATCTTGATAATTTCGATTAATCTTTGAAACTTTGTTCTCGCCCTGAGTTAACTGCATCGACTGTGATTCCAATTTTGATGTTTCGATTATTGATGAAATAGAAATAACTTCAGAAAACGTAGGAGGTCTTAATTTGGTAGGATCGCTTGTAGTTTGTAATAGTTTGTCTCGAATTTTGCTGGATTCTATACCTCTGATAAATTGACCGAGTAAATGTATATCAGAAGTAGGTTTCTGCCCGATACTGAGTGATTGTTTCCCCTTCTCTTTGGATTCGTGAGAAAAAATTGTTCGGCAATTTCATTAGATTTTGGACAAAGATGGCTTTCAAGTGAATGAATTAACTCTTTGTATGATTTATTTGCCGGCGTATCCGACGCGGTGATACTAATCAAAGTTTGAAAAATTTTCCTGCTCAAACAATTAAGCAGAATTTGAACACCTTTTTTATCGTTTTCAGGTGTACCGTCGGATAAATTGTGCAATATGAAATAATTCTCAAGATGTTGTAAATATGACTCGAATGATTCATTTATTTCATCATAAGGTTGTAAGGACTTTTGTATTTATTTGTATCTGTCTATTTCTACTAAGTACATTCGTTGTAAGTTTGTTTTGTTGAGTTTATAGATTTTGTAATATTGAGGCTAACTCCATCAAGAGTTCGTCCATCATGGGTTCGTGATTCTCGTCGCCAATTTGTCGTGCTCTTACGGTTTAAATAGTTAGATTATGTATAAAATAAATATTATTGGAATTGAAGTTAATTTGATATTTGAATGACAAAATATTTAGAGTGAAACATACATAACAATAATTTTGATATATTTTTCAATATCAATAAACTTGATTGGCATCTACAAGCCAATTTTGTAAATATGGTGCGGTTACAGTCCTTGCTATCTATGTGTTACTAATCGAAGAAAATGATCCTGTACATAGGTGATAACCCTTGAACCTTCTGGGACTGGTCTTCTAATATGCTGCCCTGTTTCCCTGAAACAACTTAAGTAGATAGGCAACACGGGTTCTGGCTCATTCCTTATGTAAAATAACATAGGAAATCGCTAAGGTTTATTCTGGAATTTTTGACCAAACCAAGGTCACTACTGCTGTGACGTCAGCAACCCCTCAAGGTCATTACGGTCATTAAGATCGGTAACCCCACTGTTGCTATGCGCATGTCATTGGACTTAGACACGTTCGATCGTTATACATGATGTACAAAAAAGATGCTATAAGGGCGCTACAACGTATCTCCGCTATTATTGGTCGGATTTGCAACGAACAAACGGTATTATAATAGGTAGATTATTTTTATATACAGTATGTACAAAAAAGATGTCATAATGGTACTAACATGTATCTCTGCTATTATTGGTCAGATTTACATATAGGTAAAATTTTGGATTACCTTACCTTCCACGACCCCCACTCCTGTCACCTCCCCACTTATTGCCACCTTCCGCTGCTTAAGTCGCGAGTTTGTCACATTTTGTACTTTTGTTATGCAATACTATCCGAAGATAAGCGAAGATAATCGAACTTGTTTCCACGATTGCTATGAATAAGAGTGTCTAAGGCAATACCCAGTTTAGTGATCGGCAAATCGTAGAAGTGCTAACATGTCATCCAACGGAGTTTACAGTGTAACCGAGTTATACGGGAGAAAGTCTAAACCGACCAACGAATGATTCGGAATATGGTTGCTATTAGAGAATATTGGCAATCTAATTACGGATATTGGAAATATCGATAACACGGAAGGAGAAGAGCTACTGAGAGAGGCACTTAGAGCAATAATGGATTCATTTTGTGACAATATAATGGTAGTGAAGTGAGGCGGTTCGGAAGACTGTAATGGAGGAAGTGGACTGATAAAAATGGAAATTTGTGGCTCGTTTAACAGTTACCTTCGAGGGAAATTTGGTGACCTTGTTTCGGCGATACACGGAGTTAAAGCCAAGCTACCCTTCTTCTTGCACAGCGACAATCAGATGACCGAAGGTGTTCAAGAAGTTCTTGGGGAAAGTATGGAAAGAATTACGAAAAAATATGATAATCCTGTATGTATACCATAGCAGATGTAAATGAGGAAACACTGTTAAAAGAATTACCCGAATTATTAAAACAATTGCAAAAAGAAGACTATAATCGTCTAGACCTCGTGAAATTGCGGTTACCCGGCGCAATGATCTCAATCATCCTGGCCTCGAAATAGATGCAAATACTCGTATTTGTTTTAACTGCAACCAAAGCATAAATAGGGAAATTCGAGATCTAGAAGCGGACCCCACCTGCATAAGATTGAATGTGTTGAAGCAGACGCGGAACCGATATTGCCTGTTTTGCGGAGAGCAAAGGAATACAAGTCGTTTATCAGGCAACTGTCGAGTCAAAATATTCATTTTGCGGAATATCTATGCTCCTCCGTCTGTTCGATCATGTCCTCATCATTTGGATCAAAACGGGTTCGTTCAAAGATTACTTCTTGACGGTTTGGAATTTGTGAATAGACCATACCGTTTGTCTGGCCCAGAACTGAACAACCTGTTGCAAGTAATGCGCCGTGAGGCAAGACCAGATGAGCCAAACTTCAACGACGAGAATTCCTTGACAGATGATGAATTTCGATGTGTAACCTCCATAAGTGAAGCTCAATTTGATGATATGTACAGATATTGTGGAGGTAATAACGAAAATGAGAATCACGGTCGACGGGTACATAGAAAAGACTTATTGACGTTCTTGTGCAAGCTTCGACAGGGTTTGTCCGATGAATTCCTGAAACTGATTTTTAAATACTCGAGTCGGCAAGCTGTTTCTCTAGCGATTTCCACAGTTCGAAGATGCTTGATGGTCTAATTTGTGCCAGAAAACATAGGCCTAAATGCTATTAATAGACAGCAATACATTGAACAGCACGTGACGGAATTGGCGAATCGATTGTACAATCAAAACCCAGAATTGCCAGTTGCCATTGCATATCTCGATGCAACATATTCATATATCCCCAAAAGTAGTAATTTTAGTGCTCTGAGACAGTCTTACTCTCTACATAAAGGAAGACATTTAGTGAAACCCGCTCTTATAGTGGCGCCAGATGGGTATATCTTAGATATACAGGGTCCCTACTTTTCTGATTCCGCGAACAACGACGCAGCGATTTTACAAAATGAGTATGAAAACAATATTACTGGTATCCGAGAGTGGTTTGAAAACGGTGATATCTCCATTTTCGATCGTGGCTATAGAGACGTCCTCCCGTACCTCGAGAATTTGGGCATTCATTGTAAAATGCCTGCACTCCTTCCACGGGGACAACGGCAACTAGACACAGAAGAAGCTAATGACTGCCGACTTATTACTAAGACAAGATGGCTAGTGGAGGCCCGCAATGGGCATATTAAGTCCATGTTCAAGTTTTTCAACGACAGCATTCCGATGGACCACGCATCCCATTTAGGAGATTTTTACCGGATTGCGGGCGCCATCATTAACAGATATAAGGACCGAATACAAATGCAGGAGGCAGATGGGGAGTTGGCTGAAACAATGCTACGCAGAGCGCGAGAGCCAAACGTTGTTCAAACTAGGGTCGAAAATGATCATTTGGAGCGCCGCAATGGAGGATGGGTTCGCTTGAATGAAAATCATGCGCCCAATTTTCCTAGATTAGATATTGATTACCTTAAAGAGATTACCATGGGGATCTACCAAATCAATTTATCTCCATCTTATATTCAGGACAAGCTACAGAGAGAAGGGACTGAAACTTTCGAATTTGATGAACGCTTTGATGAACCTGGACTGATGCGAGTTCGACTTTACTCTCGTTTTCGAAATGCAGCAAAATACCAGTTGTTTATTGCATTTAGGGAAGACGATGATCCAGATGGAAGGGCAGCGGAGCATGAACCGCTCATTTTTGGATATTATTGTACCTGTAAAAGTGGAGCGAGAACATTGGGGAGCTGTGCGCATGTTGCGAGTGTGTTATGGTTTCTGGGACATGCACGGCACCAACCTCACACCAGATACCCGACTACGGCTTTACTTGATAATGTTGTTGATGCAGCAAACAGACCACTACAAAGACACGTGCAAGAAATCCAGCGGTTAGAAGAAGAGTAGGGTCTTTGAGAATGTTAATCTATTTATTTTTAATTTAATTGTCATAATAAATACTTTGTTGATGTGTTCAAGTTTCTTCCTTTAGACCTGCAATAATCACGCCTTCTTTTGGTTCACTTGCACGTTATAGTGTGTTTGCCCCAGTCCTTCCGTTCAAAAACTTCAAGGCAGAGAGATAGTCGCACATGCGCCCCAGAAACCCCTTCTTTGCACACTCCTCATGGACGCCAAAGATGCGCTCGGTCAACGCAATCAAATCTGTGCCTCAGAAAATCCATGACAATTGGTAATGTCCACATAAACTAGAGTTAGTGTAGGCCTTATTTGCTGGGGCCCACGACCATTTTTTGGCACCCCTGTCAAGTCGCGTGATTCCAAATATTTCGGAGATCACCTTGCACGCATGGAAAGTCATCAGATCAGTGGTTCATTCATTCTATGGATGCGAACAGACCTTTTTTCCTTAGTGGGTGATGTGAATTCCACCCTATTTCCCATCAATCTGGACGCCCCTGGGGGAGAGTTTGTCTTATATTGTCTTCCGTGGTTTCGTAAATATTTCCACCAATATTCTACACTGAACATTAACGTTAGCTGACTCGCCATACTAAGGTTTACTGTAATAACCTACAGAGATAACCTATATCTCGGAGCTCAATTTTCACTTTTCAGACGCGGATATCTCGAAAACGCGGCATCCCCGGAGTTTGGTGCCGTGGAGACTTTTTTTCTACTCATCAAGATCTGTTCATTTCCAAAGTTTGGGCCAATTTAACCGGGACCACTTTTCCATAAGGTTTGTGCGGGGTCCTTTAAGAGGAAGTAATATTTTATCGGCAAACTTATTGCTGTAACAGATAGAACTAATTATAACTTCTTCCTCTTGTTATTTGTAATATCTTCACAGATTTTAATTGAGTTTGAATTTTGTTGATTTTGGGAATATTGTTCTTTAAAACAAATCGAATCTAAATGACCTTTTTCTTGCAAAAACGACAGCTCAAGTTTTTTTAATTTATATTCAACAGCTTTGTGGTTATTGCCGCATCGGAAACGTTTAACATTATAAGAACTAGAATTTGATTGTGTTAGAGTAAGGGAAACTGAATGAGAAGTAGACTGTATGGATATCTAAGGTTGCGATATAGCGTCCCTCATTCTCCCAATGCGTTTCGATAGTCTAGCGTGAAGGACCACTCGGGAAACCCAAGAATAAAAAAGAATGCTGAATAACTCAGGTTTCACTAAACAGTTTGAACCATTTGGCAACAGCGTGCGTTTTTCACTTAAATCTGGCGCCTTTGTTACTGAACAATCGGCACTAATACAGTTACTTAATAATACTAGTATTCATATTCGTCTGGATAGGGTTGCATTAACTTGCAAAATACGGGAAGAACAGTTACTATATAAAATAAGCGTGTTATTAAAGCGGCGTTTGCGGTAGTTCCAATTAGCGCCATGGACACTACGAGTACCATAGTTATACTGACTTGGACCTAGGGCGGAAGGTTGAACTAGTAAAGATCCTTTCTAAAAATAGAAATCGAAGTGGCGAATATTTAACTATTAGAGGTGGGACAAATCTTCTAAATAGAACCGCCTGGGGAAATTAATTCATGCAAATTTCTCCAGATTGGTTATCTTGATAATTTCGATTAATCTTTGAAACTTTGTTCTCGCCCTGAGTTAACTGCATCGACTGTGATTCCAATTTTGATGTTTCGATTATTGATGAAATAGAAATAACTTCAGAAAACGTAGGAGGTCTTAATTTGGTAGGATCGCTTGTAGTTTGTAATAGTTTGTCTCGAATTTTGCTGGATTCTATACCTCTGATAAATTGACCGAGTAAATGTATATCAGAAGTAGGTTTCTGCCCGATACTGAGTGATTGTTTCCCCTTCTCTTTGGATTCGTGAGAAAAAATTGTTCGGCAATTTCATTAGATTTTGGACAAAGATGGCTTTCAAGTGAATGAATTAACTCTTTGTATGATTTATTTGCCGGCGTATCCGACGCGGTGATACTAATCAAAGTTTGAAAAATTTTCCTGCTCAAACAATTAAGCAGAATTTGAACACCTTTTTTATCGTTTTCAGGTGTACCGTCGGATAAATTGTGCAATATGAAATAATTCTCAAGATGTTGTAAATATGACTCGAATGATTCATTTATTTCATCATAAGGTTGTAAGGACTTTTGTATTTATTTGTATCTGTCTATTTCTACTAAGTACATTCGTTGTAAGTTTGTTTTGTTGAGTTTATAGATTTTGTAATATTGAGGCTAACTCCATCAAGAGTTCGTCCATCATGGGTTCGTGATTCTCGTCGCCAATTTGTCGTGCTCTTACGGTTTAAATAGTTAGATTATGTATAAAATAAATATTATTGGAATTGAAGTTAATTTGATATTTGAATGACAAAATATTTAGAGTGAAACATACATAACAATAATTTTGATATATTTTTCAATATCAATAAACTTGATTGGCATCTACAAGCCAATTTTGTAAATATGGTGCGGTTACAGTCCTTGCTATCTATGTGTTACTAATCGAAGAAAATGATCCTGTACATAGGTGATAACCCTTGAACCTTCTGGGACTGGTCTTCTAATATGCTGCCCTGTTTCCCTGAAACAACTTAAGTAGATAGGCAACACGGGTTCTGGCTCATTCCTTATGTAAAATAACATAGGAAATCGCTAAGGTTTATTCTGGAATTTTTGACCAAACCAAGGTCACTACTGCTGTGACGTCAGCAACCCCTCAAGGTCATTACGGTCATTAAGATCGGTAACCCCACTGTTGCTATGCGCATGTCATTGGACTTAGACACGTTCGATCGTTATACATGATGTACAAAAAAGATGCTATAAGGGCGCTACAACGTATCTCCGCTATTATTGGTCGGATTTGCAACGAACAAACGGTATTATAATAGGTAGATTATTTTTATATACAGTATGTACAAAAAAGATGTCATAATGGTACTAACATGTATCTCTGCTATTATTGGTCAGATTTACATATAGGTAAAATTTTGGATTACCTTACCTTCCACGACCCCCACTCCTGTCACCTCCCCACTTATTGCCACCTTCCGCTGCTTAAGTCGCGAGTTTGTCACATTTTGTACTTTTGTTATGCAATACTATCCGAAGATAAGCGAAGATAATCGAACTTGTTTCCACGATTGCTATGAATAAGAGTGTCTAAGGCAATACCCAGTTTAGTGATCGGTAAATCGTAGAAGTGCTAACATGTCATCCAACGGAGTTTACAGTGTAACCGAGTTATACGGGAGAAAGTCTAAACCGACCAACGAATGATTCGGAATATGGTTGCTATTAGAGAATATTGGCAATCTAATTACGGATATTGGAAATATCGATAACACGGAAGGAGAAGAGCTACTGAGAGAGGCACTTAGAGCAATAATGGATTCATTTTGTGACAATATAATGGTAGTGAAGTGAGGCGGTTCGGAAGACTGTAATGGAGGAAGTGGACTGATAAAAATGGAAATTTGTGGCTCGTTTAACAGTTACCTTCGAGGGAAATTTGGTGACCTTGTTTCGGCGATACACGGAGTTAAAGCCAAGCTACCCTTCTTCTTGCACAGCGACAATCAGATGACCGAAGGTGTTCAAGAAGTTCTTGGGGAAAGTATGGAAAGAATTACGAAAAAATATGATAATCCTGTATGTATACCATAGCAGATGTAAATGAGGAAACACTGTTAAAAGAATTACCCGAATTATTAAAACAATTGCAAAAAGAAGACTATAATCGTCTAGACCTCGATATTACTTATGTGGGGTGTTCCAGAAAGGAGAAATGACAAACTACTTAACAAGTAACTTTAACTTTCGTGAACATGGAATGTATCGAGAGAATTGCAACGTAATTATAAATAATAATAGTAAAGTCGGAATTGATTGCCTTACGTGGCTTACATCTAACGCAATGGTTAAAATATACAACAAATTTATTTGTCAAATAACCAGTCCTGGTGTTAATAAGAGCATTGGTAACCATATTATAGATTTCGTGAACTATCCCGATAAGAGATTAGAAGACACATTTTCCAACACTTTAGCCAGTGAACATGGAATTACAAGATTAGAAGCAGCCATATATATTTATTCCATAGCCGATAACAAGACAGGGGAAAACAATTGCTTAAAAGACTGTCTAATCTTACTTGAGGATAGCAAACTTTATTTCCAAAATGCGCCATTATACTCTATCTAATTCGCTAAAATGTGGACAAAGTTGTCAAAAAGTCTACAAAACAGTTGTTGTCTTGAATTTAGCAATATACTGCAATATGTATATTGGGGGAACCCAACACAAGAAAAAAAGTTGTAAATTATTGTCTTTCTGCATTTAGTTTCAACTTCCTACCTATTAATTATATAGAGATCGTAGGAGATACGAGTAATAAGGAGAAAAATGTTCGAATTTCTCAAAAATGATATATTAAGGCATTCTTTAACCGATTTTCAACAGTGTTTAGCACTATCCCGGAAGATATCGACATCCAAGAGCTCAGACGTATCTACATGTAATTTTATACACAAAGTTCTAAGAAAGAAGATAAACAAAAATAGTAAGCTAATGCCTTTTGCGCTAAAAGAAATAACATCAATTCCCCATATTTTTGTATTATCTGTAAACAAACGGAAATTAGAAATGAAGGAAACAGAATTAAAGAAACTGAAAATAAAGTATTTAGAAAATACAGCTACGGTTAAAAAGAAATATAAACATTTTTAGCATTAAGAACAGAAGAATTATTTCTGCACCAGGTGGAAAAACTTAGGACCCTCTGCTCAGTACAGCGTATCCGCGTTCACCGGTAACAACAAAAATAAATATACCTATGTAGGAGTTTTGGAAGATAAGGAAGGGCAAAGAGACGTGTACTACTTAAAAGGTTACCAAAAAAATACATTTTTACGCGTTTACAATAAAACAGAAGCTCTTGTTGCAGACGGTTATGTCACATTACCATATAACAATGAAATGGAATTAATATACGAGTTTTCACGATAACACATTTGCCAAAATTGAAAAGTTGCAATTTTACACTGGCGCATGGAAAAATATAGACGTTCCATTTACCCAAGTGGAGGTGGAGAGGGTTAACGTCGTTACAATGCAAGAAATTACGGATAACATAAAATTTAGGGATTGTCATCGACTAGAAGAATTTGCAGAAGGTACAGAACTGTTAATATCTGCAGTTAATAAAGTTATGCATAGAGGTAGAATCTGGTACATATGAAAACTAGACAATATAAATATTTTGTACCTTCCGAATGACTGGTTGGAACAATAATTAGAAGAAACAGACTTAGATTATAGAATCAAAATAAAAATTGACGTATTAAAACATACACCCATCAGAAACAAAGAAAAAGTTGTATTTTGTGAATAATTTTTTGTTAAACATGTATAAATATTCTAATAAAACTCGTAAAGATATCGTTGTTATACAAATGTTTCCACTTTTGTTCTTATTTAATGTGAAACCATCTATCTGTATGAGAGGATAGTGGAGGATGACAAAGAGGGTGAGGAGGCGACAGGAGTGGAGGACGTGAAAACTCGATCGTGGAAGTTGAGGTAATCTAAAATTTTACCTATATGGAAATGCGACCAGTAATAGCAGAGTGCCCTTATGGCATATTTATGTACATACTGTATATTGATTGAACATCGTAGTGACGTACTTATTGTTTGTTCGATGAAAATCCGACAAATGATAGTATAGTGCTTTTTGACACCTTTACGTCGACACCCCGTATATTGATCGAACGTCTTAGTGACGTACCTACCATAATGCGATTTTTCTGATGAAAATCCGATCAATAATAGCAGAGTGTACTTATGGCATCTTTTTTTGTACATCCTGTGTATGAAAAATAATAATCATGCCACCCCCATATAATTACATCATTCGACCTTCAAACACCTGACATTCACTCACCTGTCGTATCATATTATCTCTTGGAGAACATAAAAAGAGAGATAAGAAGTTTCCAAGGTCGATAAAAAATTTTCCCACGCTCACGTGCCCCATACCCTAATGTAATAACAGCTGCTCTATTGTTGTAAACACTTACAAATATGTTTTTGTAGTAACCTTTTAAGAAGTAGACATTTCTTATGCCATATTTTTCCGCTAACACACAAACATAAGTATATTTGAATAATAGCAGAGTGCTTTTTGTCACCTTTATGTTGACACCGTGTATATTGATCGAACGTTGTAGTGACGTACCTATTGTTTGTTCAATGCAAATGCGACCAATAATAGCAGAGATACATCGTAGTGCTCTTATGACATATTTTTTCAGTACATGCTGTATATAAAAATAATAACAATTATACCGTTTGTTCGACTTAAATTCGACCAATAATAACGGAGATACATCGTGATGGCTTTATGGCAATTTGGTACATCCTGTATATAAAAAATAATCTATAACGCTGTTGGTTCTATGAAAATATGACCAATAATAGCAGAGATACATCGTTGTGTTCTTATGACATCTTTATGTCGACACCCTTTATATTGATCGAACGTCGTAGTGACGTACCTAATACCGTTTGTTCGTTGAAAATCCGACCAAAAATAGCAGAGCGCCTTTCTGACATCTTTATGTCGATACCCTCTATATTGATCGTAGTGTAATAGATAGATAGATAGATAGATAGATAGATAGATAGATAGATAGATAGATAGATAGATAGATAGATAGATAGATAGATAGATAGATAGATAGATAGATAGATAGATAGATAGATAGATAGATAGATAGATAGATAGATAGATAGATAGATAGATAGATAGATAGATAGATAGATAGATAGATAGATAGATAAAAAAAGAACTGTGTTGCGTTATGGTAACGATAGATGTTAAAAACGCCTTTAACTCTGCGTCGTGGCTAGAAATAATATCGGTACTGAGGAAACAGAAAGCCAGTTGGAGCCTTATAAAAATTATTCAATCCTATCTAACAGATAGATTCATACAAAAAGGAAATGGGAAGCATAGAATAACATGCGGAGTTCCTCAAGGTTCAGTTCTGGGACCACTGTTGTGGAATGTTCTTTATGATGATGTACTTAGACTTAATCTGGGCAAGGAAGTAGAATTATTAGCATATGCAGACGATCTCGTTATAATTGCTAAAACAAAAAGGAAATCTTTATTGGAGGAGATTATACAGTACGCAGTTAAAGCTGTAGTAGATAGGTTGAAGAAAAAAGGCTTAGAAGTTGCAGTGGAAAAAACAGAATACATTGCCCTGGCAGGAGAATATAAAATAGCAAACATGCAGTTTCAAGTAGAAAATCAGTTGATCGGACTTAACGATGAAATAAAATACCTAGGTGTATACTTACAGAAGGGTGGGAAGTTCAAAGTACACGTACAAAAAATCACTGACAAAGCAAACACAATTTTAAATGATCTAACGAAAATAACAGCAAACGTAAGCGGACCCAGATCCAGTAAAAGGAGAGTCTTAATGTCGGCAGTCTCATCTATAATGATCTATGGAGCCCCAATATGGCACGAAGTACTAAAACAAAAAAAGTATGAACTTATGCTTGAAAAAGTTAATAGAAGAATGGCAATGAGAATCACTTCCGCCTATAGAACAGCGTCGACTAGCTCTGTATTAGCCATATCTGGTATCTTGCCTATCAAACTTAAAGTGGAAGAGAGAGTAATTGTACACGAGAGGGGCATATTATGTGGAAAAGAGGCCAGAGACACAGTAATGGAAAAATGGCAGAAAATCTGGGAAGAGTATAACGGAAGAACCAAGATTTTTATTAAAAACGTTAGACAATGGCAGGAAAGAAAATGGGGTGAGGTTAACTATTACGTGACACAGGCTCTCACAGGACACGGGATATTCGGTGATTACCTCTATAAAATAGGTAAAGCACAAAACGACATTTGCTGGTACTGTGAAAATGTAGATTCTATGCAACATACAATTTTTAAATGTGAAAAGTGGGCGGAAATTAGAGCACTGGCCAAAAAAGAAATAGGTGTCGACATTACGGAAGAAAACGTGGCGGACTTATTATTGGATAGTCAGAAATCATGGGACGTAGTAATGGAAATGATAAAAAAAATAATCCAGACGAAAATTTTAGACGAGAGACTAAGACAGTTAAGATAGACAGATACGAGTTAAGAGAGAAATATTGATAGACCTCCTATTTGTTCAGAAGTAATGCCAGTGGCGGTTCCGGAACAAATATGGTGAACAATAGAGGTGAGGTTTGGTGGGTAGGCAGGCCAAGTCCTGAGTCCCACACTCCCTAACGCGATAGAACCAAAGCGTAGGGGTAGAACATGAGTTTCCTCACCCGTCAAAAAAAAAAAAAAAAAAAAAAAAAAAAAAAAAAAAAAAAAAAAAAAAAATAGATAGATAGATAGATAGATAGATAGATAGATAGATATTTATCAACTAGTTCACAATAAAATGTTTGTAGCACGTCAAAAAGAAAATACCTACAAAAAAAAATATACAAAATATATCTTAAGATGAAAACAGAGTGAAATGTCAGAGCAGAGATACGGTGTTGAGATTGCCTCGACAATGCACAATGTTATTATCAACAGAGTAGAAACAATATTTGAGCAATAACTTTTTTAAATAATTTTTAAAAGCATTGGAGCCCAAGGACTTTACAATTGATGGCAAAATATTAGAAAGCCTCAAGTTTGGTGTCTTATTTAGCCGAAAGTAGCTGCATCTGATATGGTGAGCATTACGAGTGTTGTAGTCGAGGATATCTGAATTTCTAGGCAACATTGACTGTTTCCCATAAATTTCAATTAGAGTATGAAATAAAAACAATGACGGTAATGGCATAATTTTATATTTCATGAAAAACTGTTGACAATGATCCCTGAAACCAAGATCAGCAAGCACCCTTATCGCCTTTTTTGCATTCTAAATACTATTAAAGCATGGGAGGAATTAACCCAGAGGGCGATGCCATAGCTAATATGCGAATGAAAGAGTGAGAAATACGTAGTTTTGAGTGTACTCGAAGTAGTAATATATTTCAACTGTCGTAAAATGAATAACGATCTTGAATTTTCTTCGACTAAATGCTCAATATGTGCCTACCAACTTAGCCTGTGATCTAGGACTAATCCAAGTAATTTCACATTTTTGGTTTTTTGGTGAAATAACAATTGATTACTTCCAGATATATGCATGATTTCAGTTTTATTATCACTTAATTTTAGTTTGTTCGATGAAAACCATTCATTTGCCCTGTTACTAACGCAATCTAGAGAGGCGGCTAAATTTATATTATCTTTCTCCGTAATAAATGTTGGATCGTCTACAAACAGAACCGACATACACGGTAACATAAAACGGCTCAGATCATTAATATAAATGATAAACAAGAGGGGGCCTAGAACCGACCCCTGAGGGACTCCATGACTTACATCCAGAAAATCTTATGTTACATCATTCACTGTAACACATTGTTTTTTATTTGATAGGTAAGAACCAATAAGCTTCAACGGAATTCCCCTAACTCCATAATAATTTAATTTTTCTAAGAGAATGTCGTTTGAAACGCAGTCAAATTCCTTTGAAAGATCATTTGAAGTCATGTCGGCACTTATGCGAGAGATATGTACATGTCCTTGTCGTGCAATGATCTTGAATGTTGAAACATCATTGCTTCCAATAATCGGTTTATATTAATTGATGCTCGCATTTTTTTTAGAGAGATTCCCAATCGAATTCCTCGTAATAATTGTGTTTATGTTTACAAATGGCTTTTGTACATATTTTTGTAAAGCTGGCTTTTGGATAGTGGTCGATTTATATTTATCAGTACTAGTTTTTGTACCTTGATTGTTTGTGGCGAATATATTGTTTGAGACAGGTTTTTTGTGGTTCCGAGTGTTTGTAGAGTTCAAATTTACGCAGTTGACATTATTGTCACTAGATGCTTCTACTGTATTCAGATTATCGAGAGGATTACGATAATTACATTGCTTAAGCAACATAATTAAGCTTTCCCAGGTGAAAAGAAAGTTTACTTACAGATACAAGTTCACTTTTAACTGCATTTAAGTCTTTTAAGAGGTGATCACACTGTGCACATGTAGCTTTTTGAGATTAACTTGATTACCGTCTGATTTCTTCACATTGGATACATTTTCACTTAAACTTTCCACATAGTCTAATAGTTGCAAACTATTCACATCCAAGGGAAGTTTAAAATTTATAATTATGTCAATTAGTTCATGCTTTTTGAGTTTATTTAGCTCTGCTGTTAACAACACAACGTCAACATCCGCCATCTTTATTTATAGTTTTGTACATCCTGTATATAAAAGTAGTCAACAATACCGTTTGTTTGAGGAAAGTCTGACCCATAATAGCAGAGATATATGTTAGTGCCCTTATGACATCTTTTTTGTACATAGTGTGTATAAAAATGATCTACCTATCATAATACTTTTTGTTCGTTGAAAATCCGACCAATAATAGCAGAGATACAATGTAGCGCCCTTATGGCATTTTTTTTGTACATCCTGTATAACGAACGAACGTGTCCAATGACATGCGCATAGCAACAGTGGGGTTACCGATCTTGATGCCGTAATGGCCTTGAGGGGTTGCTGACGTCACAGCAGTAATGACCTTGGTTTGGTCAAAAAAGTCCAGAATGAAACTTAGCGATTTCCCATGTTATTTTACAGAGGGAATGAGTCAGAACCCGTGTTGCCTATCTACTGACTTGAAGTACCACTAATGGTAGACTGATTCACATTGAGTTGTTGAGCAATATAACTGATTTCTCCCTTCACCACTTATGGTGGCGGCCACTAATGATTCCTGCTCTGTTAAATTTCGATTTTGTACTCGGTGTGGATTAATTTTAAACGTACAGAAACTAATTTATTGTAGAAAAGCAACTAACCTATATTTCACTAAACTCAAGAAATAATATCGAATTCGATTTTTTATTTTGTAAAAATGTTGGACAGAAAATAATCATTTCCAAAAATTATTTGGTTCCATTTACTTTATTTCTCATTATACAGGGTAATATTATAATTATTTGATTATATCTGTATTTAGAAGAATTGCAAAAACTAATAGAATTATGCGGTACTTTTGCTGCAGAAGTTGTAATTGAGTGAATACGTGTCTAATTAATGTGATGGAGTAATAAGTCCATTGGAGTATTCTTTCATGGTTTTGAAGAGTAAGTTAAACTCCTCAAATAAATATATTACTTACCGAAAACAGCAGTGAAAAATCTACACTTATCATGTTATTGGTAATTGCATCTACTTTCAAATGGAGTAATTGATTAGAGAATAGTTTTATCTGAAATAAAACGTGATAACTGGAATATTATGGAGTAAGAAATAGAAGTAAACAGTACACTGATTGGGTATTCCAGGAACTGAACTATGGATACCAAAAATGTCCATCAATAATAAGTAAAAATCATAGTTATTGGCCAAACAAATATAGTCACTTCCCAATGGATTGACAGTGATTCGCCAAGGTTCTATAATCAACGTTAGTTATCAGAAAATTATCATTAACCAATAAATCATTTATTGAAATTATCTACTTCTTTCCAATATTCAACCTCCATCGAAATAATAAATTAATTGAGAACAGATAAAATTTACTGCATTAATCCTTACTTTTTGGAATCTACTCATATTACCATATTTTTTTTCAAAATATTGTTATAACTTTCACAACTTTATTCAATACTAGGCAGCAAAATACAATACTACATTTCAACAATTCAACTTATTAACACATCAAACTATTGCCTGACTGACTCTGCCACAACTGATGTCTATTTATATATAGAAAGAACTTTCTAGAAAGGACTAGAATATTATATAACATACTAGTACGTTAATATGGAACATAATGGAAAAATCTTGAAAATTCTAGACTGTACACCTATCCAGCCCTCTTCTTATTTTCAGTCCAAGTTGTCAATCTGACATTCATAGAACTGGTGTAACATTGCTTCCCCTCTTCAAGTTATCCGCCTCGAATAACAGGTACTACGACATATTCTTGAAACCAATTGGGGGGGTCTCACCGTAATAGCGCGCCAATCTCTTGATATGAGCAACCTTAGATTTACGTTTTGGTGTCAGACGAATGCGATAAATTAGGTCGTTGATTTCCTTGATCACCAGGTAGGGACCTTCCCAATTTAGTTGAACTTTGGGAGTCAACCCTTTCTTTCTTCTGGGCTGCTACAACGAAACTGCATCCCGGGCTTGAATATCTCTTCTTTAAGGTTTTTATCCAACCGTCTCTTCATCTTTTTGCTGGTTAGTTTGAGTCGCGTTCTCGCAAACTCGTGAATATTCTCTAACTTCTGTTGATCTTCAACATATTGAGGCCTTGGTCTTCTTCTCGGGACGAATGAAGAGGTTTTCCAAAGAGGATATCGCTAGGAAGCTTCATTTCTCAACCAGTGACCAACATTGAAGGTGTATAGCCAGTGGATTCGTTCTGTGCACTCCAATAAGATAAGAGGAACAATGGATTCAGTTCATCCCAATCTTGCTGGTTTTATGAGACGAATAACGATAGATATTGGCAAATTGTCCTGTTATGACGTTCCACTAAACCATCAGACTGTGGATGTATTGGTGTAGCTCGAGTTTTCTTAATCCTGAGGATTTTCATCAATTCTGTCCACAATTCTGATTCAAAATTCCTTCCTTGATCGGAATGTACTTCCAATAGTGCTGCGAGTCTTGCGATGACATTATTCATGAATGCTTCAGCGACGGTTGCAACCTCTTGGTTAGGAATTGGTACTACTTCTGGCCACTTGGAAAAGTAATTCGTAGCTACCATTAAGTACTTGTTACCTTTCCTGTTTTTGGTATTGACCCGAGTATGTCTACGACTTCTCTCTGAAATCGTTGACTGGACATATATTGAGCCATTTTTCCACGATTCCTGTTTTTCGGTCCTTCCTTTCAGCTGCAAAAGTCACATTTCTTACATCATTCTGTAACGTCTTGGCGACAGTTGACCCAGTAGAATCGTTAACAAATGCTGGCTGAGATTCTCCCAACTCCGTAATGTCCTCCTGAACGACTGCTACGAAGTTCTTCCATCACTTTACGAACAAGTGATTTACGCGAGACAAGTTGGTCGATCGTAGATACACCGTCAGAGCTCTCCCTCGTCCAATGGAGTACACCATCGCGAAGAGTAATGGAATCTTATTGAGCACAGTATCTTTTGATCGTTGAACCATAATTGGACACTTCTTGCCACTCGGGTCTAACTCCATTTTGTAGCTAGGTCCGTACAACATTCAATGCTAAAGTGATTCAAGACAAATTTCTTTGCCTTGCTCGCTTTTTCGGGTGTTAGTTTGTCAAAGTCTTAGATGAGTATCTCTACACGTTAGTCGTCGACTTTATTTTGTGGCTCTCTGCAGGTTTGGGATTACCTCGTAAATTCACTTTGCTCTTTACTGGTTCACTATAGCATAACTCGTGATTTTTTTTTAGTTCAACTGGTCTCTTAGATGTATTGGCAACGCGAACGGGAATTTGCTGTTCTATTTTCACCAGACATTTGGCCACCATTACGCCCCCTTCTGTCGGTTCACGTGATGCAATAAACCCAATAGTCAGAACTTTAGATTTTTCTTTAAGATGAGCCATGACAATGCTTTCTGAATTTGCCCGAATTCTTATATCTTCATCAACTATAACTTTCATCTTGTGTAATAGATCATTGTCATCATTTTCAAATCTATTACAAATTTGTTTTGCATAATGTCTAAACCCAAACCACATTCATCCATAATATTTGCTACCAAAAATAAGTGGAACCAATTCGAATGGATGTTGTTACTTGTCCCAAAATCGGAGTAGTATGACCAGTTGCGGTTTCTAGCACAAGGTCTTTAGGTGCGTATTTCTGTGACAACATTTTTTTTTCTGTGGTGTTCACGCTAGCGTTGTTCAGAGCGCATACCCACTAAAAACACCACAAGATCTCCCTTTATCCACCCCGGAACCACCTAGGCGGCATACCTTCAGGGTGGGGGACTTCGTTTACTCTCTCTTTCTTTTCTTCATCTTTCATTGTTGTTCTTACGTATTTGTGTATTTTCTCGTAGTTTTCCTTGCATTTCATAATTTCTTCTATCACGTTATCCTCGTTTATTTCTCTAGCGATTTGACCTTTCAGTTCATTTCTAGTTTGTGCCCATCGAACACACTTGTATATGGTATGAGATACACTGTCTATCTCCCCGCAGTACACGCATTCGTCGTCTTCTGTTTTCCCTATTCGATGCGTATAGGCTCTAAAAGAACCATGACCGCTCAGGGCTTGTGTAAGGTAGTAATCTGTCTTGCGGAAAGGGCATTCCACCCATTTCTTAACATTTGGTATCAGCCTCTTTGTCCACTGTGCCACGTATTCCGTTATTTTCCATTCACTTTGCCACCTGTTTATCGAGATTTCTTTTTCTTCTGTTTTTGCACTTTCTTTTGTTCCGTCTTCTATTCGGTACAGCCGCCTTCTTTCGCATATTTTGATGTGGATAGGAATGATTCAGGCTATCACTTGTACCGCCTTGCTGGAGACTGTTCTGTATGCGCTGGTAATCCTTAACAGTGCATTCCGTTGTGCGTTAGTCTATAGGTCTTTAAATTTTTTTATTTCTGCGGCTTGGTGCCAAATTGGTCCAGCGTACAGTAGTGTAGAGTCTATACTGGCTCCTATGATCTCCCTCTTCCTGCTGCTAGGTCCGCTAATGTTGGGCATACGTCGGCCCAGTGCTGTTGCCCTGGCCTCTGCTTTCCATATAGCGTATTTCACATGTTCGCCGAATGTGCCTTGTTGGTCTAGCATGACTCCAAGGTATTTTATGGCTCTTTTTGGTTCAATGCGAGTTTCTCCCATTTAAAAAATCACTAGGTTTTTGTCCGTTCTCCTGTGCTTTAAAAGTACTGCTTCCGTTTTTTCCGGTGCTAATTCGAGGTCATTTTTCTCTATACATTCTTTGATGGTTTCCAGTGCCTTGTTTGCATCTTCTACTAGGTCTTGTGGACTACTTGCACACACTATTACCGCCAGATCGTCCGCGTAAGCAAAGGTCTTGACTCCCTTTTGCCAATATAGCCTTAGAATTCCATCGTAAAGCACGTTCCACAGAGTAGGTCCAAGGACTGAGCCCTGTGGAACCCCAGCCGTTACCTGCATCTCCTGTCCCTCTTCGATTTTTATCTTCCGACCCGTCAGATAGTCTTTGATGGTATTTCTTAAATATTTCGATATATTTATTCTTTCAAAGTTTCCCAGAACCCTTGGTCACGATGCAGTGTTAAATGCGTTCTTCACATCGATCGTTATCAGCGTAGCCCATTTCATACCCCTGTGTTATTTCACAGTATTAAGGACTTTTTCAATAGCTGTTATTGTGGATATTATTTTTCTAAATCCGAATTGGAAGTCTGAGATACCTCCTCTCTCATCTAGTTTTGACTAGAGACTCGAAGGCTTTGCTGATCGTATCGAGCAGACATATTGGCCGATATTTTCCAGTGTTTCCTCCTCCTTTCGGTATAAGCACTAATCTTGCAGTCTTCCAGTTTCCTGGGAAACTCTGCTGTATAAGTAGTTTATTCATTATGTCCAGCAGCTATTTGCTCGCAATACTTCCCACCTCCTTGATGATTTCTGGGGGTATGCCGTCGGGTCCTGGGGCGCGACCATTTTTTAGTCCGTGAAGGGCTATCTCGAGTTCTTCTGCGCTGAATACGGGTAGATTACTGTCTCTTCTTTCTGTCATCCAATAGTCGTCTTTTTTGGGAATAATTCGTTAGCGATTTTTTTCTTTTGTTCTAGGGGGATATCATATGGAATGTGTCCGAATTTTCGGGTCACGATCTTGTATGCGTCTCCCCATACGTCTTCCTCTAGTTCGTCCCTTAGTTTGTCCCACTGCTTACGTTTAGAGTCCTTTACTAGCTTGACGAGTTCTTTTCTTTTGGTTTTTAAATCGGCTATTATTCGCGTCTGCTCCCTTATTCCTGTTATCCGCCTTATTTTTGTCAGTGCCCTCCTGGCTTTATTACAGTCACCTCGTTTGTTCTCCATGTCCTTGTTCCACCAGTATGGATTTGATATCTATTGCTTTCCTCTCATTCTTGACCCTTTGTACGCTTCCTTGATGGCTCTGCTACATAGTAATTTAGTTCTCTACACTGTTTTTTCACCATTTCAATTGCCTCTATTATAATGAATGCTGTAGGGCATTCTCTTTTTTTGTATACTTCCCCATGTTGATCGACGTCTATGATCGAGTCCTATGTCCTTCTTCTTTTTTTTGTGGGTCTCACTCAGTGAGTGGAACCTTTGTAATCTTCCTGCGCATGCTAACATCGATGTAGCAGGATATTTTGCGATTGTTGTTAATGCCGCTGCTGTTGTTTCGCCTCTAATTTGGCTTTCAGTTACTTCCTTGATGTTTTGGTTTGTGTTAGACATATTTTTCCCACGAGTAGGGCAGAAACTACAAGTCCGGCAGGGCAGTGCTCCCTCACGCCGCTAAGGCTGAATTCCCCTCCGGTTTGCCATATCCGTCGGACATCGCTCGATACACTCCTATGACCCCTGATGTCATGCATTCCATGGGCGCGATGGTGTTACACCTTGGACTTAGGTGGATATTTTACCGCTGGTTTACTCCATCGGGACACTTCTGTCTGGGTTACCATACCATAGCCGACGGGTCCCAGTTTTACGGCACTGGGAACTCGCCGTCCGTCCCCCGTATCTGGTAGGATTTGTCAGTGTGTTCTGATATAACTTGGGCATGTTAGATCTTCTACTGGCATTTATTGGTGCTACCTAGTCGACATTAGTAGCCCCGCCAATGCCCCACTGACCATTTTCGAGCTGTTCCTTAGCTTCACATATCTGGGCGTACGAATGATCTAGTTACCCCAGTGTCGACAATGAATTTGCAAACGTGATTTTCTAGTTGTCCCCTAACAGTTGAATTGCGGTTATTTTTAAACAAAAAATATGTGCGTATCGTGGGGCTTTGAATTGTTTTAGTCGACGACCGCTCCGAATAGTCGTCTTTTAGTAGTTTTCCTGGTTGCTGGTATTAGAGCGCTGATCAGGTGTTGGTGATCGACTTTGTTATGGAGATGATATTCGAGGGTTGTTTCTTGTGGGGCTATGAGCTCTGTTTCTAACTGGGCTCTGCGAGGATGTACGTTGTCTTGATGTTGTCTGGTTATCCGAGTTCCTAACTTGGCTTCGGGATATTGATGGAACTCTAAATGTTTTCTGCAGATGTCCAACTTTTCCGCAGTTTAAACATTTCCGGGATTTTTGAATTGGTGTACTCTGTAGCATGTCTTTCAGTAGGTTTTCAATTCTAGCCAAAACTTCGGTTAAATTGTCCTCGAAGTGTATTGCTCGTAATTTAGGACGTCCGGCTTTGAAAATGGTTTTAGCAGCTTCAAATTCTTGAGCAAAAGTTAGTGTCAGATGGTGGCGTAATCGAAGGACTTGATGCATTTCTGTATCTCTCAAACCATCAACGAATACTTGAACGCCAAATTGTTCTAGAAATTCTTTAGGTGACTGTGGATAGGCTGAAGTTAATAGTCTTTCCATGTCAGTCTCATATTCTTGGAGGATCTCGTCTAATTTTTACATGCGCACCTTCAATTGACTTTAGAAAACTTGTTTTAAATGTTGCTGTCCATACTTGTTCTCCAAAGCTTGGATAGTGACGTTATAGCTAGGGTTGCCTTGAGGTAATAATTGCAGAATGCATGCGACTTGTCCACGAAGAGCAATCATAAGGGAGGTGGCTTTCTCTTGATCATTCCACCCATTGGCATTATCTGCTGTTTCAAATTGGCTTCGACAAATCATCTAATTTTTATCTTAGGTCAAGCTGATCTGTTTTTAAATTTTTCTCTGTCGTTATTAAATCTTGTTACGGGTTCATTTTGCATAATGAAACCCTTCCTTTTGTTATAGAGAAGAATGTCTTTCTTGATCGATATGTTATAATTCGATAGAGGCAAACTCTTCACCCTTCGTCATAACCGAACGCACTCCTGTTTACTGCACTTCTGCTGACTATAATTGTTCTATGACTAGAATCCACAGACCATGGTCATGGGTCATCACGATTCCTTGAAGGTGTAGCGTGGTGTAACGTAATTTCCACCACACTTTGAGTAGAGTGTAGTTCAGTGCAGTTAGGAATGAGTAAATATTGGGTATCGAGTGTACGGTATTGAGTGTAAATTACACCACGTGTGGGAAATAGCTACACTTCGATACATATGAATGAACCTAACCACTCTTGTTTATTGTGCAAGCCAGCTTAGTTTCCCAAATGTTATTGTGTCCTTGAATTAATCTCAACTACTCTAGTTTTTCCACAATACCTAATTGTCTATGTGATTTGACTCATGGCCACTTTAGAATTGTCCTGGTATTGATATAACCATTATATTTCAATGACAGATGGCTGATTATCAATTGTCTCTTACATCGAATACAAATGTATTAGGCTCTGCAGTAAAAATTTGATAAAGTCATGACATTTCTACTCTACTCAATGTTGACGTCTATGTTCCAAATTCCGAGTATATTACTAACGCACCTTGGCGGGTGACAGATGACTAAAAGTACACATCTGCCAATTTCTGTCATTTTTATTCTTAAATCTCCGTGTTGAGTGGAAGAAGATTGATTGAGTCGAATTTCCTAACCCTTTGCTGGAAACTTTCAATTATATATGGTTCATCGTTGTATGGTTCTGAGAAATTTCTGGCTGAGAGATTTCTTTATATTGTTGGCGATTATAGACGCTGGATATTTTAAGGAAAATCTTTCCGGTTCACGGGATTTTGGGGGTCAAGGTAAGTTCCTCGTAGAACTTCTAGAGCATGGCTCTAAGACCTTGCGTTGTGTATTTTAGGAAATCCATTCGTCAATTGATTTAATCTGATTTAATCACGGAAAAGGAGCTGGATGTCAGACGGCAAATAGACCAACAGGGCCGTCCAAGAACCCTCTGTCACATTGAGGTTAGTATTATGACTAATAAGAGCCCCGTACTCAATTCAAATCGGAAGTCAGACTAGTAATGTTTATTTTAGGGTTTATTTGACCATCTAGTCGTCATCAATCTACTTTTTACCATAAATTCAACGTACAACCTTCACATCAGTTTGGAGATTAATACTCGAATATCGAGTTTGAAGCCACCGCACTCGAATTTCAACTCCCAGCTTGGTGCCAGCTCCATCTTCAACGTCCGCCCATCACTGTCAACGTGTATTGTCTCCGTTGTCCATAGTGTTTGTCCTCACACCGCCTACTTCGTAACTACGTGCTTGTCTACGTGTGTTGTACACCTACTAGAGTCCACACACTCACCAAGGCGCTGGATTTCTTTTGGTAGAAATATTGAGAAGCTGAGAGGCCGCTACCATGCAATAACCGCAGCTAAGTCTTAGATTTTAAGTTGATACCGCCCTTAAGGCATATATTTTCTTTGTACATAGATGTTAGCTATCATAGTGACGTCACCGATAGTCTCAATTCATGTGTGACATTTGTTAGTCAAGCTGATAAACTCCTCTCAATCTTAGTTTACCCACACATTTGGTGGGGTACTTATTTACAACTACAGGATATTGTTGTGTGCTTCATTTGTGCCGGTACATTATAACAGGTTCAATACATTTTGTGTAGTAAGGTTAATGACTATTTCTTTGTTCCGATCCAAGTTAATAATACCAGTTACCCCAGTAATCAGAAGTGAGCAAGAACACTTTCTTATTTTCTTTTTCATTTTTCTTCAATGAGATTTACATAACCTTACAGCCAATCTTTATTATTAAGTATTAGTGCAGTGGGTTGTCCCATCCTATCTGGGTGGTTTCAGATTTTGACTAGCTGGAAATCTGTGGCGCTCTAACAAAAAAATTTAACCCGACACGTTTCATTAAAAATCGAAATCAATTTTTATTGTCAAACCTACGCCCGACTGAGCTACTGGGACAGTTAGAGGCGAGGAACACTAGTGCACAATCACTGCTCTCATCCCCTAAATTTCGCCCCTAACAATCTTTCTCTACATTTTTTAAATATTTTTCTATTGTTGCCACATCTTCCTCAACTGTTTTGATGTCTGTTTTTAGGTCTTCCTCCATTGTATCTATTTTGTTATCTAATGCCACTATTTTACTTTTAAAAGTAGAACTAAATTCGGACAGTACCTCTAATATTTGCTTCCTTTCCGTCTTCTTCACGTTCCTCCTGTGTTCTTCTTCTTCTTCCTTTTCTTGTTTGCTACGGTTTTCCTATTCCTTCTTTTGTTGCTTTTTTTTCCGTTCCTCTTTTTCCTTCTCTTGTTTTTCTTGCTCCATCATCTGAAGGAACCATGCTGGTGCTCCACTATTAACTTCCATATTGGTGTCGTAATTTGTGCTTCTACTATTGACCATAAATTACTTTTACCGCTGTCACCACTGTTATAACTATCACAACTTTATTCAATTCTTGGTAAAATACAATACTACCTTTTAACAATTCAACTTATTATCACATCAAACTATTAACTGACTGACTCTGCCACAACTGATCACTCTTATAGAAAGAACTTTCCAGAAAGGAATACAATATTCTATAACATACTAGTACGTCAATATGGAACACAATAGTAAAATCTTGAAAATTCTAGAATGTCACCTTCACAGGCGACTGTGACTACTCCCCCCATTCAGCCCTCTTCTTATTTTCAGTACAAGCTGTCATTTTGATATTCATAGGATAGGTGTAAGAATATCGAAAGAATTGTAAAATTTGTTGGAATTCATATCATTTTCTCATTATATAGTGTAATTTTACTTCATGGAATCCACTCATATCACTTTTATAAATGAAACATACTGTTTTTAAATGTTTCCACAATATATTGATATTGGTCTTAAAGGATAATTTGAATTATTAGCAATCTCTCTTGCATTATTATGAAACTTTTTGTTGAGTGAAGTTAATCATTTTCACTCATAATCTTCAGTTTTAAATATAACAGTGGCATTACCTTTATCGGATTTTGTAATAGTTAGGTTAGGCTAGATTAGGCTACTCTCTTTTAGATTGAATTTAAAATTGAAATCTCATTTTTTGTTTGTCGTTTAACCTTTGACGATTCAATATTTTTATTAAATTGGCAGTTTAAAGCTATTTCTGATTTTAAAGCTAATATTTGTTTAATATTATTCAAAACATTTGGTGCTATGCTGTACTTTAACCCTCAACTACTAAACGTACGTCTCAGAGACGGCACTACCTGATCCGATTCGTCGAATGACCCCTCCCTTTCAATTCTCGATTTTGTCCTTCTACGTAATTTATCACCGTACTACACTCACTCAATAGCCTGAAGTTGATTGTGGTGCATCAACTGGTTTTTAAAATAATTTTAGCGAAAGATAGAGTGCCGCCTCGTAGACGTATACTTAGTGTCAACGTAACAATAAAAGGGTGAAGCTGTCTCTGAGTTGTATCATTAGTGAATTCAAAACGTGATGGATTTGTGATGATTACGAAAAAGACAGTATTATGAAAAAAAAGACGTTTTCATAGAAAAAGATTAAGTTGTGTATATTATATTTTCCAATGCTAATAGCGGCCATCGATCTGATTAAGGTCAGGCGAACACACAGAAATCACGTTTCTATTAAACGTAAACATCGCGTTCACATACGCGGAAGGTCGAACCTACCGGTGACTGACTTAAATGTGTCCTATAAAAACAAAGTGTAATTAACCAATGATTCATTCATTATTATTATTTTGAATAAGTTAAAATGTATAGGATATTGTAATCTGTGTTAATTCTAAATATACTAAACCCAGTGATTTTTATAAATGATGTTGTTCATTCAATCCCCGAAGAACGGCTACTAGGTAAGTGTTTTCCTCAAAGATATAATGGCTCTATGGTAAACGTAGTTTATACGAGCGGCACTTACTGAGTAACCACCACAGATTGTCGACCTAGTACGCCCAAAGCTGTTAAATCATCAAGTAAAAACTTCGAAAAACAGTTTGTTACAATGGTTTGATGAATGTGGAAGTGACATTAGTCATACCCAAGATGAACATGCGGAAGAAACCCATATTGAAAGTGATCACAATACGGCTTCTGAAGAAAAAGTTAAATCATTTTCAAAGCAAATGTGAATATACTTATTCTTTATAATTTATAACAGCTGAGACTGATGAGGCCAATAATGAAAATGCTGATGATACATTAGAATATGGAAAAAGTATTATTATGGAAAGAATAGATTCAAATGGTCTAGTGAGTCTATTGTTTCCAATAGGGGTCGTCGTCTACAATAAAATATTATTGCCCACTTACCGGGACTACTCCCTCTAGCTAAAGCATTAAAAAAACCTAGTCCTATCGAAGTCTGGGAATTGTTATTCACTGAACAAATCTGTAGTATTATACTTCAATGGGCCAATTATAAGATTGAAACAGAACGATCTAAGTATAAATCTGAAAATTCTTCAGCACTTAAGAATCTGGATAAGGTTGAATTATATGCATTCTTTGGACTTCTCACATACACGGCCGTCTTCATATCGAATAATGAATGTATAAATACTTTATTTGCTACCGATGGAACTGGTCGAGAAATTATTAGGTGTATCATGAGTAAAGAGAGGTTTTCTTCTTTACTCACATTTCTTAGATTTGACAATCCTGGTGACAGAGAAATGAGAAATTTAGATGATCCAGCAGCTGCAATCTCTCAAATATCTGATCTATTTCTTAGGAGATGTCAGGAGTGTTATACTATTGGGGAATCAGCTTTTGTGGACGAAATGCTAGTTGGTTTCAGAGGAAGATGTAGATTCAAAATGTACATTCCAAACAAACCTGATAAATATGGGTTGAAAATTATGTGTTGCACTGATGCACGAACTGGATATTTCTACGATGGATACATTTATATAGGTGAAGATTCAGATGGAAGGAATTTATCTAATGAAGATAAGGAATTTAGCAAACCAACTCAAAGTGTTCTGCGCCTAACACAGCCATCATTTAACACGAACAGAAATGTGACATTTGATAATTGGTTCACATCTAAAGAACTTGTGAACATATTAAAAAAAAGAGGTTTGGCATGTATTGACACCATCCGGAAAAATAAAAAGGAAATTCCATCGCAATTTCTACTCAGTAACAAAAGGGAGGTTGGATCTACATTATATGGTTTCGAAAGAGATTTAACACTGGTTCCATATGTAACAAAAAAAATAAGGCTGCTATCTTAGTATCATCGTCCCATCACCATAAGAGCGAAGATCCAGAGTCTAGGAAACCTTATATCATTTTAGATTACAATTCAACAAAAGGTGGAGTAGACGCAATTGATGTTCGAAATTATCCTGCGCTCGTAGGAGCCGTCGGTGGCCACTCACGATCTTTTATAGACTCTTCGATATCAACACTATCAATTCGTTCATACTGTTACGGTACAGCACACTGGTATAGTATATATAAATTGAGTGTTAGTGATTAGTTTAGTGTTTAAATAAATTAGGTAAGTGAACCTACAATGTGTTCAAAATTTATCCCACCCGTTTATTGTTTGAATAAATTAGAATAACATTACATTGGTGTCAGCAGTGGAATAATATAAATAAATTGCTACGTAAAAATGGCCAAGAGACTATGTGACCTCAAAGTGGCGGAACTAAGAGCAGAATTGGAAGATCGTGAGTTGGAAACGTCCGGTAAGAAAAGTGAATTAGTAGAAAGACTTAAAGTGGCACTGGAAAATGACGACTTTGATCCAGAAACAGTTTTATTTAATGACAAGGTGTCCACCTTAATCTCGTCAATTTCTGCCATGAAAGAGAAGATTTGTGCTATGTAGAATGATATTTCTGTAGATATCTTATCATTGAAAAATGACATTGCTGCTGAAGTTGAGAATAAAATTTCGTCTCTAAAATCGGATATTGAGAATAAGATGACAACGATGAACGAGAAAATAAAATCAGACATGGAGAATAAGATGACACCGATGAAAAATCAGATGGACGAGAAAATCAAGGAGTTAGAGACAAAGATTGCCGATTTAACAACACAAGACATTTCAGCAGAAGAAAAGAAGATCGAGATCTGCAAGACAGATGATATTTGCAGTTTTACCCGAGTCAAGACCCCAACGTTCGATGGAAAGATGTCGTGGACCAATTATGTGAAACAGTTTGAAGCAGCCGCTAGAGTGAATAATTGGTCCGATAAGGAGAAGGCGGTGAACTTAACCATCGCGCTTCGCGGAGATGCCTTAGATATACTTCAGACGATACCTCTTGAAGAAGCGGATGACTTTGAGCAGCTGAAAAAGAAGCTGGATATGCGATACGGTCACGAACATTTGGAACATTTGTACAGATTCCAGCTGAAGAACCGAAGGCGGAACCGTGACGAAACGCTTCAAGAGTATAAAATGGATATTGCCCGACTAGTTCGATTTGCTCATCCATCAGTACCAGAGAACATTATGGAATGTTTAGGCATCCAGACCTTTGTTGATGGCTTATGTAACCACGATATGAAGAAGACGCTTCGATTAGCCCATACCAAAACATTAGTTGGCGCTTGACAGCTACTCTTGAATATGAAGCAGCAACAAAGGCTTCCGGGTATAACAAAATTAGGACCATTCAAGAAGAAGGTGATGAAGACAGATTTGACCAGTTTAATAAAAAGTATGATGGACAAGAAGCCGAGAAAGATCAGATGCTGGAATTGTGGCGAGCTAGGGCATGTACGTAGTTCGTGTAAGCGCCCCAAGACTCCTGCAAACCAAGAACCCGTCACAGGAAAACTAGAACGGGTCGACTACGAGGGGGCAGCACCGACCCATTATCGTTCCAAAGACCCTCTCATACTGATAGCTTCGCTCAGATGTCGCAACGACAGTGTATATGTAGATGGAGAAGTGAATGGCAAGATATATACTCTGCTAGTAGACACTGGAGCAACTAGAACCATTATACGACCAGAACTAATAAACTCCAAGAAGAAGCTTTTACCCACGAGACTGCGACTGCGGACCGCCACGGGTGAGAGTGCCAACGTTCACGGTAAGACACAAATTCAATTGGGAATTGGCGCAGAAAAGTTCACGCATACGGTAATCGTAGCCAACATTGAAGAATACGTGATTCTGGGAATGGACGTAATGAATGTACATGGTTTCCAATTAGACTTTAGGAACAGAATCATTAAAGTGGGTTCCGAGGAGGTATTTCTTCATCCATATGAAGGCAGCGCGGTGTTGGCAGCTGTACAGGAAGATACCGTTCTACCTGCACAAAGCGAAACAATGATAGTAGCACGGCTACAGGGAATCATGGAGGTTATGATGGAGCCAAGAAACCACGACGAAAAAGTTGGCAAATGAGTACTAATTGGAAAAGGATGGATTGGTTACGTCGGCTTAAGAGATCCCAGTTCGTGTGATAAACGTGAATGATTACCCAATTACTATCAAGAAGGAAACCAAGATTGGATCCTGCGTACCAGTGACGTCTATAGTTCGTCAAACAACGACCACTGAAAATTCCAATGCCAGATTTGAACAAATGTTATCAGTAGCTGGTCAATCTTTGGATCGAGCTAAAAAAAAGAGAATGAGAGAATTTCTCTTCCAGTATCGAGACTTATTCTTACCAAAAGTAAGAAAGATTGGTAGAACATCAGCCGTCAAACACAAAATGGCAGTAGAAAAAGTAATAGAACCATCTACTAGTCCATCTTCAGTAGTGCTTGTCAAGAGAAAGGATGGAACTACGAGATTCTGCGTGGATTATCGCCAGCTTAACAACATGACGTAGGAAGACAGCTATCCTCTTCCTCGAATTGACAATACACTAGACACTTCGGCCGGCAGCAAACTGTTTTCCACCTTGGACCTGAAGTCTGGTTATTGGCAAGTGGAAATGGACCCAGAAGATAAAGAGAAGACTTCTTTTATCGCCGGATCTGGATTATGACAATTCAACGTTATGCCATTCGGGCTCTGTAATGCGCCTGCGACATTTGAAAAACTCATGGAAAATGTCTTGAGAGGGTTGTCCTGGAAGACATGCCTGGCCTATTTGGACGACATCGTAGTACTGGGGAAAATAGTTGACGAACACCTGAAGAATTTGAAAGACGTATTCAAACGACTCCAAGCTGCCCAGCACATGTTAAACACGAAGAAATGTCAGCTGTTCCAAAACCGAGTCAACTTTCAAGGTCATATAGTGAGCCATGAACGAGTGGCGGTGGATCCAGAGAAAATTGCTCCCATTCAGCAATGACCGCAACCAACCGACAAACATCAAATTAGGAGTTTTCTTGGACTTTGCACGTATTATAGAAGATTTATCAGGAAGATTGGAGATATTGCCAAGCCTCTAACGCGACTTACAGAAGAAGCAAGAGCTTTCCAGTGGGACAAAGACTGCCAAACGGCTTTTGAAACCTTGAAATGGCATTTAACCTCGGCGCCGATATTAGGATATCCATTACCAGAGGGAGACTCTACTCTTGACACTGACGCAAGCAACGTAGAAATTGGAGGAGTGCTCTCACAGATCCAAGGAGGGCAAGAAAGAGTGCTGGGATATTTCAGTAAAGTCCTCTCCAAACCAGAACGAAACTACTGCGTCACAAGAAGAGAACTTTTGGCGGTAGTGAAGTCCGTGGAACATTTTTACTAGTATCTTTATGGTAGGAAGTTCCGTACTGATCATGCAGCACTCAAGTGGTTGATGCAGTTTATGAATCATGAGGGCCAGATCGCTAGATGGATTGAACGACTTCAAGAGTACGATTTCAACATCGAATATCAAGCCGGTGTGAGTCACCGAAATGCAGACTCCCTGTCCAGACGGCCGTGCCCAACAGACTGCTCCCACTGCAACAAGGCGGAATCTAGGGAAGCTGCAGTTTCAAGAACTACAGTGGTCGATGACGAATAGTCATCCACCAGGATCAGAGAAGATCAGGAGAATGATCCTTGCCTAAAGAAGATTCAGCAGTGGAAGGAAGAAAATTGGCGACCTACCTGGCAAGAAGTGTCTAAATTTTCACCGAAACTCAAGGCATATTGGGCTCAGTGGGACTCCCTTGTCCTGAAAGAAGGGCTGTTGAAAAGAGTCTTTGAAAACGATTATGGTTCCGGGAAGAGGAGACAGCTAGTTATCCCGAGAATAAGTGTAGCTGAAGTACTAAAGAAGTTACACGACAGTCCATCGGGAGGTCATCTGGGAGTGAAAAAACCCTACAGAGAATCCATGAGAGGTTTTATTGAATGAACAGCTCCGATGATGTGAAGGACTGGTGTAAGAAATGTACGACTTATGCTACGAGTAATTGACCATATCGCGAGAAAAAGGCACCCATGAAACAGTACAATGTTGGAAGCCCTTTCGAAAGGATTGCTTTAGATATCGCTGGGCCATTTCCAACGACAGAAAATGGTGGCAAATACATACTAGTTGTAATGGATTATTTCACTAAATGGGTGGAAATTTACGCTATCATGAACCAAGAGGCCACAACTGTAGCAGATGTATTGGTGAAAGAATCCATCAGCCGATATGGAGTGCCCTTGGAAGTCCACAGTAACCAGGGAAGGAATTTTGAAAGCTATCTATTCCAGATTTGCGACAAGCTGGGAATGAAGAAGACCAGGACAACAGCATTACTTCCACAGTCAGATGGACTGGTTGAGAGAATGAGCAGGACTATTGGAAAATACCTGTCCAAAGTAGTATCCAGCCATCAGAGACATTGGGACCAATATATTTCCCTATTCGCATTGGCTTATCGATCTGCCGTCAATGAGTCCACGGGTGAAACACTGGCAAAAATCCTGTTTGGACGTGAAATGAGGCTTCCTTGTGACCTGGAATTTGGCTGCCGGCCTGGAGAAAATCTTGCAGGCGAAGACTACGCGATCCAATTGAGAAGAGGGCTGGACGATATTCATGAATTAGTTCGAACAAATCTTCAAGTTGCCAGCGACAGAATGAAAAGTCGGTACGACACGCAGGCCACATAAGGCGGTTTTAAAGAAGGGGACAAAGTATGGTTACACAACCCGACGAGGAGAAAAGGATTTTCTCCAAAATTACAAAAATCCTGGGTAGGTCCATACTTAATCAAAAAAAGGATCAATGATGTTGTATATCGCATAAGCAAGATTTCCGAAGGAAAATCAAAAGTAGTTCACCAAAACCGACTAGCGCCATTCGAAGGAGACCATGACCTGGAGGAAGGAGTAAACCTTATTCGAGATGTGTCTGACACTACTTTCGAGGAAAGCTAGATATGGAGTCACTTCGGAACAACAACAAGATTTGTTCACTCTCCCGGAAGATTATTCACTGGCATACAACATCCCCGCCCGTATCAAGAACGCAAGAGGGTTGGCAACCGCCTTTCGAAAGAAGTTCAGGCAATTGAAAAAACTTGAAGACCAGATTCCAGCCCCTGGCAAGACACTGAAACTGAAACATAATTCGCGGTACATCTTCTACGTGGTAACTAAAAATGGATTCCAGGATCGATCTACCTACCGCGATGTGTGGGAAGCACTTCGAAAAAATCTACGAGACCATGTGTTGGAATTCGCGTGAAGAAACTGGCTATGCCTAAGATAGCGAGTAACCAGTTGGATTGGCGAATCAGCAGGAACATGGTACAGATTATCTTTCAAGATACCGGTGTCCAGATAATAATTTGCAGCTACAACCCCCGTTATCAGTATCCGATGAAGACGGTGCCCTGCTATTTTCATGAGATCGGAAAGTGTAGAAATGGGGCCAGTTGCCGATTCAAACATCCAGTCTCGGCTACACAAAAGTTCCAGGAGGAACTTCCATTTAAGGAGGGGGTAATGTCACGAAACAGCACACTGGTATAGTCCCTAAATCCGACTCTGTCTAAGCCAGGTATAAAAGGTAAAATTATGGCGGATACGCAAGGTTTTTTATAACTGTTTACGACTATCTTATCTAAACATTGTTTTCCTGACCAGAATTATCTAGAAAATGCCAGAACCAATTGTTTTTATGTGTTTAAGCCGCAGTCCGGAATTTTCTAGTAAAAAAGGCTTTAATATAAATAAAGGATTGATCAGCGGATAAGTTTAGTTCATAATTTGACATCGTGAGATGAACAAGTGAATACGTGAATATAAATCAGTTAAGTGTTCATATAAATTAGTTCAAGTGAATATACTGAGTATATATAAATTAAGTGTTAGTGATAAGTTTAGTGTTTAAATAAATTAAGTAAGTGAACCTACAATGTGTTTAAGATTTATCCCACCCGTTGATTGTGTAAATAAATTAGAATAACATTAAAATACTATATAACAGTTATCCAGAAAATTCCCAAACGGGCAGATCCGATTTCATGAAAAAACTCGCTTTAAAACTAGTGACACCACATTCACTGACTCGAAAATTTCAATTGAGTATCATGGAGATACTTGGTGAAAAAAGATTCTTGAAACTAGAGTCGTAACATTGGAAAAAAAATTGTTTCCTCTGTTCTTATCGAAAAAAAGAGAAAAACTGCATATGTTTGTAACGAATGCCAGAATCCAATTTGTCCAGAATGTGCGAAAAATAGGTGTCCGGATTGTGCATCAAATTCTTGATTTACATGTTTTGTAAATTTTTTCAAAATAGATATTTTGACTAAATTTTTGTGCTTGATTTTAGTTCGACTCTTTTTGTATCCAAATTAATAATAATTCCATAGATTGTCCAAGAATTTCAATATCATTTCAGTAGTTCAAAAGATCGATGTAAAAAATCATCTTCTTCGAGAAAATCTAATTTCCACTCAATATTGAATTTTTAGCCCATTTCTGCGCATTATTTCCACTTCTGCAATGACACAGAGAAGAAATAAATAGTTCATGAAGCAAAAAAGATGGAAATTTAAAGTTATGTGTCTTTTTGAATATAGCCGTCTGTGAGACGTATAGTTAGTAACAAGGTTTCACATTTTGATTAATTAGTATTTAAGGGTTGAGCTATAATTTAAAAATTCTATTTCACTATTTGTAAAATTAGTATTTGAAAGGTTTTCAAATCGTGGTGCAAAGTGTGTTGGTATGTAAGTACTTACAGTTTCAAGATGTTTGGAGTATTGAATTCTACGTATGTTCAAATATTTTTTTAATTTCTTGTTTCTCAAATTTCTTGTATTTCATCGTGCTGACACTTTTTCTGATTTTGTCATATAAACAGTGAAATTCTACTGTGGGTTGTTGGAACATGAGTCCAGAATGTACAACTTTTATGTAGTCGTCTAAAGAATCTCTTATTTTAAACCATTTTTCACATTCTTCTTTAAGCCAGAGTCATTGAGCGCAATATGATCTAGGCAATTCTCCACATTTAAATTATCTTTTAAGTAATTATTGTAAAGATCAACAGATATCGTTTTTTTTTGGATTTCTATATCGTTGCACAGTTATACTGATCTTAAATGAGGAAAAATATCCAAGATACCGCCGTAGGGCTAATAATATCTAAGCTTCAAAATTTGTAATATCATTACTTTTTCAGGTATCAAAAGATTTGTAACTTCTGTCATTCTAACGATGATATTCACTAATATCGAAACAATTTTCAAATTTTTAGATTTTTTTCCATTTTTTCAACATATTGTGTATTTATTTAGAAACACTTAGTCTCATTTATACCGATAGATACAAATAGGTTATCAAAATAAGTAACAACTAGTAAATAATTTTCACTCACATAATCGTCAAACTCGTTAGAATGATCGGAATACTCGTGTAAAATTAAAGATGTTTTTGACGCCTGAAACAACAAACAAAATAAATTAAAATTCATGGATTACAACGAATGGTGTTAGGTAAAAGACGCAATGTCAACAGAACTAATATCTTATCAGATATATCACACTCACTCAGAGCACGCAGTAACTATAGTAAAGTGTAATCCCGCGAAATGACAGACATAGAAAACCTCTCCGAAAGACAGTAATTTGTTAAAGAAACTAATAAGAATGCTCCAGTAGCGTGGCATTAAAAATAAATACATATATTTTACATAAATATAAATATTTTCATAACAATTGAAGTGTAAACAATTTTTTCATAAGATGTGAGGAGAATTATTGCTTCAATAGTACTTAAAAATATATTACTTCAATCAATATTTCATGACTAAAATGTTAGAAAATGTAAAAGAATTGTCACTGCAAGTTTTTCATTCTAGTTAATATATTCATAGAAATAATTTCCAATAAAGAATAATTTGGAACGGAATGTGTTTTAATCAACCAATCAGCTTATAATTACGTCAGTCCTGTTGCGATGAATTTATAGTGGTGAGGGTAAACACGTTTAATCGCCAGAATCAATCCTAATAGTATTGCTGATTGTCCTAAACGTATTGCTACACTTTTTAATTTTCCGAACGTTAAGAAATATACCGGACACAGCTTTCGAAGGACTTCCGCCAGTATACTTGCTTATTCTGGAGTAGATATCGCAACCATCACAACCATGGCAGTTGTAAGTCAACGAGGGTTGTAGATTGAGACATTCAAGGATTTCAGCTACTTTATTTGACATTCGGTATCTTAGCTGATATTCTTTAGATTTTAAGCTTAGCCATTATTCATGTAGTATTTCTTCATTTCAATATTTTTTTTATGGAGTTTTTGCCGAGCTCTAACTTATGGTTGCTCCATTTCTCCCCTCTAATCCTAGAAGTTTTTAAGCTGGATGTTTTCCTCAATATGTTATTATAATTTCATTATTTTTGTTTCTGTTTATTCTTGTATAATATGTTGTTATGTATGCTGATTTTCGTACGTTTTTGAACCACAAACTGCTCCACATTAAGTTCTATGCTGAGTAATGAATGATCCCTCTGAGTTGTTTTGTTCTCCGATTACTTCGACACTAGTATGTCTTATATTTGTGTTATATGCATTAATTTCTATTCTTCTATTGATGTCACCCGTCTTTATTATTTATTCCCTGTTTGCTATTTATTCTACTAATTTCCACTCTTCAAGATTCAAAGAACATGTATACTTTATACACATTCCATGTATTTTTTATTTGAATTTCATGCTCCATTTATCCCATTTATTGCTCAATGCACCATTAGGTACAAGTGTTATGAAGGGGATAACAGTGTAGGATGTAAAATAACGACTTCCGATGAGAATAGCCTTACCTCTTCACACATTTTCATCCCATATTCACATATAGTATACAATTGAATTATATTCATCGCCATTACTTCAATCATAATCAAAATATACAGCACACTTTGTTTCCTATCACTTGCTCGACTTCCATGTTGTTTCAAGAAAAACAAAATATTTGTTATGAGTGACATGACACACTGATATGTTTGGAACATAATCCTTACTGAATATATGGAATTGAATTGTTGTGTTATTGAGTGTAAATCATCGTAACAGCTCCTCAATTCTTCGAGGTGATTGACTGATTCTTGGACGTATCTGGAAAAATGTATGGTGGGATTAATGAAAATGTTTTCGTTGGTTTTGAAAAATAAATGTGAGAACATGTTGTAACGTACTCATTATTGAGAAATTTGTAGGTTAGTAGTTGTGATACAGGTTATTGGTCAGCGCAAGTTATGTTATAATCAATTAAAATATATCTTGGTTCTATCTATATAACTTATTTTCTAAATATTTGTGAACCATATCAAGGTAGTAATCAGTGCGGTTTCTTTGCGTTAGTCAAAAATACGGAAATGAAAATAATTTATTGTAATAATATCTATGAAACAAAATTTTTTGAATAAATACAAAATGTTACCGCCTATTTTGCCAGAGGGGGGTTGACACCATCTCGCTATCCCTACGTTTCTTATAAAAATCTGTGTAGCAGCTCAACTTGCGGGAGTGTAGTGAACACATCCACCGAGGAAGGACACCAGCAAGTAGGAGCTCCAGCGAATAACCTGGTCACTGACCCAAACCAGGCACTTCCAGCAGCGCTTGCCTCCGGACTCGGCAAAACACATTGAGATTTTCATCTCAACCCGTCCTTTATAGGACGCTCTTATTACGAAAATCTGCTCGAATCGAGCAATTTTATTTATGAAATTCCGCTCTTCATAGAGCGATTTTATTTATGAAAGTTGCTTGAAGCAAAGAAATAGAGAACAAGACCAACCAGAAGTAAATACAACTATCCAACTAACGGAGGACGAAATTATATTATCAGGTAAATATAAACACTAACCTGCAGACAAAAGGGTCAGGAAACCTCTAACCGGGGAGGAAACTCCCTCCGGCAGTGAGTTCGCTGTCCGGCTTTTGTCCGCATCCCCGATACTAACAACGAAGCAACTATCTGCTTCGTCCTCTTCCGCCCCACAACATTCTACAATGGCCTCCTCTAACCGCTCTCCAATTAAAACCCGGAGCCAAACCCAAACGGCGCCATCGCCCTTCTTCGCACGAAGAGTTCCCTCCCATAACCACCCTACCCACCGACGCTGTAGCCGTCCTCAACCAAATAACGAAAGAACTCGCCGATCTCAAAGCCGAAAACCAACGACTTAGAACCGAAAACAACCATCTAAAAGCCCAAACCAACTCTCGATGCTCTTCTAAGTCCAGCTCCATCCACTCCGCGCAATCCCACCAATCCCACGCCTCCATCCGCACCGCTCCTAAATCCAACCAACAACCCAACAACCGCCGCGAACAAGAGGGAGACTTCACTCTCTTGGGAACGATGCCCAAGAGAGATCGAAGAATTCTTCTCCCCTCGCCACCTGCCACCCAAACCCAACAGCCCCCAGCCACCCAGCAACCTCGCCCTACACAACCACCCCGCCCTACACAACCACCCCGCCCTACCCAACAAAACCAACAAGTACAGCTTCAGACTCTCAACATCCGCAACCTACCGCAAAGATACGTCTCTCAGCGGGAGCTTTTCAATCTCCTCAACACGAACGAATTGTTGAGAGGGGAAATCTCCTACTTAAAGGCGAATCTCAACTGCACCGCCCTTCTCAAGATCCGCGCCAGCATCCCCCACGAGGCCTTTGCAAAAAAGCTTCGAAACACCATCGGCGACGACCGCGTCATCGTCATCCCACTCAGCCCAGCCCCCCGCACTCGATCGCAATCACGAAACCGCAAACCAACCTTCTCGCTTGTCTGCAGAAATGTAGACACCTCTGTCTTCGAAGAAGAATTCGAGGAAATCCTCACCGACCATAAATTCCCCCACAGCAGATCTTGACGCATCCACTCCCGCCGTCGGGGCCGTCCCACCACAATGTTCCGGATCCTAACCGACTCTGAAATGGACTACCACCGAACCATTTCTCACGGCATAAGATTTCACGGCCTCTCACATCCGTGCGAGGCCTCCAATCCAACAAACCCCCTTCCCGCAGTTCCCAAATACTGCGTAAGATGCACCAGCACAGGCCACCTTGCCGAGTTATGCAAGGCCAAACCGGTATGTCCTTCCTGTGGTGCATCTGACTACAAACCAAACGATTGCCAAAGGCTAAAGAACCCACCTGCAAAAATTGCGGCGGCCCGCACGCCACCTACCACCCCAAATGTCCGAAGCGACTTGAAACTCCTAAAACCCCACAAGAAACCGCCCCGGTAACGCTCGAAAAACCACCTACCCCCTACGACCTCACGACCGACGCTAAAATTTTGATCGAAATTTTAGCAACAACAATCATGAACGCCGTCCCCACAGCACGAGGCCTAGTGGCTGACACACTCTCACACCTCGTTCCTTCTTTCTACGGCTACAACTGTACCGTAACAAGCGGCGCGAACAACCGCGTCCACTTTGCTTTCACCCCCAAACGCCAAAATTAAGTCATGGACTTCGTTATCGGGACCGTGAATTGCCAAGGTCTAGCCAGGAAGCGACATCTTCTTAAACACCTTCTGCACTCCCAAAACATACAAGTACTTTCTGTTACAGACACTCTTTTAAAAAACCCCCCACGCTTCACTGGCTACACCACCTTCCACCTAGACAGAAATTTCTACTGTCATGGCAACGGACTTCTCGTCCGAAACGGACTCCCCGCATCACAACACCCACTCCCTGTACTTCTGTCCCAACAGAACTTGGACTGCATAGCCACCGACATATCGTGGAATAATACCACGACGACTTTCTTTTCTTATTACAAACATCCCAACCAACCATTATCAATCGACCTTCTCGAATATGCAGCCTCACTTCCACGAGCCATAATAATGGGTGACTTAAACTCACGCAACACCCTTTTCGGAGATACGCACTCCAACCTCAGCAGCAGACTACTCGCCGACCAACTTGTCTCACTTCCCATCTTACGGATAAGAAATAATAACCCAACCCTATTAAGTCACCTTGGCTCCTCCATAGTCGATCATATAATTTGCAGAGACAGATTAATCACCCTCGTGGACGACGAATGCTTTATAGGCGACCCTATCACCTCCGACCATGTTCCACTACTGGTCAAAACCGCACTACACAACCCCATACCACCACCAGCAACAAATTTCACCTTTCGCGATTTCAAAAAAGCCGATTGGAATTCCTTTGCTAACCACGTCTCTACTAATTTACCACCACCCGTCATTCATCAGAATACTGATGACATAGATAATCAAGCAGAAGAATTCCAATCCCTCTTAATCGATGCGCAAGACATCGCCGTCCCACTCACCACCGTACACACCAATTTTCATGCACTTCCGCAAAGAATTTTGCAAAAGATACGTCAGAAAAGACAGTTATACAGGTTATATGTCCGCACTCGAGATCCTGCAGTCAAAACACAATGGAACCGTCTCAACGCCCAGGTCCGACAAGAAATCAATGCTGACAAGCAGAGAAAATGGAAGGCCGAAACAGCCGGACTGGACTTCAGACAAGGGCGCGTGTTTTTTGCAAAAATTCAACCGCCTCGTCGGCCTCAAGAGAAAGGTTGAATCACATCTCGAAGTGCAAGGACAGAAGATCCACACATCTGAAGACAAAGCCACCGCCTTCAAAAATAACCTACAAACTGTCTTTTCACCACTCGATAACCCCCAATTTCTCAGGGACTTTGCCGTCGAAACCGACCTCATGACTCGAAATATCACTCGAAGTCCACATGTACACATCCCACCTGATGAGAACTCTCCGCTTCTTTCACCATTTACCATCGAGGGAGTTCAGCTGGCATGCCGAGCTGGGAGAAACAGTGCCCCAGGGCACGACGGAATCTCGAGGCAGGCACTAAAAAACCTGCCAGAAGAGATCTTCCCTCCGCTCTGCGCCCTGCTGAACGCCTGCCTTGCATTTTATTATTTTCCTCGTTGTTGGAAATCTGCCAACGTGGTTCTCATCCCCAAACCCGGCAAAGACCCCACAAAGCCTGAATCTTACCGCCCTATTTCATTAATCAGCGTCCTAGGTAAAGTCTTTGAACGCTTGTTAAAAGAACGAATCTGGGACTTCTGCACTGAAAATAATATAATTCCGGCATTTCAATTCGGATTCAGGCCGGGCCACTCTTGTCAGAACGCCACCACCAACCTTCAAACAATCGTCACCCGAGCTCTAAATCAACGACGCTGTTCTGCCGCCATCCTCATGGACGTTCGGAAGGCCTTCGATCAAGTCTGACATGCCGGACTAGTGAGAAAACTACTGAGCGTCCGATTACCAAACCAAATTGTCAAATTAATATATTCTTACCTCACCGACCGATCGATCAGCGTGAAAGTTGGTTATAGCATATCCGACCCCTTTACACCCCAAACCGGCGTTCCGCAGGGCTCGATACTCGCTCCTCTAGTATACATTATTTATACGTATGATACACCAGTCCCACGACATCCCCGTGATAACGTCCAGCTATATGCGGATGATACCGCACTAATCATTTCTGCCACAGATATTCGCTCTCTCAACACTCGATCCCAAAATCTACTGACCCAATTTTCTAATTGGTGCAGGAAATGGCGGGTGACTCTCAATCCCCAAAAAACACAAGCAATCGTCTTCCAACACCCTGATACCAAGAGCGAACGACTTCTACCAAGAAACTTCCGCCTCGTGCTCTGGGGAGACCGACTCGAAATCCGCAAGGAGGTCGTCTATTTGGGAGTGAAATTCACTTACACCCTCAACTGGACGCCCGACCTAACGGACACTTTAAATAAAGTCCGACGGAGAGTCAATCTTCTCAAGGCGCTCGGCGGCACATTCGGACGCACACACCCTCTCACCTTGCTTCATACGTATAAAACATATATCCGCCCAATAATCGACTATAGAGCAAACGTCTACTGCACCCTCCCCAACCATCTTGCCAAACGACTTCGAACTTGTGAGCAGTCAATCCTTAGATACTGCCAATACAAGGCTCCATACTCGCCCACCAACACAGTATATGTCAACATAGACATCGAGCCCCTTCTCCCACGCCTTAATAACCTACAAGCCCGATACGTTAGTCGTACTATCGAATCGGGCAGCGAAATCGCCAAAAACACCCTTCTCACACCGTGGGTCGCCAATAGACGACCCCTCGGTAGGTGCCCCCAGAGGAAGCTCCCATTTCCTCCGTTACGCTTATTAGCCACGGCCTATGACGACCTCCCCGACGAATACGTTGACTACCTCGACAGCTCCCCTATCTCCATCAGATAACGACAAATTCAATATTTCTCACACAAATTCAGTCAAATCTTTTCAACAACCTTCTCAACAAAGCCCAAATCCATAAAACAAACATCTCTAACAAATTCTAAATTTCCTTCCAGCTATTAATTGTTCAACACTTTGGACTCACCCTATACTTTTATGCCGCCCCCACACCACCTACGTCGGTGTTGCAGGTTTTTGCGGTTTTCCTGTACACTCTGTGAATTTATTCACTAGCCAAATGGACCGACGATCGACGCACCCGCATTTTTGGATTTAAAGGTTATTATTATGTCGCCGACCACCTAAACAGTCCCTGAACCACCGAAGGCACGTCCCCGCAACTTTTCTTAAATCTCAACAATTTATCATATTCTATACACTTTTAAATAAAATGTCTCCTATACACTTTTCTTTCGAAAAATTCTCAAAACCAATAAAAATTTCAATTACCAATATTCCATTACTATTCCTCCTTAAAACTTGAGACATACAAACTGAGTTAAGACACCCTTTTACGTCAAATTACTTCAACAACTTCTGACACCTAGCCAGGTCAACACACAACTATGTATCGGCAACGATACATGGTTCGTCTTCCACATCTAACACCCCTTTCCTGACACTTTTTGTCACGCCATCTCTCCTCACTTTTGAGCTTCGCTGCTTCCAATCAACCAACCCCTAACACCCCAAGATAACACAACCTCCGGTTACTTTCTAGCGAAAAGCCCACTCAACAACTCTCAATCCTATACACTTTTTAGCAAAAGTTTCCTAGTCACTTCTTAAAAAAAAATTCTAGACACTTCTAAACCCCAACTCAATTTCTCGATCAACGCGCACAAAACCACCCAACATACGGAAAAGGTCGTAATGATGGTCCAAGCTTAGAACAGGTGTCAATAAAATATCAACAAAAATTTAATAAAGCAGCTCCCAGTAAAAGTGTGATGTTAGCTGTTGTTGAAAAATTTCGTCGCACTGGTAGTGTATTGTGTCAACGTGAAGGTTCTTCAGGTCGTCGAAAAACAGTATGCACTAACGAAAATGAAGAACGTGTTTTTAACCAAGTTGTGCAATCACCTCAAAGAAGTCTTGTGAGAACTGCATGTGAACTTAACATTAGTGAAACGTCTTTACGTCGCATGTTCAAATCAGTTGGTGATTATCCATACCGTATTCAAGTTGGACAACGACTAAATGCTGCGGACAAACGTGCAAGAGAAATTTACTGTGGTCGCATGTTGAGTTTAATTTACGAAGATCCCGAATTTTTGAAAAACATATGGTTTTCAGACGAGAGTCACGTTCATATTACCGGCTATATTAATCGACAAACAACCAGATTCCTTGGATTTGAACGTACTGATGTCATTGTAGAGAAACCACTCCACAGTCTTCGAGTTACCGTTTGGTGCGCGGTATCTGGTCATGGAATGATTGGTCCTTATTTCGTTGAAGATGATAATCAGAATCCACTTACTGTCAACCAAGAGCGTTATAGCGAGAAAATTATTAAACCTTTTGTGAGAGATCTAAATAACTTCTACCGTGCACGAAATCTACAGTTTCGCACACAATGGTTCCAACAAGATGATGCAACGAGCCATACAGCTGTGCGCACCTTAGACTTACTCCGTCAGCATTTCGATAATAGAATAATTTCTCGCGGAACAGGCTTCGAATATCCTTCTCATTCACCTGATCTGACGCCACCTGACGCATACATTTGGGGCATAATGAAGGACAAAATATTTCACTCGGAAAATCCGTCGGCGAATATTGCCGAACTACGGGAAAGAATACAAAATATTTTTCGGCAGTTACATCAACCACTTTTTATAAATATGTTTATTGACTTACAAAATCGATATGAAGCTTGTTTGCGTCGAAATGGTGAACATTTTGAACACTTACATTACAGAAATTAAAAATTAATTTTTATTTTTATTTTCGGTACTGTTTATTTTGGCGGATACTGTACTTCATGAGTAATAGCAGTGTCATCTGCGAACCCAGTTATATGTCCTGCACTGCGCAATGAAATTAATCCATCTAAGTGAAGATTGAATAAAACGGGGCCTAAAATTGTTCCCTGAGGTACTTCATATGTTACATCCCTTTGACCATTCGCTTGTCCGGCAGCCTTTACTATCTGATGTCTCTCTGACAGGTAACTCGTAAATAGTTGTAAACAGTTGTTACGTATGCCAATTTTTTCCGATGTTTGCAATAGATTGCTATGGCTAACAGTATCAAAAGCTTTGGCTAGATCTAAGAAAACACACAAGCAAACTTTATCATCATTTAATGCTTCATAAACTTTTGATGTTAAATTTAAAACGACATCTTGTGTGGAGTTATTTTGCTTAAAACCAAATTGCTTGGATGAAATTTAATAATATTTGTTTATAATCGATGTGAGTCTATTTTTCAACAGATTTTCAAAATTTTTTGCCATGTGTGGAATCAGTGATATAGGTATATAATTCGCGGCAAGGGTCTCATCTTCATTTTTGTATACGGGTATGACTACAGTGTTTTTAAAGGATTTGGGCCATGTACCTTTTTCTATACACATATTTATGATATGCACTAGAGGATCAAGTATGAATGGTGAAATTGATTTTAGACATTCCGCACTTATCTCATCAATACCAGTTGCCTTTTACTCTTTAATTCATTTATAATTTTTTCAATTTCATACCTATTTGTGGGTAATAATACAATCGAATTTGGTAAAGAGGCATTATCACCATATGTTTCCTGAGGGTTACTATTTATTTGTTAGGCCAATCTCTTACCCAATCCTGAAAATACACGGTTAAATTCATTCGCAATGTCACATGGGTTTGTCAGTATATTTCCCATTGGACCCTTAATAGCTTCATAAGGCGTTTTAATTTTTTTTGTTCCACTCAAATCTTGCACCACGCTCCATAATTGTTCATTATTGTTTGAATTTATCATGCTCTTTTCCGTATAAAATTTGCGTTTTGTCTTTTCGATAATCGAATGCAATTTATTTCTATACACCTTGTATTTTACAAGTAAATCACAGTCATTGGGATGGAGCTTTGTTTGTTGATATAATCTATTTTTTTCATTATGATCTTGAGATTTCAATCTTAAAAACAAATGTCCTGAGCAGAATTTTCTATTCACCAAAAACGAAAGGGCTTAGGAAACCTTGAATCGGGAAGGAATCTCCTTTCAGCAGTGAGTCCGCTGCCGGCTTTGTCTGCCACCCCTCACCACTATCAAACCTCTAACGAACGAAGCAATACATATGTCCCGTTCCCTTTCAACTCCAAATGAAAATGTCTTTTCAACGCTCCTACTCCGAAGCAGGAGCGAAAAAACGCCCGATGAATTCCCTATCGTCGGCCAACTCGACGAGCTTAAAGCTCACAACTCCGCCCTGCGTCAAGCAATTGGCAGTCTTAAACAAAATTCCAAACCCAACACCAAAAGTCCCTCTCACGTTTATTCTGCGAAATCACACAGCACACACATAGCATTCGATTAAGATACTACCAACCACTCCTTCCGAAAATTATCATTACCAAAATTGCCACTTCAGAAATTCAAAATAATTTCAGAACTCAATAAACAATGTAGACGGAATACAACAGAGACGAACTCTTGCCCGTTAGTCTATTGCAGTCCAACTCTTTGGTAGCGGCGGCCATCTTAGATTTCAATTTTGCACAGTAAATTGTATTCTACTTGTTGAGACCTTTCATTTGATACCCATATTGATGGGATTGATAAAACCTACGTTATCCGCCATTTTGTAGAGGCCGTTATCTTGGATTTTAATTTTATATAGTATATTGTATTCTACTGGTTGAGCACTTTCATTTGATACCCATATTGATGGGATTGTTAAAACCTAGGTTATCCGCCATTTTGTAGCGGCCGCCATCTTGGATTTCAATTTTTTATAGTATATTGTATTCTGCTTGTTGAGCCCTTTCATTTGATACTCATATTGATGGGATTAATAAAACATAAATTATCCGCCATTTTGTAGCGGCGGCCATCTTGAATTTATAATGATAATGAATAAAGATAATTGTATTGTCACCAAAATCCAAAGTGTGTACAAAATTTAAGATTAATCGGTTGACAGGAAGAGGGTGAAATTTGAATTACTAAATTTGACCCAAGAATAAAACAAACGGGATGAGCTAAATAAAACCGTTTAAAAATACATCTAATTGTCGTTCACTACCCATAAAACAAGCTAATATGTCATCTACATATCTATACCACAATAAAACATTCTTTGAAATATTTCTTTCAAGGATCTTTCTTTCTAAACTCTGCACAAAAATGTTTGCCAAAATAGGTGATATAGGGCTTCCCATTGGTAAACCTTCATTTTGAATATATATCTTATTGTCAAAAGTGAAATAACTTTGATTTATACATACATCAAGTGAACTAAGTATATCTGATATTCTTCCTGGATTGATATTTTTATCTTCTAGTAATTTTCTTACAAGTATTAGACATTCTTTAGTAGGAATTTTATTGAACATATTAGTAACATAAAATGAAGCAAGCTTATAGTTATCTTGCAAGTAATTGCTTTTAATTTTTTGATTTGTTCTATTGAATTTCTAATAGAGTATTTAGATGCATATCCATAACTATTGAGTATAATGTTAAGCCTCTTTGCCAATATATTATTAGGAGTATTAACATAGAAAATTACAGGTCCAATTGGTTTCGTTATTTTATGTAATTTAACGGTTCCATATAATTGTGGACAATGAGGAGATTCTTATGTATGATAGACCTCTTTTCGTAATCACTTGAAAAATAATTTGAATTATTAACAATATCCCTTACATTATTAGAAAACTTTGTTGTTGGGTCTGCTCTAAGAACTTTGACATCGCTAGATTCTATAAAGTAATATATTTTCGAATTATAATTTTCAGTTGTCAATATGACAGTTGTGTTCCCCTTATCAGATTTTGTAACTGTTAGGTTATTATCTTCTACTTCCTTTTTGGTTGCATTTAAAACTGTAATGTCATTTTTTGTTTGACGTTTAAGATTTTAAAGTTCAATATTTTTGATTAAATTGGCAATTTTCAATTTCTCATGAAGAAAGTTAATTGAATTAGATTTTAGAGCTCTCTCTGACTCTGTAGCTATAATTTGTTTAATATCATTCGTAAATTTTGGTGGTATGCTGTACTTTGAACTTTTATTTAAAAATTCTATTTCACTATCTGTAAATTTAGTGTCTGAAAGGTCTTCAAATCGTGGTGCAAAGTGTGTTGGTATGTAGGTACTTACAGTCTCATGATGTTCAGAGTATTTGATTCTATGTTGTGTATGTTCTAGTTTCTGTAGCTTTTGTTCGTGTCTCTTAAATTTCTTATGCTTCATCGTGCTGACACTTTCTCTTATTTTGTCATCTAAACAGTCAAATTCTACAGAATGTAATTGGAACGTGAGTTCTGAATTTACAACTTTTATGTAGTTGTCTAAGGCGCCCCTCACTTTGAACCATTCCAGTGAGGGTTGGATTTCCTTGAAGAATTGGATATTAGAAGACATTTAAGAAACCCACAATATGGAGTCGTCAATGAACAGATAATTCTAGGGAGTTCTCCACTAATGAACTGTCTTCTTAAGTGATAATTGTGAAGATCATCAGATATAGTTTTCCTGGTTTTCTATATCATTGCACAGTTATACTGATCTTAATTGGAAAAATGATATCCAGGATATCACCATAGGGCTAATAATATCTAAGCTTTAATATTTGTATTATCAAATCTTTTTTTTCTATTAACATATATTAAGTCAATCACAAGTTCGGTCACTTCTTGGTCTAGCCAAAACTAACTACTAAACATCAGGTAGGCATCAAATGAAATGTAACTTCTGTCATTCTGACGATGATATTTAGTTATCGAAACAATTGTCAATTTTTTAGAATTTTCCACATTTTTCATCATATTGTGAAATTAGATAGAAACAGTGAGTTTCATTTAAAACACTAATATGCGTAGATTCCACGAAGAAAGGGTCGAGACAGTTAATTTCAATTTAAGATTCACTGAAATAAATAACCTGTCCAAATGCACGACGAAATAACAACCTCCATAAATGGCAATTTACTGGCGAATCAAGAAATTGAAACTCTTCAATACTCTTATATTGAATTAAAGCCAAACGAAGACATGGTAAAAAACATAATTTATGTTAATGTCACTAGCCGAAGCTAATGATTTTCACCTATCAAATTAAAATATACGACTACAAAAAAATATTAAGATGGAGTACATCAGGTGTAGAAATTCACAAAATTCCTACAATAGTTCGAATATCAACCCTGCCCTATCGTCGATCTTCGTTCATTCTCGTAAACCTGTTATGCCTTATTTAAGGGCAGTTCGCGCTCATCTCATCCTCATTCCTCAACAATCACAGAACTGAACAGACGAAAAAGGTTAAGTGTACAGTTCTTTCAAATTCACACCCGATAAAATGGGTATTTTGCAAACTAACAATTAAGTGAAAAGTAATCATCCTAAATTCAGTGCTATTTAAACTGTGAGTACATTATTCATTGTATAAAAATTCAACCATCTCCGAAGTTAGAATAACTGGGGAGATATTTCCAGATACACGTGCTGAATCAGCTTTGATATCACCATCAGCCCCATTAATTGCAGGGTTGCCGGTTTCATTTGTTCTACCATAAGTTTGAATTTAATTCACCTATTTGTAATTATTTAGCTGAATGTATATTGTGTATACATATTTACATTGTTGTCCAAGAACCACTGTATGTGAACGTTACATATTACATGTGTTTGTAACGGTAGTTTATAGTTGCAATTTCCGCCTGCCCCACGCGTTCGATTAAATTGAAGTATTTTTAAAGGAAAGGTTCATTATTTGTATCTTACTCCACAGTTTCGTGACATGAGTCACTGGTCCTTCGAAGTTTTCATTACAAATTGAATAACTTATTTTAAGAGTTCTCAGTTCCCACTAGATACTTCTAGTCGCTACCAAATGTAGAGAGGTGATAATTTGACAACACATTACTACCACAAAACCAGCGATCCTACCCTACACCTTCTCCTACATCAGGTATTGTTACTGTTTGAATCAAAAATAAAATTAAATATATGTTTTATGTTAATTCTTTAATGAATTTTTCCAATTAACATCTGAATGAATTTCACATTTGACACGGCCATAGTTCGTAAAAATACGGAAATTTTCAATCATACATACGGCTATTAAATTAATTTAGTTGGCTGCAATGCTTGAGAGGCAGATTTACTCACACTCTCAACTTAACGGTTAACCCGACTGAAACACTAAATGAAGTCTGGCGACGAGTTTGTCTCATTAAAAGCAGTCGACGGAAGATTTGGTCGAACTCACTTTGCCGCAAACGTCTATTACACCCTTCTCGATCGTCTTATAAAAAAGATTCTGACTTGCGAGCAGTCAATTCTAAGATACTGCCGATACCAGTCTCGTTCTCCTAGCAGCACCGTTTATGTCAACATCCAGCCAATTCCTTCCCGTCTGAACAATTTGCAAGCCCGATACGTTAATCGCACTATCGAATCGGGCAACGTAATCTTTACAACCGTGCTCCTCACACCTTGGATCGCAAACAGACAGTCTCTCGGTAATAAACCTAAGAAGAAACTTCCATTTCCTCCAGTCCGGCTAGAAGTTTCACAAGTTAAACAAGTTTAACACGTTTCACAAGTTGTTTCACAAGTTTCACAAGTTTAGCAAGTTCGTTGATGCTATACTTTTTAAAAATGATTTAAAATTGTTGGTATGAAAATTTTTATGAATAACACGTCAGGAAAATATTTTGCGAGTGCTTTCTCCGCCTCGGCTACGCAATACTACTCACACTCGCAAAATATAATTTTCTTGACTAGTGATCCAAATAGCTATTAATTTCAATTTTAAAATTTGCTGGCAATCTTTAGCTGATACAATTTCCTTTTTTGGAACCACTGGATTCCATCAACAATTTCTAATGTTTTCCAATTTGGAACTAATATTGAATTTTATGAACTTACTTTTTATCATAATCCGATTTATCAGCAATATCGGGGAAAAGATTATGCTGATTCGAATGATTTTTCCTAAAATTTTCATGCAGCTTTTTCAATTCCTCATTAATCCATCGAAATCTGATAGTGAGAGCTGCAAGTAATGTATTAACTTCAGAAATAAAACTGCTGCTCGCGAATAAAGGAAGACAATAAGTGAACAAGAACCTGAATTTATACAAATTGTACCAGTGTAAATCTTTTGGGTAGAAACAAAATACATCAGCAATAATCAGAGTAATGGAAAATGAATGTTGTATCATTGAAATTTTAAACGCAAATTTCCACACGTTTTTATGACTTATCTCGAAGTATTTAGGGGATTCAAAGATTTCCATCCTCTTATCAAACAATGCAATGCCTTCCAATAGTTTCAAAACCTGAAAAATAATCAAAGAAAAGTTAGAGTGATGGTAAGTAAAGTGAAGCAGATTGGACATGTTACCGTTCAAAAAAATGTTGATTCCGTATTTTTGATAAATTAATGTAAGTATGTAAGTATATTCCGGTTCAAAAAATACTGTACGATTTGTCCAATCTGCCTCAGAATAGAATCAATGAATACACCAACACAAAGAAGCGAAAGCCGGCATAAAATGTTTGATATTCTTGTGTCAAAAATTCGCGACCAACGTTGACAGATCAGTTACTAGGATTTACACTGGGAAAAGTGTTCAAAAATTGTGAAAGTGTATTTTACAGGTAGAAAGAAGCTTAAACCAAACGTTCCCAATAAATAATTGTTTACTGCGGTATTGGCAAAATACAATAAAAATTGTTTCTAGAAAGCACATTTTCTGAACATTATGTTATAAGACTCTGAGATGAGAACTCGTTTAATCTATATACAATCTTAGTTTTATTTAATTTTTGTAATATAGTTTTAATTGTTTTACTTTCATCTCACGAACATATTGGTAAGATGTTATTTTATAGAGATTGCATTAACATCTTCAATATGTTGAAAGGCATTTCTGAATTCAACAGAAATGTTGCTTTTAGTTCATTGTACAGACTTTCGAGGAAGTTCTAGTAACATCAAAGTAATGTAAAAAGGCAGCGCTTTAACATCTCTGAGAAGTTAAGTTGTCACATCACAAAGGTTGTGACGCGTTTTCCTCCAGGTGTCACGGCACGCTGGGTTGCGCGTGATATATCGGTAGCGGCCTCTTGCTCTACCTCTTAACGCCTCGGAACGTCACTTCCGACATCTTCGAAACCTTACACTTTCTCGAGCGCCAGATTTTTAACGTGGTTGTCTCCACGGCCCCTCGACTTCACTCGTCGAGAGTTCCAGGTAGCCTCAGATGGAGGTACGGTAAATTCCAGGGGTATATTGTCGTCAAAATCCGGGAGGTTATTGATAAATATAGGAACGTTCTCGCTAGTTCTTCACAGCAACGAAGTTATCGAGAACATTTTTTACAGTGCGGAAAAAACTTCAACAAGAAATTTACGGTTATCGGCAAAACAAAGCTAAACAATTTTCGGCGGACGGTGCATAATTTTTTCGCTTCTGCTTTGGTTAGCTAGCACTTCGGTACTCTCTGTTCGATTTTAGAATCTACCTGCCTTCCAGCCTTACTTTTCCACCTCTCTCGATTAGTTCGACCTGCGCGCTTCTACCAACATCTACCTCGTTGCAGTGGAGAGACCAGTACATTGAAATATTGGGTTTTAAAATCGAAATAAATATTTTAAACAGAAAAAATGATTTCTCCATCGCAACTAGATAGGAAAGAAATAAAAATATCATCGGAATTTAGAATAACTATTAACCTGTTACATTAATTGGTTCTACCCCGAAACCAGGGGATAAAACAAAATGTTCACGGAGATTTACAATTATTATGTCTTATGCCTAAAACAATTTCGATACAGTGGTTGAAATATATAGCGGGTAGATGCAATATACAAATGATTATATATACTCGTCGACATAAACTATAAAATGAAAATATACTCGGCGCATAAACTACACAATGGTTTGTATACAAAGGAACGAATATGTAACGGGTGATACATAATATAAATTAAATATATACTCGGTGACATAAACTATCAAATGAAAATATAGTCGGCGGCATAAACTATAAAATAATTTTTATACAGAGGCCAGAATACATAACGGGTAATATATGATATAAAATAAATATACTCACAGGAAATACAAAATGAAAATACACTCGGCGACACAAAATATCAAATCATTCTTCCTACAGAGGCCAGAATATATAACAGGGATATGTAATATAAAATGAATATATACTCGGCGACATAAACTATAAAATAATTTTTATACAGAGGCCAGAATACATAAAGGGTGATATATAATATAAAATAAATATACTCAGCGACAGAAAATACAAAATAAAAATACACTCGGTGACACAAAATAACCTTTTAGTAACGATCACCTCGTTACAAGGTTAACAGCTCTGAGCTGGTCATAAGCGATTGTATAGATGTGCATGTGATGAAAACAAGAGGACAAAAAGATGGATATCATCACAATGTGATGTTGAATTAACATGACTGTAACATTAATATGCATAGTGGAATAAGTGTATGTGTAGGTTTTATTTTAGACAATGTTTTGTGTTATTTATCCGTCACTTTGATTTTCTCGTATCTATTTCCTTAAAACCAGTAGAATACTTCCCTTACAATAATAGCATATCAGAGACTAATAGTTAATATGGCCACAAAGTAAACTTGGGATAAATCACAACACAATATCTTAACAAAACAATAAAAAAGACTCTTTTATAAGAAAACCAATATTCTTTTAAGCGAGACAGAGGTAGGCAAAACATTGTATGCGAGACTTTTGCCTAGTCAAATTCACAATTGCAAACACTTAATTTTTTACTAACTTATCTACTTATAAGAAAGCCATCTATTTTGATGCATATTTACTTACAGAGGTGAATCTAAATAATGATTATATTTTAAGCAGTGGAAAAGCATCAGCCACTAGAATGTATTGTGGCGGTCTGAGTTGAATGTGAATTATAAAAGTAATTGTAGTAATCATGTGTAGATATTTTACAAATATAAGTTCAAAAAATATCACATTCACTCAGATTTGTCACTATGCAAAATAAACGGTTTTAAAGATTGAAACTAACTTTTCCGCATCTGTGACCCTGAACAATATTCTATCATAAAATTGTTACTTGTATACACTTCGGGGGATGTATTGTCTTAACAAACCGAAATTTCTCCAAAAATAACCAAAAATTTAGTATATCTGGATTTATAGGACCCGCTGTACTCGCTCCAGTCAACTGAAAATCAATAGGATACATCTGTGAGACACTTTGAACAATATTCAATCATGAAATTCATCAATCGTATACTCTCTGGAGGCTGTATTGTGCTAACAAACTGAAAATTCTCCAAAAATGACAAAATCTGGTACTTCAAGTACCATAGCACCCGTTGTACTGGCTTTAGTGAGCTCAATATCAATAGTGTTCATCTTTGAAACGCTATGAATAATATTCAATCATAAAACTGATCACTTGTATATACTCCGGAGGCAGTATCGTGCTAACAAACTGAAACTTCTCCAAAAATGACAAAAATATCATACTTAAAGTACTGTAGCACCTGTTGTATTGGCTCTGGTGAGCTGAAAATCAATAGGGTTCATAAGTGAGATGTCCTTAACAATATTCAATCATAAAATTGTTGACTTGTTGAACTCCGGAGGCTGTATCGTGCTAATCAACTGAAATTTCGAAAAAAATGACAAAATGTCGTACTTCTAGTACCATAGCACCCGTTGTACTGGCTCTGATGAACTGAAAATCGATAGGGTTCATCTGCGACATCTCCTTAATAATATTCAATCATAAAATTGCTGACTTATTGCACTCCGGAGGCTCTATCGTGCTAACAAGAATTGTAAGGAAAAGTGGCCGACGATAACGACGACGACGACATACGCACAGGATTTTTTTTCTAAAAACCGTTTTTTCGTGTTGTTGTTGATGCAAAACGTGAAAGTAATTAAAAAAAATTTCAAAATTCCAGCTTTTTTTGGGGTAAGCAAATACTTTTCTCGCATATTGAAAGGTTGGGCGGAAAAGTAATACATTACGTAGACACTGTTACTCTGTACAGTAGCCTAAATGAAAAGCATATGGTGGTTAATAATTGTATGTTCTACTCATGTAAGTTTCAGCCAGCCTCAAGATCTCAAGATAATTCACTTGTTTAAATGAATGTTGACTTAGTTTTATCAATTGATATAAATTTTTTCCATGTTTTGTTTCCATTATCTCAACACAAGGATGAAAATCGCCAGTATTAATTACAGCTGATTATTATGTCTACTTCGATTTATTACTTATCAGACTGAATAACTATTTTTGTTAGTGGATCATTCAATAAAATACAACCCTCGCATGGTAGGCACAGCTAGCTGAAACGAATACTTGGGATATCCTCCTTTGGAAATAAATGTTTCCTCAAAGTGAAATTCACACAACTTATAATTCTTTTGTAAATAATCTGTAGTCTTTCCAAACAAATCCCCAACCATAGCTGTGCCCTAAAAAGTGAATAAAGGTAGGTATATTTTTATATTATCACATTTCTATAAGGAAAAGCAAGGTAGAAAACCCGAAACTTTGAGAAAGGCAAATGTAATACTACTACTCTCACCTCACAGGGTCTTTAGAAAATCCATAGTTATTTCTTCTCCTGTTCTTGAGTGACATCCACGAACTACACAAGTTATTCGTCCCGTAACAAATACAATAATATCCCACTAAGAGTTACACTAGTCAGTTTTAACAAACGTTATTGTTCAAAACAAAATCAAAATAAATCTTAGCAAAAAAAAATCGTATTATTTGATAATAGCAAAGAATATTATTTAGTTAACAATAACAATGAGATAATGATATTGACATATCACTTATTTGAAATATGGCGTCTATCAGACCTGCGCCTTCAGAAAATGAATTGTCAAAATGTAGAAATTTCGCTTCTTTGTATTGGTGTATTCTTTGGTAGAATGACCATACATGTGAGTGATAAAAACGATTGGTAATTGAATTGCTGTCACACAATCTCACCTGTTTGCAATTTCGGGGGACGTGGAATAAAAAACCTTTCAGTAAAGTAAGATCCAATTTTACAAAATGTGTAAAGAAGCCTCAATTTTCAAGTGCAAGTTCTAACTCGTTGATAGATTTTGTAATATTTGTTTAGATATTCTTTTTTTTATATAAGGTCGACACTTGAGATCTCGACGTCGGGTAAATTGCTCATTGACAATAAAGATACGTTATTTCCTTGTAACAGAATAGGGGATGTAACCTTACCCATAATTGTATGTTTCTGTTCATTGTCACAAAGCTATAAATAGTCTTGCTGTGTGGTAAATTATTTACTCCAACCATTGTGAAAGAGCATCAATTATTTGAGATGATTGTTAAGTGATCTTAAATGATTTTAGAAAGCGTCAATTTTTAAGAGGTAGTCTTAACTTTTGTTATATTTGTTAAGGTCTTCTATTTATTATATTAAGGTCGACACTTACGATCTCGACGTCGGGTAAATTGCTCATTGACAATAGAGATACGTTACTTCCTTGTAACAGAATAGGAGATGTAACCTTACCCATAATTGTTAGTTTCTATGCATTGTCACAAAGTCATAAATAGTCTTACTGTGAGGTGAATTATTTACGCCAACCATTGTGAAAGAGCATCAATTATTTGAGATGATTGTTAAGTGATTTTTAAGGTTTTTAGAAACGCCAATGATTATTTCTTATGAATAGATTTTTAGAACTAGTTAATTGTTTTAAGTACCACGTCCTTGTAAACAGGATTTCAATTTTTGGTTCCATACACTTGTCCGATAATAATTATTTGCGGGAGAAAGTTTTGTCAATATCTTTTCGTGATATATTTTGCTCGTTATCGCAACATATACTGCTCGCATAATCGCAACCACAGATAACTGCTATATAGTTCAATCAAAACATTTTTTCAAATTATATATGTCATATAATATTGATTTAAATAGTAGACTCGGTAATGCTTTATAATTTTGTGGCTTGTTGAAAGCTTAATGTTTTGCAACCACAAAGTTCGGTTGGAAGCTCAACTACGTTTATAGACTTCGTACAGCAACACTTTGCAACAATAATAGTTTGTTGGAAGCTCAACTACGTTTATAGACTTCGTACAGCAACACTTTGCAACAATAATAGTTTGTTGAAAGCTTATTTGGAACTATTTCATACACCGCTTGTTGGTTTGTTGACAGCCTAACGCTTGCTAACCATAAGGTTGTTTTGAAAGCTTAACTACGTTTTAAAGAATTCGTATAGTACCGATTTGCAATCATAAGGGATTGTTGAAAGCTCAATTATGTTTCAAACTTCGTATGAAGGATTAGCAACACTTTACATCCTTGTTAATTTGTTGGAAGCTTATGTCTTGATATCACATTTGAAGTGGAAAGTGCGTCGTTGAAAGAATATGTTTTGAGTTGTTAAAAAGAATTATTCAGTTTTAAGGGCGAAAAATCCTGCAAAGAACGACGAAAAGTTGTTTATGGCCTTGAATTTTATTGCATTGTTTTATTTTCCGAACAAGAATATCAGATTATTCGCATTATGCTCCCATATTAACAAACATTCCTAATGTAAAAATGAGATTCTGCTTCTGTTTTTCTTTATTGTAGGAATTCAGGATGGGAGGACGACCCCATATCCATAATTACAGTTAATTTGTGAACGAATCAAGTATCAGGTTGTACGTGTGAACACCAATAGGACTTCATCGTTTTTGCATACTTGACGTTATTAAATTTATTATTGATAGTTATTGATATTATAATACACTGCCGATGCCGTCATCTTGGTGGCAATATATAGGAGAATGTGTAGTCAGATTTTTAAAAGAGAATTATTATATTGGCCGCTGGCGTATAGATCATATCGTCGGGGATATTATTTTATTTAGAAGAAAATAGTGTTTTTTTATATATGGTGAGCTTTATTCCACACGAACTCATCATATACATATGCACAGTTTATTATTTCAAACAGACGAATAAGAAAATGTTCAATGGAATTAACTGTCCCGACCCTTACTTCGTGGAATCTACTCATATTAGTGTTTTAAATGAAACTCAATGCTTCTAGCTAATTCCACAATATATTGGAAAATGTTGACAATTCTAGAAAATTGCTTCGATAACTGAATATCATCGTCAGAATGACATAAGTTACATTTCATTTGATGCCTCCCTGATGTTTAGTATTTATTTTTGGCTAGACCAAGAAGTGACCTACCTACCTTATGACTGACTTACTATATGTGAATAGGAAAAATAAGATGTGATATCACAAATATTGAAGCTTAAATATTATTAGACCTATGGTGATATAAGCACGATGATCCACAAGAAATCTCAGAAACAAGAACAAAAGCTACATAAACTTGAACACACACAACATAGAATTCAATACACTAAACATCATGAAACTGTATGTACCTACATACCAACACACTTTGCACCACGATTTGAAAACCTTTCAGACACTAATTAGTAAAATAGACTTTTTAAATAAAGGAATAAAGTACATCATACCACCAAAATTCACGAATAATATTGAACAGATTATAGCTACAAAGTCAGAAATAGCTTTAAAATCTAATTCTTATAATTTTCTTTATGAGACATTAGAAATTGCCAATTTAATCAAAATTATTGAACCTTCAAATGTTGAACGTCAAACAAAAAATGACATTACAGTTTTAAATGTAATCAAAAAGAAAGTACAAGATAATAACCTAACAGTTACAAAGTCTGATAAGGGGAACACAACTGTCATATGGACATCTGAAAATTTTAATTCAAAAATATATAACTTTATAGAATCTAGCGATGTAAAAGTTCTTAGAGCAGACCCAACAAAAAAGTTCTCTAATATTGTAAGGGATATTGTTAATAATTCAAATTATCTTTTGAGTGATTACGAAAAGAGGTTCTTCATAAATAAGAATCCTCATTGTCCATAGTTATATGGAACCGTTAAATTACATAAATACCGAAACCAATTAGACATGTAGTTTCTTATGTTATTACTACTAATAACATGTTGGCAAAGAAGCTTAACAATTTACTCAATAAATACGGATATGCATCTAAATACTCAATTAGAAATTCAATAAAACTAATCAAAAAATTAAAAGCATTCAACTTACAGGATAACTCTAAGCTTATTACATTTGACTTTACTAATATGTTCACTAAAATTCCTCCTTAAGAATGTTTAATACTCGTAAGAAAATTACTAGAAGATAAAAACATTAATCCAGGAATAATATCAAATATACTTAATTTATTTGATGTGTGTATTAATCAGAATTATTTCACTTTTGACAATAACATATATATTAAAAATGAAATTTTACCAATGGGAAGCTCTATATCACATATTTTGGCAAACATTTTTATGGACAGTTTAGAAAGAAAAATCTTTGAAACTAATATTTCAAAAAATGTTTTATTTTGATATAGATATGTAGATGACATATCAGCTTGTTTTATATGTAGTGAACGACAATTAGATATATTTTTCAACCACATTAATAATTTACACCCAAAAATTAGAAGTTGAAGAAAATAACTCAATCAATTTCCTTGATTTGAAAATTCAAAGAGTTAATAATGTATTCGATTATGCAATTTACCGAAAACCAATACACACTGATGTGACAATTCCATATAGTTCCAATCACCCCATGTCACATAAACTAGCGGCATTTAACTCAATGATACGTAGAGCATTTTCAGTTCCTATGAACTAATGTAACTTTGATAGAGTGATTAATACACTTAGACAAATAGCAACATCCAACGATTATCCATTAAATATGATAAATAAACTAATTAATAGAAAATAGGAACAAGTGGCATTACAACTAATATTTCCTAAGCAAACTGAATAAATAAAAACTTATAAAACCATCACATATGCAGGAAATATTTCTAATAATATTTCAAAGATAATATCTTTAGCAACGAATACAACAATTTCTTCTAAATCAGAAAGTAACGTAAGTACAAAATTGTTGAATGTAAGAACAAAAATATCACCATTAAAAAATCAGGTATATATAAACTCGAATGTTCGTAACGTAACGCTGTCTATTTAGGTCAGGCCCTTAGAACTTTTGAAATCCAATACAATGAACACCTACGAGCATACAGATTAAAACATCCAGATAAATCCCATTACGCAAAACATCTACTTGACACAAATCATTCATTGACACCTAACACAGAACTAGAAGTACTACATATTTGTGATAAGAAACAAGAACTGGATTACCTTGAAGAGTTGAAAATCAGAAGACACTTAAGAAACCCACAATATGAAGTCGTCAATGATCAGATAAATGTAGGGAGTTCTCCACTATTAAACTGTCTTCTTAAGTGATAATTGTAAAGATCAGCAGATATAGTTTTCCTGTTTTTCTATATCATTGCATAGTTATACTGATCTTAATTGTAAAAATGATATACAGGATATCACCATCTATGCTTCAATATTTGTATATCACATCTTCTTCTTTTTCCTATCAACATAAATTAAGTCAAAAATAACTACTAAACCAAAAATAACTACTAAACATCAGGTAGGCATCAAATGAAATGAAACTTCTGTCATTCTGACGATGATATTGAGTTATCGAAACAATTGTCATTTTTTTAGAATGTTCAACATTTTTCATTATATTGTGGAATTAGCTAAAAACATTGAGTTTCATTTCAAACGCGTCATAAGAAAATCTGTGATCAATTTGTATTTACCTAATGATACTTTTATTTGAACAACGTATTCCGAGTGTTTACGCCACAAATCTGAAAATGTAGCCGTGTTCAGTACAATTTTCAAGCTACAGGACCGTCTGTAGTATTTTTCTCAACCGCAATTATTGGAATTGGTGATAAAAATGGTCAACCGCATCTAGCACGTGCATTGTTAGACTGCGAATCGCAATCTTCATTCATTTCAGCCCGTCTGGTAGACCTGCTAGGACTAAGACAATATCACACTAACATGTCCGTTCATGGAATTTCAAATTCAACTTCAGTATCAACAAATAAATGCCTTGTCGAAATAAGATCCCTTTATATAAATTTCAACAAAAGATTGTTTCATTTCACCCACCATAACGAGTCATTTATCGGAATTTGACATAGATCCAGAAAAGACAGGCATACCAAAAAATATGATATCAGCTGAACCTGAATTCTACATATCCAAATCTATCGACATTTTAATTGGGGCTGATTTGTTTTGGAATGTTTTTAGAACTGGTAGAATCCTTTTGGTAGCAATAATCCGGTATTACATGTAACTGTATGGGATTATGTAGTTTTTGGCCTCTATTAAAAATACAAACACAATCGAAGAGGCTCAACTTCGATGTGAGCGAGTTTCTATAGTCTATTTGAAAATCAAGAGAGAGTAAATTCCCAGAATAAAAACTAATTCGGTATGCAAAACTATAGTACAGTACGTGCGGTAAAACTTCAATATTTGTAATGCATTCTAAATGGTTTTTGTTAATTTCAATACAAAATTTATTACATTTCTTGGACTATCACATTATTTTATGATCTTTCATTGTTACTACAGTAGGCCTAAGAGGATTAACGTGCGTCATAGGCGTAACCAGAATAGAAAGGGATAATTGTTATTTAACGACCTCCGAATGGCAAGAATGGCAACCGCTTCGGGCGGATGTAATTTCGGCCGGAAAAAGGGCAGGTACTAAAAGCCGGTAGGTAAATTCGGCCGGAGGTTTTAAGTTGCTTCCTTATCTCATAGGTATTTTCGGCCGCAAATCAAATAAAATAACAGAATGCTTTATATTAAAATATTTCTTTATTTCAATAAAATTGTTACATCAACTTATTTCTATAACTTAGGTAAACTATAAATTTTTAAAAATCGTTTTGATGTGATACAGATTTAACGGAATTAATTCTAGAAATATTGTCAGATCGAAGCATATTTACCATGTTTTCGATAAATTTTAGTTTGTTTTTTACTTGTTTGTCTTTAATTTTTGCTGGAATATTTAAATTTTTTATTTTTAAATATGCATCGATCTGACAATCTTTTAATTTTTCTATAAAAATAAATATAGAAGGGTGACTTGAATAAAAACTAGAATTAAAGTGCGAATGGAATGATTCGCAGGCATTTGTGGTTCTTTTAATTGATGAGTTTTCATATGCCCATATATTTGGTGGAAAATGAGATTCTGGCGCTATGAAGTTTTCTAATAAATAGTCTGCGTATTTATCTATAAGTTTATGGTCCGGTTTGTATGACATGAGATCAAATATGAAACAATCTTCAACTTCAGAGGGGTCTAAATAAGTTAGCCCAAAAGTATGAGTAAGCCATTTGCTTTCCTCGCAGTTTTTATCTTTATACATTTGGGTTAACCCTAATGATTGTATTTTCCTATACCACGCCTGGTGCAAGTGGAATCTACAACCATTTAGTTTGGTTTTGGGAAAGACAACTTTTAATGCGTTATGAATTGCGATTTCAAAATCCACAAATACCTCCTTCGGTTCAAAAACAATATTATAAAGTTCAAAAATTTTAGATTTTACCAACAGAAAAAGTCTCATATATGTGTCACTGGTCTTATTGGGCAACAGACAATACAAAAGAGGAACATAATGCCCATTTTCCAGTCCATGGATGGTAAATAACTGATAAAAATATTTTGTACAATAAGAAAATGTGCCATCCATGTAAAAATCTTTCATTTTACATAAACTTATTATATTTGTATGGCAAGAAAAAACAATGATATTATTAGCTGTGCTGTTAATAAACAAAAAATTTTTACCTGTTGTAGTTTTCGGTCCATAACTATCGAGTACAGAGTGTACATCGTGAATATCCTTAGGCAGGGCTGGTAAGAGCTTACGGCGGCTGTTGTACAAATTTCTTCTTATTAGACTGACATCTATCGATGACAAATTCTCAGGCAAATGATTTGAAAGAACGCTTTTAATAATTTTTGAAGGTTTCTCCGATATGTCTTCCTCAGCTTTGCGCTTGCATAAAGTCGTCACTATTTTTCTCTTCTACGTAGTTTCATCGGACTCGTGGTTGTGGATTAATTCACTTCTAGTAACTGTGTATCCCGCACCAACAGTGTACAGTTTGGCTAAACATCTTAAATTTTTCTTTATACACCTCCAACGTACTTCACCACTTTTTAATACGTCCTGTTTACAAAACTGAAACTTTTCTACAACTAGTAAGTCACAACCGCGTGAACTCTTAATTACTGAAACTGATGCCATCGTATACAAATAATATATTTTATGCTTTCTATGGACTAGTAGCTTAAAGATAAGTTATAATACTGACTAGCTATAATAATTTTATACCTGTTATTTGTGAATTTTATACATTTAAAGGAATAATCTTAAGTAGGTACAACATAGTTATTAGAATAAAGAGATAAGTAAATTAAAGGTATTTCCGACAGGTACACAGGATTAGGTATTTCCAAATAAATACACAACTAATATTTTACAGAAACTATTAAGCGTAATTACCAATATTTTAATCTCATCGTAAACATCAACCCCTCGGCCGAAATTACCCCTGTCATAAATGGTACCCTTTGATTTATGCAGGTAGGCCAAGGGATTACCGGCCGAAATTACGCCCGCCGACCGCTTCTAATGACAGATATTTTGACTTAAATAGTGCTTAAGTTTCTAGAAATGCAGTTATTTGATTTTCGATAAACGTGACAAATAGTAGTGACTAAAAATGGAAGCAGTTTGTGAGTATACGCCAGTGAAAAAATTAAAACTAAACCATTTATCGCTCAATGAAAAGAGTGCTGTAGTGAATGTGTACCACTATTTTAAACATCAAAATCCCTCAAACACTATTGACAGTGTAGTTGGAACAACATCTAAGGCAATGGGATATGGAAAATCTACAATATATAGAGTTCTAAAGGAGGAAAAATCAGGTGGAGTAACCTCACCAAAGCCGAAATAACACGACTTTTAAATTATCAGATGTTAAAAATCTCTTCAATAAGGCAATATCTGAAGTAACAAGTGAAAATTGCCAAAAATGTATTAGACACGTTACAGAAATAGAAAAAAAAATGTGGGAGCTAGATAACATAATTGATATTACTATAGAGCCCATTGTAATTTCTCTAGAATCAGATGGTGAATCTTCTGACACAGAGTGCGAGGAACCATAACTTTAAAATTATTAATTTATGTACTTTAATTTTATTTTTAGATTTTAATTTTTTAAGATTTAATATTGTCGTATTTTTTGCATGTTGCTCGTCAAATTTTATCCTTGCGGTTGGTTTTGTTTTTCTCATATACCTACTTAATTGTTCTTTTAGCTCCTCATATTAATTTATAAATAATTGTAATTATCTGTACATATTATATACATATTTTATAAATAAACATATGCCTAAAACAAAATGCCTAAAATAATATTGACTTTTTCTTCATTTTACCCAAATTAAATTACTACTTACGAATTATGTTTATCTATCTAAAATTGGTAATCTAGGTATAAATAACTAAAACAAATTAAATATTTCTATTTCCATATTAATTTAATTTTGAAAACGCACGTCTATGGTTTACTGCCTTTAACACTGATAACTGCAAAACATTTCTGGGAATTTACTCTCTCTTGATTTTCAAATAGACTATACCATTCTCAAGGCATGTTGTTCTGATCTGCGTAAATAGCGTTCCAACGATCCTGAAGTAATAGAGGGCATTGATTCTAGCCTATCATGCTCCATTTTAGAGTTCAATCCAAATGAACATACAAGAACATTGGGTTTAACTTGTTCCTGTCAAAGTGATAATTTGCTTTATAACATCAAGGTCGACAAGTTCAACCATCAGACTACAAAAAGACTTACCTTATCAACCATCTCCAAAATTCTTGATCCCTTAGATTTATTGAGCCCTTGTATCATATTGGCTAAAATCATAATACAACGGCTGCGGACAGACAAGATTGGAAAGGACGATACGTTACCTAACAATTCACAAAATATGTGGGAACAATTTCGGTCACATTTTATCAAATAGGCAAACCAAATCAGCGCTTTCCCCGTATGCTAAAAGTAGTCATTTCAACCGAATCAAATGCCAAATACATTCTAAGAAATAAGAAAAAGATTTGAGAGACTCGTTCAACCAGCAAATTTCCCATTATAGATGACAAAACTCCAACACAAAAATTGATTTTTACAGAATTTCGCAAAGAACTGGAGAATCGCACCAATAATGGAGAGAAGAACCTTACCATAAATTTTGTACGATGATCACCAAAAATAGTTACATTTCGCCAATAAAAGCTCTTCTCAAAATTTTTAAAACTGGTTGCTACTTTATACTAAGCTTAACTCCATATGTGCCAAATTTAACGAATTTGTATGTTCGATTGATTTAATGAAACCCTCCATAATACTTATCAGCGAACCTTGGCTTAAGCCTTCAATTTCAGACTCAGTGGTTCGAATTGACGGCTTCACTATTTTTCGAACCGATAGACCCAACCGTCCTGGAGGGTGGTGTTTTCATATACCTTTCTAATTCTATAACTAGTAATTTTCCTGTATGTGAAATAGATATAACTGTCCCAAACATTGATGCTATATGCATTAAGATATCCAAAAGTCTCATGTACATACACTTAGCCTGCATATATCGTCCAAGCGACTCACAATTGACAGATAATGTCACTTTCCTTGATAAACTGGATGAGTTATCCATGCTTGACAATATAGTTATCATTGGGAATTTGAATTTTCCGGATATATTTTGGCCGATAATAAATATTCCTGAGGGCAATAATGCAAAACATTTGTCTATGCAATTTATCCAAAACTCGAATTTTACCCAAGTTGTCCACGAACCTACTCGTTTCCGACACAGTAATAATCCTTCTACCCTCAGTCTTATTTTGACCAATGACGAATGTTTGCTATCATGCCTGGAGATCAGTTCACCAATAGGTAAGTCCGATCATGCAGCAATAACTGTCAATATTCAACTTAACTTACCCGCTGCTGACGATTTACATGACTATCGAAGTAACAAATTTCATAAATGTCAATCGTACTCTCTCGTCCATCAATTGGGATAACATACTGCCTGATAATAGTAACTGTACACATTTATGGAAATGTTTCTATGGCACGGTAACAAAATATTTGAATGAGAATACGAGAGCATGAAGAATTTTCCGTAACAAATTAAAGCCATGGATCAATAGTGAAATACATGATTTGATAAAACATAAACGAAATTTGTGGAGAATATTTAAACGCACCAACAATAATGAAGATTTATTAACTCACAGAAGATTCTCTAATACAATAATCAGTCGGTTGGCTAACGCCAGAAGAGGTTTCGAGGAAAGTATTGCTAACAGTGGCAACCCTAAAAAGTTTTTTCAGCACACGCGTTCCTGTCTTTCTTCTAAAGTTGGTGTCCCTTTACTTAGGAAATGTGATGGAGTATTAAGTTCGTCTAATTATGAATCTTCCGAAACTTTGTCCATTAGTTTTTCTGAGGCTTTTACTTCTGAACCAGTTGATGACACTTTGCCTCCAATATTTGGTGCTGGTGTCTTAGAATCCCTTGGTAATATTGAATTTTCACCCCAGCAAATTAAAGAAAAAATATTAAATATCAAGACGAACACTTCTCCTGGTCTTGATGGTTTGCAGGCAATGTTTCTCAAAAAATGTGCAGACTCAATTTCCTATCCACTTTCAATCATCATGAATGCCTCTGTCACGCAATGTTCTATTCCACCAATCTGGAAATCGGCGTTAGTTACTCCTATATTCAAAAAGGGCAATAAACTGGATCCAAGCAATTACCGACCAGTAAGCCTGTACCTATTGTTTGTAAAATTATGGAATCTATTATTAGTGAGGCCATGTCTAAGTTCCTTCTTCAACAAAATGTCATACCTCTTCAAACATGGTTTTGTTCGAGGTCGCTCCACCATGTCCAATCTTGTTCACTGTGTTAATGACTAGACAAAAGCTTTAGACAACAGATATCCGATTGACGTCATTTATTTAGACTTCTCCAAGGCCTTCGACGAAATCCCAAAAATAAGACTTTTATAAAAATTAGATCACTTTGGCATATGGGGTAGCCTGAATTTATGGATCTCCAATTTTTTATCGAACAGGATTTTTTCAGTTAGAGTCGGCCGAGAGTTCTCCAATGACAGGCCAGTTTCCAACGGTTTTCCACAGGGTTCCGTCCTTGGCCCAATGCTGTTTCTTGTTTACGCAAGCGATCTTCAAATATTGGTCTCAAACTCAGTTTCTTTTAATGTCGATGACAAAAAAATATTTGTTAACCTTTTAAGAGACTATATCACCATCCAAAATGACATACACACTATACAGCGGTGGTGTTTGCACTGGTTGCTTTCCCTGAACAATAATAAATGTAATGTACTCGACATCGGCAAGACCAATTTCAATTTATCATACAACTTGAATGGGCAAATGCTCAATACGGTTACCAGACATGATGACCTAGGCATCTTAGTGAACTCAAATTTATCGTAGAGTGAAGATGTTGTGTCCGTATGCAACCGCGCGAAATCCAGACTCTATCTGATGCAAAAATAGTTCTCTAGAGTGTCACTTGAAACTTACTGTAAACTGTACAAATGTTACGTGCGTCCTATTTTAGAATATGCGGGTCCTGTGTGGTATCCTGATCTTATTCGCGAACAAGTTTCATTAGAAAACGTGCAAAGGAGGGCTACTAGACTTGCATTCGGTCATGTAAGGCCTTCATATGAGGAGCGACTGACTGGGGCGAATCTCATCTCGTTTCAAGACCGTCGACTTCGGGGTGACTTGATATTATGTGATAAAATCATTTAGCACAACTTTGGTCATCTTCAATCTATGTTTCTATTCAACACTGATATCAGACTGAGAGGTCACCCATTTAAACTTAAGAAGGAGTCCTTCAGGTCCCGAGTAAGAAAGCACTTTTTACCAAACAGAGTGTTTGATGTCTGGAACAATCTTCCTGATGATATTGTTGACGCACCATCAGTTAACGCATTTAAGAACAGGATTGATAGATTTCTATTTAATAGTTAATAGTGCGCATTGTTGCATTTATTATTTATCTGAATTTGTTTTATTTATATCCTTTTTCGATGTATTGTTGTTGCGGTTATTGTTGGAAACTACGATTTTGTTAATTATTGTTAATTTCTTATTGATTATGTTTATAGGCGTTTAAGCACTTATTTATATTTTCAGATCATGGTCTTCATAGCTTCTTACCTCAGCCCTTATTTCTATTGTAATAATAATAATAATAATAACAATAATAATAATAATAATAATAATAATAATAATAATAATAATAATAATAATAATAATAATAATAATAATAATAATAATAATAATAATAATAATAATAATAATAATAATAATAATAATAATAAGATAGAACATGAAGAAATAAAAGCCATATTAACCACCGAATTCGAAAAACGCCTTCACAACCTCTTAAATAGTAAGCTAAATTCAAGAAACCTTACCACGGCCATAAATAGCTACGCCATATCCGCTCTTCAGTACTCCTTCGGAATAATTAAATGGACTCATACGGACCTGGAAGCAGTAAACAGAAAGATTAGAACCGAGCTAACAAAACATAGAAAACACCATCCAAAAGCGTCCGTCGAAAGGGTAAATTTACCTAGAGAAAAAGGAGGTAGAGGAATAAAAGATGTTGTGGAGGATTGCACTCAGCAAATTGCAGGCTTGAGGAGTTTTTTTCCGCCACCAAAATAGTCAACTTCATAAAGCCATAGTGAAAACAGATACGGGTTATACACCTTTAAACCTAAGCATGGAAAACTTTACGCCCTTTAATACACGAAATGAGGAAGATAAAATTAAAAATTGGCGTTCAAAAGAATTGCACGGAAGATTCATTAATGATTTACAGAAAGACACGATAGATCAAGCTAAATCGGTTGAATGGCTTAAAACTGGAACGCTGTTCCCAGAAACTGAAGGTTTTATGGTTTGTATACAAGATCAGGTTATAAAAACGAGGAATTACCAAAAGTATATCTTGAAGGAAGAAATACCAACAGATAGGTGTAGAAAGTGCAACAGAAGTCAAGAAACGATTGAACACATTCTTTCTAGTTGCCAAAGCATAGCTGAAACTAAATATCTAGAACGACACAACAAAGTTGCCACAGTAGTATACCTAGAAGTACTGAAAAAACTTAACCTTGATCCACAAAACAACGAGCCATATTACAAATATAAGCCCCCTCCAGTTACCGAAAATCAGTATGTTAAGATCTACTGGGATAAAACTATCATGACGGACGTAACAGTACGACACAACAGGCCGGACATCACAGTCATTAATAAACAATCCAAGCAAGCTCTGCTTATTGACATATCGATCCCAAATAATTCTAACACAGAAAGCAAATACAATGAAAAACTAAGCAAATACGCCGAGCTAAGGACCGAAATAAAAGAATTGTGGAATCTTAAAGAAGTCAAGATCATTCCAGTTGTTTTATCCTGTATGGGGCTAATTCCCAAGAAACTAAGTACTTCCCTCAAAGACATTGATATTCCTGAGTCAACCTACCGATTAATGCAAAAATCTGTAATCCTGGATGCGACAAACATTGTCAGGTCATTTCTAGAATAGTGACACCCAACGAAAGTCTTGCTGTTGAGGCCGACTGTCGTTGAAACACGCCGGGTGTAAATCCGGTGACACAAAAAGGAAAATAATGATAATAATAATAATAATAATAATAATAATAATATTAATAATAATAATAATAGTTTCAAAACGAACTCTCAAATTTGAAAAATTTTTGATACCGCGTCATGCTGTATGTCTGAAAGCGACGGAGATCGAATTACACGGTTTCTCTGAAGCATCAACCCAAGCTTAAGGGGCCTGTAGTTATCTACGTAGTATCAACAAACAAGGGAGGGTTCATCGATTTTAACTAGGCGCCATGTCTAAAGTGGCTCCGTTAAAGTCTATCACCATTCCTCAGTTAGAACTTTGTGCGCACTACTTTCATCCAGGTTAGCTCATAAGGTTATTCAAGCAGTCGAAAAAATTAAATTAAAAAAAATTGTATTATCTTTAGAAACAGATCCTAACGATTTTTCCTCTTTCTTCCCGGCTCACTTCCTTATTGGCAGACCATTACTTGCACTACCAAAAGAATGGTTTCAAGATATATCAATCAATAGACTATCAAGGTTCCAGCTTGTACAACGAATTTGCTGTTACTTTTGGCAACGACATCGATGGCGACAAAATCAGGGCTATCTAGCTGAAAACGCTTTTGTATTACTTCAATCCGACGCATTGGCATTTAGGACGTATAGTACAGCTTCATAAGGGTGCCGATTGAATAGCTCGAGTTGCTTCTATCAAGACTACCGGTGGCATCATTAAAAGAAATTTTCAGAAGATTTGTCCACTACCTATTTCCTGTTGTAACGCAACACGCAACAAATAATTTTCCCTATACCTTCTTCTTAACCTTCCAGGACTCGCGCTTTATTTTGATACATGAGTACTCGCGCCGGGTCCAGCAGACTTTATTGTATTAGCTTAACCTATTTTATATAAAAAAGGGAAATGGCATTTCAAATATAAAAAATATGTACAACACAAAAGTAATTCATTTTATTGAAACTACATAAACTTTTAATAAAAAACAAATTATACTTATACTCTTACAAAACAAAATACTTGTTTATAATATATTATTATTTTTTTACTTTCTAACAATTCCTTGGCACAAGATTTGAGCATAAGTCAGACAAACAAGCTTTTTACACATTTGGCAAAAATATTTGGTTTTACTATCGTTCTTGCAAAAATAGCATATTTTTCTAGTGCCAGGGGAAAAACAAGGTTGTTATTGATTTAAATTTAGTATTCCAGCTGCTTCCTGTCTGCGTTCTCTCACTTCTCTTGGCAAATTTGTCAGTTCAGCTCTGCGTCGTTGATGATCTTCTGTCAGCATGTTTGCCAGTTCTTTTAGAAAATTTCTTCTTACACAGGAATACTTTTTATTATTTGCAGTATAAATTCTTTGACAATTGATACCAGCGATATTCATTATATGGAAAAAAATTAACATAGGCCAACGTTGCCTGTTTTTTGCTACATTATATGTGGCACAAAGTTTGTCCACAGTATCCACTCCACCTTTAGTTGCATTATAGAATGTGATCATCTCTGGCTCATTTTTGTCACCGGTATCTGGATCGATTGTTCCATCGCGGTGCATGCTGGAAACAATAATTACGTTCTTTCCTTTACGTGGTACATACGAAAGAATTGTGGTGGTTTCTTGATAAAAAAAATACTTGATAAATCAGAACGACTTTTTGTATTGACAAATTCTGAAAGTAGCTCCCGCTTATTCTTCCGTACTGTTCCAACATAGGTCAAGTTATGCTCTGACAAGAGTCTCGTTATAAGCGGAAATGAAGTAAACCAGTTATCACAGGTTACATTACGACCAGTACCGGAAATAGGAGAAACAAGTCGTAGCACAATATTACATGCATCATTTGGAACAGAATAACGTCCTTTCAGTTGTGTTCCAACATAAACATCCATATTTTGAACATACATCATTTTTGCATCCACCATGGCAAAATTTTTAATGCCGTACTTGTTGGGCTTACTACCAATGTATTGTCGAAATGGACACCTTCCCCTAAAGGCCGGTAACTGTTCGTCGACAGTTGCAAGTTGACTAAGAGTGTAGTTTTTCGTACAAATAACAACAAAAATATTAAATAGTCCTCTAATCGGGGCTAATTTATATTAGCTTTTCTTTCATCTCTTGTTTGTTTGTCGTTAAATCGCAAATATCTTAGTAAAAACAAAAATCTTGCTTTAGACATCGTCAGCCAAAACTTTTCAACGCCGGTACCATCCCTTTCCCATAGGTCATCAACATTTAGATGGCTGCTTCTTGGAGTTCCAACTAAATATAGTAGACCTAACAAGGCTTTTATTTCCATTTTATCGGTTTCTTTAGCATCTCTTTGTCGGGAAAAATTAGATCTCTGCATCTGGATCATTTTATTCGTATTTTGTACAATTATTTCCAATATATTATTACAAAAAAATAGATTCCAACATTCAAATGCAGTCTTTGCATTCTTAGTACAAGGTCTAACGCCAGGAAGTGAAGTTATAATGTTGCATTTTCGTGTTCTAACATTTTTTTTAGTGATATGTTTTTTCCAGGTTGTTTTGCCATCCTTTCCAATAGATGTTGCAATCCCTGGAATTTTTGCTAGGCGACCAAACTTTTCTTCGTCGGATTCCGCCTCTTGCCCAGTATCTGTGTCTCCGTTTCTTTTTTCAAGATGTTCTTCTTCAAGATCAGATGCTTCATCAATCTGCGGTTCTCCAATTTTATCTTCTCCAAAAAGACTGAAATTACCATCTATGTCGTGTTCAGGTGTAGGAAATTCAGCAATAAGCCGTAAAAGATAAGCCTGTTCCTTTTCATGAGACATCTGAAAATAATATATTTAATTATAAGAGATGGTTACAAATTAATTAAAAATATTACCTTCAAAATAGGTCCGTTATAGTCGGCGACATAAATTCAACAGTAACACGACTACTCGCGCCGGGTCTAACAGACCTTAATCGACAATTACCACTCACAAATAAGACTTTTTTGATATAGCGCGTCACGAGGTTAAATATCGACTGGACATGGAAAGCTACTGAGCATCCCAGTATCAAGCGTAGCCCCACCACCATATAACACGTAGAAGTAAATTCGTTGGGTCTGGGAGACTTAGCGCGAGTCCTGGAAGGTTAAAGGAAAGTATGGCAACACGTAACAGATTGACTCTCTTATCCGAAGCAACAACATTTCCTTGTAAACAGACAGTTAATTTTCGAATTTTGACGTTGGATGTCAACTTAATGAAAGACGTTGATTATTTCAAACAAAGTGGTTTTTATCCAAACTAAACCAGGGCAACAAGTACAGTCCAACTATATATAAAACGAGTGATAAGAAGATTGCTTGCTACGTTAAAAGATATCACAGACAAAAAATTACGACATTAGTCATTAAGAATCAATCGAGTTTACTTTCTGTTGACGTTTCTTCAATTAGAACCCGATATTTAATAAAAGAAAGGGAATATACGGGTATTTGGAAGAGGGTTAGACAAACGAAAATTGTGAACAGGTAGGGTTATTTGGTGAATTTTTAAGTCCATTCATCCTAGTCAAAATGTTGAAATATTACATTATTCATTTTACAAAAATTGATCTATTTAGGATATGTGTGTGGTCTAGGCTGTCACCTTTTTCTTGGCCCTCCTAATTGTACATTTTGTTGTAATGGGTTCTACTGCAGTAAAAATGCACTTGAAGAAGCTTTCATCAACTTTACTATACTGAAAAAACGTAATTTTTTTATTGTCAATCATACATATTGAGTGAACTGTGAAAATCTCATTTCTAGGAGTACAAAACTATCCGAACACTAAGACAGAAACTCTAGCTATATTCATCACGCCCCCTCAATTTTAATGTTGGAATTTTAATAATAAATAAACATTGATATTGTTAAATGAAATAGCAAAACTTCAGGATTTTACAAAAGACCTATTCTGTAATGATACTATTTCGGAAATTAACAAATTTTTCTTTTGATAAAGACTTCGTGAACATGTCGGTAATATTTTCAGAAGAACAAACATACTTCAATATAAATACCTTCTTCAAACATGAATCTTTTATAAAATGGTATTTTATTTCTATATGTTTTCCCCTTTTTAAATTTTCAAAAATTTTAACTGTGGCAATGGCGCTTAGGTTATCACATTGCAAAATAACTAATCCTGTCCTTCCTTTCGTGTACGTCAGTCCAAAATCTTTGGTAGTATTAAGATAACGTAACACTCTCTTCGCTGCATTCCAAGTACTAGTAGTTGGTTTATCAAGGTATCTGCTCAACAGTGATACACTTTGACATATATCAGGTCTCGTTGTCGGTGAAATATACCTCAGACTACAAATCGATCTTCTATATGGAACGTTTTCTTTGATTTCCTCATCTGGAGATACATTGAAGTTGACTTCCATTGGAGTTGATATGGATTTGGTTTGTTCCATGTCAAATTCTTTCAAAAGTCTGTTCATCATTTATGTTTGATGTATTTTCAGTCCATTTTCTGTAAATTCCATTTGCATTTTTGAACTTGGAACATTCTTTTGACTTTAAATTCATCATAAAGACTTTGAATTAATAATTCTACAAGTTTTTCTTCTCCTATTATTAGAGCGTCGTCAGCATATAAAACTAAGTAGACATTTTCTCTAACATATAAGCAGTAATCGTAGTCCGATCTTTTAAATTGTAATTTTGTCATAATTTCATTAAATTTAATATTCCGGCATTTTGGAGAGTTTTAAACCATACCATACCTCTTTTTAGTTTAAGGTATCGATTTTTACTTGCCAAACCTTCAGGTTATTTGATAAAAACTTCGTTGTCTAACTTGCCATTCAAAAATGCCGTTGGAACGTCTATTTGTTTGATCATGTAGTCTCTTTCCATCGCAATTGATAAAATCATTCTTATTGTTGAGATTCTACAAACTGGTGCATAGTCAAATTCTTCCCCTTCGTAGGGAACTTGAAATCCCTTCGCAACTAACCTTGCTTTTCTCGTACCATCTTATTTAAGCTTAAAAATTCATCTAGTCTCAATTTTTTGTGCATTCAGTGGTAATTTTGCTTCTGTCCATGTCTGTGATGTTTCATGAGATTTTAGTTCCTTTTGGATTGATTCTTACCATTCTGGTTGTTCGATTGCTTCTCTAAATGTTTTCGGTTCTTGATATGTTGAAGGAAGAAGACAATAAATAAGCAACATAAAAACCATAGTCTTTTAAATATAATGGCATCTTTGCAGTTCTTCCTGTTATTGTTATTCTCTCTTCTCGTACTTCAGGTGTATCATGAACTACCTCTTCAGAGCTTTCTGAAGTAATTTCTTGATTTGAGTCAGTTTCATCCATGTCATTGTCACGTTTAGTTTGGTTCTAATCAATTTCTAGTGTTTCGATTTCTTCTTCAGTAAAATGTCTTACTGTCTCATTATCTGAAATTGTTCCATCTTTGGTTTCGTTTCTTTCTTTATACTCCATAACTGATTCATCAAACTTCACATCCCTTCATCTTATAACTTTTTACTCAACAGGTAGCCATAAACTCCATCCTCCATTGCAATAGCCAACCATTACAGCTTTCTTTGCTCTAGCATTCAACGTATTACCTTTTGGCAAGATCAACAACCAAGAACTCTCAGTTTACTCAAGTCATTTCTATTGTGCTAAACTTGGGATGGTGTCATTCCTCTCGGTTAAGCTCTTGTTGGTAGGCGATTAAACTCATAAACTGAACATTTTATTGCCTCACACCACAAATATTTGGGTATTTGTGATTCAATTATTTTTGTCCTGATCTTATCAAGTATTGTTCTGTTCATCTTCTCAGCAGTCCCGTTTTCTTGTGGCGTATGGGGTATGGTATACTTTAATATTGTTCCTTTTTTCTTGCAGTATGCTTTAAAAAATGGCTAACGAATTCTCCTCCATTATCTAGACGTATTGTTTTAACTTTTACTTCTCTATGTCTTCCTGCTTCTTCAATAAAATTTATCAAATTTTCGTCTGCCCCATTTTTAGTTTTCAATGTCTTTACCACTACAAAATGTGAATAATCATCAATAATAGTTTGGAAGTACCTTGAGCCATCAAAAGCTGTTGGATTAAGTGGACCGCATATATCTGTGTGGATTAATTCACCAATTTTTGTGGTTCTTTTATCAGAATTCTTAAATGAGCACCTTGCACTTTTGCCTTTCATGCAGGTTGAGCACACTTTAGTTTCTGTGGGCAACTGCAACGGTACCAATGTGTCATTTCCTGGGTGACCCAGTCTTCTGTGCCATAAACTTTGTTCTACAGTTATATTACACTGTTCAGGATTATCTATCCTTTCTGTTTTATCTATTATTAATAAGTACAATCCTTTATTGAGCTAGCATGTCTACGAAAAATTCTTCCCAGTTATGGTTGTTTTGTACTTTTCTACAATAATCTTGTGTCCCTTTGATGAAAGTTTTGATGATGATAATAAGTTATGCTTCAAATCCTTAACAATCAATGCTTCTATCGATATATTTTGTCCTTGACATTCTGTTTTCAATATTCCCATTTTATTAGCTTGTAATGTCTCTCCGTTTGCAATATGAATTGTTACCAGTCTTTCTAAGTTTTTAATATTTATCATGTATTTCTCCAAGTCTTCTTCCAAGAAATGATTGCTCGCACCTGAGTCCAAAACCATTATTATTTTCCCATCCATTTCTGAACATAGATTTGCTGCATACAGCTGAATTTCACTCTCATTCTCTTCTCTATAATGGGCTTGATTTATGTGTTGTCTATTACTCTGTTCACTTCCTCTAGAGCCTCGCCTGTAATTTCTTCCTTCTCTGGGACGTCTATTGTGTCCACCTCTACCTCTCTCTCTTTTAGGGCATGCTGCAAACCAATGCTGTTGACTCCCACATTGGTAGCAGCCACTAGAAGCTTTGAAACTAGATTCAATGTTGTTGAATTGTGTGTTGAGTTTGAGTTCTTCGTCTAATAGTCTATGTTTCACAAAATCTAGATTCACATTTTCTATAGTTTCTAAAGCAGTCACTACATGGCTATATTTCGATGGTAGAGATAAAAGTAAGTGGCATACTTTGTCTCCTTCATCTAATACTGATCCTTTCTTTTCAGTTCTCTTATTGTGGTATCAAACCTCAAAAATAAATCTTATAGTTTCTCAATTTCTTCGTTTTTCAGGTTAATCAATTTTCTCCACAATGCTAATGTAATCAACGATGAGGTACTTACAATTTGTTCCTTTGCACTTGTGCTTTCTTTTATGATATCTACATGTTTATCAGAAATACCTGACACTATGATTGATTGTGCTTTCGCATCCTTTTTGCTCCCGTTGTCTTTGTCGGTCTGACTCGCTGTTTCTGCTGGTGGTGTTTGATCTATGGCATCACTACATCCATCTCTCCTATATATTGCCATTATTCTGAACAGCCAATTATTAAAATTGTTTGCTTCAAAAACCGGAATCATATACGAATTCATTCTGCTTGGTTTTTTAGCCTCCTTTTTTTACGTTTCCAGTTTGACTTTGCTTGTACTTGGTATCGATTTGTCTACCCTTTTCTCAGTCTGCTTACAGCCGTTATATTTAGTTCTTCTGGTGCTCTGGGCCCATAACCTGTTGTAATGGGTTCTACTGCAGTAAAAATACACTTGAAGAAGATTTTATGAACTTTACTAAACTGACAAAACGTAATTTTTCTATTGTCAATCATACTTATTGAGTGAACGGTCCAAATCTTATTTCTAGGAGTACAAAACCATCCGACAAACAACGTAGAACACTAAGACAGTAACTGTAGCTATATTCATCACATTTTGAGTATCCATAAAACTTAAAATGAACAATTCTTGACTCAACCAATTATTATGAAAATATGAAATGAATTCACACAGAAATGGATTGTACCCTTTCAACATCTATAGACCACAGTTATGATACAATAGATGTTCACTCAGCCAAATACACTTTCTTATATGGTATCTAAACATCAAGTCTTCAGCGAATGATCGACTACGTCATAGTTGTAAATAATTACATAGGACACCGTAAAGTTTCATTATATACTTGTACATTTTTCAATTAAATTGATTTCAAGCTTTGTAATGTTATATTCAATAGATATTATTAGAGGGTAATAATTGAAATTAAATAAATTTTTAAAAAGGAAAAGTTTTTTTATAAACATGATCCGTTTTCCTAAATCGCGGCTTGTCATTATTATAATTAATTATTCTCATTTTCATAATAATTAATTTTTCTTGTTGCATTATTATTTACAATCCACTGTTTTAAATTAAACTAACTGTTTCCAGATAGTTCCACAATATGAGTAGATACCACGGAATAAAGGTCGAGACAGTAAATTTTATTTAGAACCTAATTTTAAACTTTTTTTCAAATCTAATAACAGAAAAAAAACTATCACAAATAATAAAAATATACCCCAATATGTCATAACTTACCTTTGCTTGATAATATATCCCAAGGATTAAAATTAGAATAGTATTTGTCGTAAATGTACCAACGTTTACTAATTCTATTATATGATAAATCTCACTGGTATCTTTTTGGTCTCTTGAATAAATATCGAATGTCGCTAATCCTATGTAAATGATACATAGACTTGCAGGATATATTACACCAACTTTACTAAAAATAAATTTCATTTTGTCGGTGCTGAATGATGTATATCCAAAAATTTTCGATAGACGAAACATAATATGTAAGGATCCATATACACTTAGCGAATTGGGAGGTATCGTTTCCATCTCTAATGCTATTCTTATATTTTATACCAAAAATGTTGGCTCAAGATATGCGATATGTATCTAACGTCACGTTGTTAAAATTCTAGGATGATTTTTACTGTGGGTTCGATGAAGTATAATGAGATTTTAGTTCATATTTATGCGTATTTTCTTCCTCCAATTCTATAAGTAAATTGATATGTTTTTCTTCAAGTGATGACAAAACTTGACAGTCGAAGGTGTGTATTAAATATCAATGGTATATGTTTATGGAAAATATCAATCATCGTCACAAGAAATTCCACGTAAAAATAGACTTTATCACTTCAATCGTAATAATGCAATCGAAAATATGTGATAATCATTTACAACTACAATTTATATTCCAAATAGAGATATACATTTTCAAACGTGGGAATTATTTTTGGTGATACCTAATTAAGTTGTTTCATGCAAACAAAATATTGTCTCGTGTAAATAGCTTGTTTATTTCAATATTATCCGATTAATTTTTCATAAAAGTTTTCCATTAATCCACAAGACAGTTGTTTTGATCACGATCACTCCATTGAAACTATAGTAATTCATAATTAAAATGTTTACTTCTGACCCAAAATAGTGTAAGATGTGTACATAGCAGAGACTGCTCCAGTAAATAACAATTTCCATGTTTCCCATTACTCCCCAAATGTACTTTTGTCACTTTTTGAGGGTGGTAATGGTAAATTTTGTTTTGTTTAATGTTAGTAACATAATAGTAAGTGATGACACTCATAATACTGTACGTTAACTATTTTCCCAACTACTCTGAAATTTAGAATAACTTAATTGCATTACTTCCATTACTGTAATCCATTGACGTAAGATATGTCAGCTAAGATGTCACTATTGTTCCCCATTAGGTACATTGACCCTACTGTCACAAATAAAACGTAATACTATTTCAGGCCACCCAATATACACGATCTGATATTTACATATTGTTAAATAAAATGGGTGGTCGTAGGAAAAATTTTGTACTTTACTTGTGTGAAAGTGACTTTTCATTCTCGTGGGATTGTCACACTCGGCTTACGCCTTGTGCTATGATATTTCACACTCGTGTGAAAAGTTTCACTTTCCGCAGTTGTAATGTAATATACTATTGAGGGGTGGAAAAACTACGTGTATTCAAACCAAGAATATCTTGAATGAATGATATTTTTGATGTGAAACAGGTGAAGAACAAATCATTAGTTCTTTCCTCTGATGTTTGTTGACTTGAGAAAACCAATTAAGTGTTCTAGAACAATAATTGTCAGGCAGCCTTCAAGGATATACAGGGTGTCCCGGGACTAATGGGAAAAAAGTCAGGAGCGTATAATCTGAGTCAAAATAATGTTAGTACTTCATATAAACTTTTTCTATTCAGGCACTCGTTTTCGAGTTATAGGCCTCCAAAGTTTTAATTTTGAATTTATTTTTTATTTTTATTTTTTGTACTAGTTATTTGATCTTTATAAAATTCACGGCAAAGCTATAATGTAAGTGTATGTTTATTTTGGTAAGGTAAACAGATTTACAGTAGTGTCTTGAAGCCAGGGACGGACTACTCGCAATGGTTAGTGATGCAAATAATTTGCAGGGATGGCACACCCTGTATGAAATTATCGAAATTCACTTCCCCACACATTAAGCTAACGAAAAGGTACTCTTGTTAGAATTCGATAAAATAAGCCGTTCGGATAATATTGACAGTTTTATTAATACACTACGTACTTTCACCATTTTTATAAGTACACAACGAGGTAAAACTAACTTATTAATACGATGTCCAAGATTTACCTTCAGTACTACAAAAAATGATGTAATCATAGCAGAAGATAAAAACCATTAACGACTCATTAATTGGAAAGTTGGTATAAACTTTTTAAAAGTGTTTTTACCGTTTATCAAGTAACCATAGGATTAGTTGTCAAACATTGTGTAGAATAGTTCGTAGTCAGTACTTGTCAATAATTCATAAGTCCTTAATTTAACAGTTACAATTGCAGAATTCACTTTTATTGAGTACGCAGATATGAATTTAATGTATGGACTGGTTTCTCGAAACTGTTTAGAGGCCAGAAGGCTTTATGCAGAACATTTTGCAAACAGAGCATTGCCAGACAGACGAATGTTTGAGCGTATTGATCTCAGGTTACGAGAAACAGGTATGAATAAGTAAATGTAATTTTCCATGTATACAAAACAAAGTTTTAAATTTTAGGACGTTTTTTGCCAAAAAAAAGGTGGAGAAGGTCCAGTACGAAGCGTACGTACTGTGGCAGTTGAACAAGAATTGTTAAATGTAGTTGATAATGAACCATCAACGAGTTTACGAAAATTATCAAGAGAACATAACGTCTCGAAATCAGTTGTGCATCGCGTTCTAAAAGAACAGCTGTCATATCCTTTTCACATGAAAAAAGTACACAGTATGACAGTGGCTGATCATCCTTCACGACTTGAGTATAGCCAACAACAACAAGCAGACAATACATTTATTAGTAACGTTCTCTCTACGAACGAATCCGGTTTCAACAGAGATGTAGTCATAAATTCTCATAATATGCATTTATGGGATGATGTGAATCCACATGGCATTAGTCAAACTAGGAGACAGCATAGATTCATGGTTAATGTTTGGGCAGGAATAGTTGGCAATCATTTGATAGGGCCATACTTTATTGACGATACTTTGACCGGCCAGAGATATTAGGAGTTTTTGCGAAATGAGTTATGGAACCTGTTTGATGATGTGCTACTACAAACTCGTAGGAATTTATGGTTCATGCATGATGGGGCCCCTTCTCATATCAGTTTAGATGTACGATAGCATTTACACACAAGGTTTCCTAATAGATGAATTGGTCGAGGAGGCCCTTTTCAATGACCACCGCGATCAGGAGATGTTAATCCTATGGATTTCTTTCTCTAGGGTTATCTCAAAAGTAAGGTATACGCAACACCTGTGCAAACAAGGCAAGCTTTAATAGACAGAAATGTGTTACACTGCAATGTTATTAGAAGTGCAAAGAAACAACCGCCGTAGACTTAGAATGTGCGTGGAAGTGGGAGGAGCTCATATTGAACATTTATTAGAAAAACGTTAGTTTTTGTTGTTTAGGAATTAGTTTCAGTCGATTGTTTTATAACTTGTGTTTTATGAGGTTTTCTTAATGGTTTAATAATGTTGTGTTCGTAATTTTGATTAAAAGCAACTAATTACGTTGTCTGCGTACCTTTTTATGTCCCATTAAATAAGTTCTTAATGTTTTTATCATCTGCTATCTTCAAATTATTTTTTTGTAGTACATCGTATTAATAAGTTAGTTAGGTAAATTTGTACGTAGTGCATTAATAAAACTGTAAATATTAGCCAAACGGCTCATTTTATCGAATTCCAGCAAGAGTACCTTTTCGTTAGCTTAATGTGTGGGGAAGTCAATTTCAATAATTTCATACAGGGTGTGCCATCCCTGCAAATTTATGGATCACTAACCATTGCGAGTAGTCCGTCCCTGGCTTCAAGGCACTACTGTAAATCTGTTTACCTTTCCAAAATAAACATACACGTACATTATAGCTTTACCGTAAGTTTTACAAAGATCAAATAACTAGTAAAAAAAATAAAAATAAAAACCAAATTCAAAATTAAAACTTTGGATGCCTATAACTCGAAAACGAGGGCCTACATAGAAAAAGTTTATATGAAGTACTAACATTATTTTGGCTCAGGTTATACGCTCCTGACTTGTTTCCCATTAGTCCCGGGACACCCTGTATAATAGTTTAAGTTTAAATTAATGTAGTGGAAATAGAAAATAGTGGATGTAAGAAATTAGGACAGGAACTATCGGTATATTTGAAGCAGGCTTAACTATGCATAGGGAAGAGGGAAAATAATTATTGTTACATATCTATAATATCATATCAAAAGGAGAAGAATTAGAACTAGGTTGGAAAAACTGGAATCGAACTTATATAATATTGTAACGAACCCTTTAATGACAGTGACATTCTGATGATAGTAACAGCACTAAATACACCAACTTGATAAGAAACGAAATCCGGCGTAAATCCTTTGATGTTTTGGGGGCAAAATTTCGTGACCTTAAAACTGACGTTGACAGATAACTGAGCATCTTTACTTGACTTTACACTAAGAAAAGTGTTCAAATATTGTGAATTAAATCTTACCTACACGCAAAAAAGTGAAACCAAGGAATCTCAAATAATAATTGTTCATTTTTATAGCTTGTTTCGACAAAATTTTTAATTGTCAAATAAAGATTTAGGCATTCAACCGTGTAATATTTTGAATGTTGGTTGATAATTGGTGAAAACTCATTAAAGATGCAATACCAAAGTATAATTTTCACAATAGATCTGTTAAACTTAGTTTATGAATTGTTAATTTAACAGCTAAACAAACAATGTGAAAAATATACTTTAGAATTTCATCATACATAAAGTTTTAGCTTCTGTTTTTGGAGTTCCATCCAATATTAAAAATAACGAGCTATTGATTAACCGAATGATTTTTATTTTCTATATTGTTATCGAAATCATATGTGTAAATATATATTTAAGTAGCGCTGTATGTAGGATAAGGTGAGTATTGTAAAGGAGAATATGTTTGCTTATGTCGTGGTTGATCCTCCAAAACTGGAGAAGGGATGAGTTTTGTAATGCGTATTGCCCAGGTAAGCCCAAAGGAGACAGAGTCCAATTATATTAACTGTTTTATTTCTGAAAATAATATGTACAACGATAAAAATAAACTAAAATGAAATAATTCAATATTCTATATGATGCTTCGGTACGTAAATATTCCGAAGGTCACGCTTCGTCGATCCGTATCCTTCCGTCGGATGAAAGGTACTGACGGTCTGAATTGAACCTAGGTGGAACTAACGCGGTGTGTGTTTCGATTTCGGAAATATACTAGTCGGCAGACGTGACTCTCTATGTCCTGTGAAATATTCAGCTAACCGGGAATCTGAGCAACCATCGAATCAATACTCTTTCGGTTTTAGTCTCAAGATTCGGGAGTATCGTTTATAGCTAGTCACTACTCAGCTTAACGAATACTTCTACGTGCAGGGACTGTAGTTATTCTAGTGTGTCAATACCACACCGAAATTATTCTACCAGTTAAAGTGATCGTTTATAGCTAGTCAGTACCCAGCTTAACGTCGCTACCCTACGGAAATATTGCACAGATTTCAGTGCGTCAATACCACACCGAAATTTTTCTAACAGTTAGAACAATCGTTCATGTTTCCGTCAATACCAGAAACTAACGGCCGTTGTAATGAGTGATATACAAAGTAAGATCAATACTCCGACTTAGTACAACACTCGGCAGAAGACAGTGTGAAGCGTTTAAGGTTGAAGTCAGTACCCTCGACCTACGCTTCGCACTGAAGGCAGCTGAACTTGTAGGAGCAGGAGTCCGTAAACCAAGTCGCCTCTTCGTCTGTTGATTCGCATTTTTATATCCATCGTGGTGGTGGTAGTCCAGAGATAAGTAATCCCTAGATATTCCACGCAGGTTACCCAAGGTCAAACCAAAATCTTAACTCAGGGGACAGAGCCGTAGGTGTCGCCAGCTGTGCTCTTCTTCTTTTTGTCATCGGTTTTCGGGGTTTTCTGCTTTTGTTGTCATTTTTTAGTAGTCGCCATTTTCTATGCAGGTTTTAGCAAAATAACTTTTTGCTGATTTTATTTCTATTGAATTCTGTATTGTTTCCGCTTTTTGATTATTTTTGTGTTTCAAGTGTTTTTAACATTATTCTGGATTTTTGAAGTGTAGTTTTGTCGGAACATTCGTGGTGTAGTTGATTTTAGTTGTAGATTATTGTTTTTAAAAGTTATACCAAATAACAGTGATTGAACACAATGCCTTTTCATAGTAATTGTTGTATCCCTGGGTGTATTGAAATATCTAAAATCCGCCACATATTTCCAAACCCCATAATAGATTTACAACGATTTAACAAATGGCTGGAAAATATAAACGATGATACGCTGAGTGAGATGGATCCTTTAGTTATATTTAAATCAAAAAGAATTGGTCATCGACATTTCGACCCCATATATGCTTCGACTATGTCCCATAGATTACACAGAAATGCGATTCCTACGATGTATTTGCATGATAAGTATGCTTCTTGCTAATAGAAAGTTAGATCTTTCAATGCTATGTTTCAGATGAAGCAGTCAATATCAATATACAATCTACATCTAGTGGTATACCATTGGAGGATCCATATCATGTTTGCCACCAACATTAGATTCTTCAATAACAAGCATATCTAATCGTAAGTATATATTAGTTTAATGAAATGCTATTCACAATTATAAAAGGTGGGTTTAGCCAGCTAATAGTGCATAATCGACAATTTATAATATTCAATTCATAATTAATGAATCTTAACATTTAATTAGACATGTTTATACAGCTAATAGTGGATAGTACGTAATTTAGTGCATAGTGTGTAATTCATAAAGTTATCAACTTTGAACTTAAGCATTATGATTGTACACAAAATGCTAGCACGCAGGTGCAATCTTTTGATTTGTAAAATTTGTTGTTTCTTGCGATATTTTCTTGATGAAATGATTTAGAATCCAAAAAAAAATCAAAATACACTTTAGAACAATTGAAACAGTGATGATCGACTCAAAAAATGTAGTTAGTTGGAGGAAACAAAAGAAAAAGATAAAATAATTTTCAATTAATCAAGCTGTCAATGGATAAAAATTATAAACACATGGTTAGACCACAGATAACCCAAGTTTAGACAGCAAATAGTGCATCATCGATAATTCATAATATTCAATTCATAAAGAGAAAAATTGGTGTTTATCCAGCATTTAATTTTCGGCATCTGGAAGTGAATTGACAGCTTTGAATAGTTGATAATTATTTTTAAATAATTTAGCACGGTTTCTACTAAAATGCCTTCATCTATATCAACGTTTTTTCTAATTTATTTTAATTGAACTTTAATCAACAGAATATTAATAAAAACAATAAATTTTGGGGTTATCCTAACTAAAACCATAGAAAAAGTATATATATTCCACATATATGTACTTTTTCTATAACTAAAACTGAAATCATGAAACATCAAATTTTACAAAAATCAATAAGATTGCGTTTACGTTTTAAAGTTTTCTTCACAATCATAATGCATAAAGTTAAAAGTTGTCAACTTTATAATTAAGCACTATACACTAAATTACGTACTATCCACTATGAGCTGGGTAAACAGGTGTATTGAAATGTTACGTTTCAATAATTATGTACTATGAATTATGAATTGTCGATTATACACTATTAGTTGTCTGCATTACGCATTATTCATTATCAATTGTGAATTATGAATTAAAAGTATCGACTATGCTATATTAGCTGACTAAACCCACCTATAGTCAACTTAAATTATGTCAGGGACAAATATTCTTGAATAAAGCCTATAAAAAATTGCAATGCACCCCTTCAATAATATAAAGTTTAGATTGTTGTTATGGATGACATGTGAAATAAGTTAAGATGTATCAATTGGAATCAATATGAAGTGATATTACAATTAAAACCAACTTCTTCTAACTGAAACACTAAATATGATCCATGATGGGATTATGCACAACTACATGCATGCCCCACTATCACTTGTTTGTAGTGTTTCGTATTTTTTTGGTTGAGAAATATTTTCAATGAATGTATTTAAAATGAATATACAAAATAAGATACCTATATTTTACAGTTGTTTGACCACATTTACACTGTCCCTCTCATTATTACTTTTATCAACATCACTGGCCCTTTTTTGCTCTGATGACAGATCACTTATGTTAAATTGTTTACCCTAGCCATATAATGTAACCATGAATAACTAGTAATACTTCATATGTTTCTTTCAGGCAGTAAGCATGGTGTTTTACTTCCCCCATTTAAAAGTATTCAAGGGGTGGGGATTAGTAGAAATATGGTGTCACCTGAAAAGAAAAAAATGTACTCTGTAATGAAGCATATGTACAAAAAGTACATTCAAGTGCAAGCCAGTCACAATGTTTGTAATGCTTTTGTGATTCCACAGAACGGCTCCGGACCTATGAAGTCACCTTTAGAGCCTTGTTTAGTTAGATGGTCCGCCAGTTCATTACCTGCAGTTTTTCTGCTATATTTGTTATTATTCTACCGTCTATGTCATATAATGTATTGAGTCGATTTCGTCTTTGTAGCCCTGCTAGTTCTTTGACCTTTCTATGTACATTAAAGATGTCATGTTTTTGTTATAATTTTCAATTTCTTCACATTTAGTTTTATAAAAGTTCTTTTACGACTTTCACTACCTTAATTTTAATATTGAAATCAAAATTTCACATTGAAGAGCTGTTCCAAATATTGTTGAAAATATTTTATAAATGTTTTTAAATGAAACTCAAGGTCTCTAGTTAATTCCACAAATAATACAAGTTTTTGAAAATTCTAAAAAATTGACAATTGTTTCGATAAATCAATATCATCGTCAGAATGACAGAAGTTACATTTCATTTTATGCCTACCTGATGTTTAGTAGTTATATTTTTGGCTAGACCAAGAAGTAACCTAACTTGTGATTGGCTTAATATATGTTTATAGAAAAAAGAAGAAGATGTGATATTACAAATATTGAAGCTTAGATATTATTAGCCCTATGGTGATATCCTGGATATCATTTTTCCAATTAAGATCAGTATAACTGTGCAATGATATAGAAAACCAGGAAAACTACATTTTCTGATCTTTACAATTATCACTTAAGAAGACAGTTTATTAGTGGAAAATTCCCTAGATTTAACTGTTCATTGACAACTTTATATTGTGGGTTTCTTAAATGTCTTCTAATTTCCAGTTCTTCAAGGAAATCAAGTTCTTGTTTCTTTTCACAAATATGCAGCACTTCTAGTTCTGTGTTAGGTGTCAATGAATGATTGGTGTCAAGTAGATGTTTTGCGTAGTGGGATTTATCTGGTTGTTTTAATCTGTAAGCTCGTAAGTGCTCACTGTATCGTATTTCAAAATTCCTAAGGGTCTGATCCAAATAGACAGCATTACATTCTGGACATTTGAGTTTATATATACCTGACTTCTTTAATAGTGGTATTTTTGTTTTTACATTTAACAATTTTGTACTAACGTTACTTTCTGTTTTAAAAGAAATTGTTGCATTCGTTGCTGAAGATATTATCTTTGAAATATTATTAGAAATATTTCCTGCATATGTGATGGTTTTATAAGTTTTAATTTCATCAGCTTGTTTAAGATATATTAGTTGTAATGCCACTTTTTTCTCTTTTTTACCAATTAGTTTATTTATCATATCTAATGGATAACCGTTAGATGTTGCTATTTGTCTAATTGTATTAATCTCTCTATCAAAATTACATTTGTTCATAGGAACTGAAAAAGCTCTATGTATCATTGAATTATATGCTGCTAGTCTGTGTGAGACAGGGTGGTTAGAATTGAATGGAATTGTCACATCAATCTGTGTTGGTTTTCGGTAAATTGAATAATCAAGTACATTATTAACTCTTTGAATTTTTAAATCAAGAAAATTGATTGAGCTATTTTCTTCAATTTCTAATGTAAATTCAATTTTCGGATGTAAATTATTGATGTGGTTGAAAAACACATCTAATTGTCGCTCACTACCCATAAAACAAGCTAATATGTCATCCACATATCTATACCAAAATAAAATATTTTTCGAAATATTACTTTCAAAGATCTTTCTTTCTAAATTGTCCATAAAAATGTTTGCTAAAATAGGTGATATAGGGCTTCCCATTGGTAAACCTTCATTTTGAATATATATCTTATTGTCAAAAGTGAAATAATTCTGATTAATGCATACATCAAATAAATTAAGCATATAATTCAATGATACATAGAGCTTTTTCAGTTCCTATGAACAAATGTAATTTTGATAGAGAGATTAATACAATTAGACAAATAGCAACATCTAACGGTTATCCATTAGATATGATAAATAAACTAATTAGTAAAAAAGAGAAAAAAGTGGCATTACAACTAATATATCCTGAACAAGCTGATGAAATTAAAACTTATAAAACCATCACATATGCAGGAAATATTTCTAATAATATTTCAAAGATAATATCTTCAGCAACGAATGCAACAATTTCTTTTAAAACAGAAAGTAACGTTAGTACAAAATTGTTAAATGTAAAAACAAAAATACCACTATTAAAGAAGTCAGGTATATATAAACTCAAATGTCCAGAATGTAATGCTGTCTATTTGGCTCAGACCCTTAGGAATTTTGAAATACGATACAGTGAGCACTTACGAGCTTACAGATTAAAACAACCAGATAAATCCCACTACGCAAAACATCTACTTGACACCAATAATTCATTGACACCTAACACAGAACTAGAAGTGCTGCATATTTGTGAAAAGAAACAAGAACTGGATTTCCTTGAATAACTGGGAATTAGAAGACATTTAAGAAACCCACAATATGAAGTTGTCAATGAACAGTTAAATCTAGGGAATTCTCCACTAATAAACTGTCTTCTTAAGTGATAATTGTAAAGATCAGCAGATATAGTTTCCCTGGTTTTCTATATCATTGCACAGTTATACTGATCTTAATTGGAAAAATGATATCCAGGATATCACCATAGGGCTAATAATATCTAAGCTTCAATATTTGTAATATCACATCTTCTTCTTTTTTCTATGAACATATATTAAGCCAATCACAAGCTAGGTTACTTCTTGGTCTAGCCAAATATAACTACTAAACATCAGGTAGGCATAAAATGAAATGTAACTTCTGTCCTTCTGACGATGATATTGATTTATCGAAACAATTGTCAATTTTTTAGAATTTTCAATAACTTGTATTATATTGTGGAATTAACTAGAGACCTTGAGTTTCATTTAAAAACACTAATATGAGCATATTCCACGAAGTAAGGGTCGAGACAGTCAATTTTATTTTATAAATGTTTTGACCTCCATATCATAAGATCTATATGAAGCAGAAATAATTATTTTACGGTTTAAGATTAGAACAGGTAATTTTAGAACCTGTTTTCACGATTTCATATTTTTATTCTGAACAATTTTTAATGTACACTAGCACCATCACAAGTATCAACTCCTCCACCATTATATAATACATCGTAGCTTGAAATATATAAATCATTTATATTTTCAATTTTTCTGGTTTGTGTTAAAATGACACATTCTATTTCCTTGTTAAATTCAGATAAATATGTTTTGAGCCCATTTACATTTTTCTAATAAACTTATTTGACAGCAATATTGAACTTTTATTTATCCCATGTAGAAGAAATGAAAGAACGTCCATTAAATAAAATCGGTATTGAAGTAGTAATTGCCACGGTAATATTGTGGTTTCTTCTGATTTTAGACTAATATTGTAATGCCTCAAGTGATAGAGTCATTTAAATAAAATTTTCAAATTTTTGGAAAATTTGAGTTGCACTTAAAAAGTACCTATTTTCAATAAGCAATTCAATAAATTTGCAAAATCTCCACTACATTTTCCAGAGTAAATTTTGTAATTTCTCTCAAGTTTAACGAATTCTAAATGTATTTACAATGTGTTACGGACTACTATTCTGATTCAAGAAAACAATCTAAGAATAATATTGTTAATATGGCAACTTCAAATTTTGTGAAGGACAATATGTTGAAAAGTTAGCAGAAATTACGATTTTGACATTATTCTTTGTAAAAAGTAGTAGGGTTTTTACGTAATTTTTTGAATTGGAAATAGGTACTTTTGGTGAAATTCAAATTTTCTTTTTTATCATGTAAGTCCAGTGAAAGTATAGAATTTAAATTTCCCGCCGAAACCAGTCTTTTCAATTTCCCGCCGAAGTCAATATTTTAAATACCGATGACAGAAAAGAAGAAGAGCACAGCTAGCGACGCCCACAGGTCTGTCCCCGAGTTAAGTTTTTGGTTTGATCTTGGATAACGTACGTGGGATATCTAGGGGTTACTTATCTCTGTGGTAGTCTCTGTTCCTTCTACCGTCGATTCATCGTGCGCATCCGAAGTGGTGGCTCTGCTGTTCTGGTGGGGTATATCGTCACCGCGGCGATAACTGGTTTTTTGAATGGAGTTTCATAGTAACGCTTTTATGTCGTTACAGTTTTGTTACTATCCCCAAGGACGATGTTAGGTATGCGTATTTTATAATGTTATTTAGTCAACCCAAAGCATTATATTATGCTTGCCAAACCCATAATCAAAGTAGCGTTACTTTTTAGAACCTGAATATATAAAAAAATCTGCTTTTCAGTAACATTTTATGTTTAGTATGTCTACAATAAGTGAAAATAAATATATATACAATTATTTTTCTTGTCAAATAAAAGCAAAACATATATTTGTATTGTTGCTAGGGTTCTGAATCATGTACATGTACATTTCCAAAATATATTATAATTAGTATACTTTTATAGATCCACAGGAGAAGCATCACCAATATGTCTTGTGGCGGCTTGAGAGGAATGTCCCACTTGCTCAAACGGCATGGTATCTGTAATTATAAAAATAATTGTAATAAACAGTTATTCCAAATAATCTGTACAAAAAAGTCAAGCATTTTTAGATTTGTCACTCTACACTCTAAAGAATACATATCATTTACATTGCAATTCTATACAGCTGTTTACATACAAAGCATATGGTGATTCACAGATAGGCTTAACGCAATCTAATTATAAGAAAGCCATCTATTATGATGCATATTTTCTACATGGTATCTGTAATTATAAAAATGATTGTGTTCTGATTAAAACTTACTCTTTCTAGTTAACTCTATAGTAAGTTTTATTCAAAAAACTAATTTGAGTAGATTCCACAAAGTAAGGGTCGAGGCAGTTAATTTCAATGAAAAAAGCCATCTATTTTGATGCATATTATCCTACAGAAGTGAATCTAAATGGTGATTATATTTACCAAGTGATGGAGAAGCATCACGAATTTGTCTTGTGGCGGCTTGAGAGGAATGTCCCACTTGCTCAAACGGCATGGTATCTGTAATTATAAAAATAATTGTGATAAACAGTTATTCCAAATAATCTGTACAAAAAATGTCAAGCATTTTTAGATTTGTCACTCTACACTCTTAAGAATACATATCATTTACATTGCAATTCTATACAGCTGTTTAAATACAAAGCATATGGTGATTCACAGCTAGGCTTAACGCAATCTAATTAAAAGAAAGCCATCTATTTTGATGCATATTTTCTACATGAGTTGAATCTAAATGATGATTATATTAACCAAGAGATGGAGAAGCATCACCAATATGTCTTGTGGCGGCTTGAGACGAATGTCCCACTTGCTCAAACGGCATGGTATCTGTAATTATAAAAATAATTGTGTTCTAAATAAAACTTACTCTTTCTAGTTAACTCTACAGTAAGTTTTATTTAAAACACTAATTTGAGTAGATTCCACAAAGTGAGGGGCGAGGCAGTTAATTTCAATGAAAATAATTGTGATAAACAGCAATTCCAAATAATCGGTTCAAAAAATGTCAAGCATTCTTAGATTTATCACTCTGCACTCTAAAGAATACATAACATTTACATTGCAATTCTATGCAGCTGTTTCAATACAAAGCATATGGTGATTCACATATAGGCTAAATGTAATCTAATTATAAAAAAGCCATCTATTTTGATGCATATTATCCTACAGAAGTGAATCTAAATGGTGATTATATTTACCAAGTGATGGAGAAGCATCACTAATATGTCTTGTGGCGGCTTGAGACGAATGTCCCACTTGCTCAAACAGCATGGTATCTGTAATTATTAAAATAATTATAATAAACAAATAAACAAAATGCCAATAAGGTATTAATGAATCCTATTGCACAGTGATAATTATTTCTGCACTAAGGTGGCAAAAATAAATATCAATAACAACTGATTGTAATGTTTACTCAAATTTAATATTCACTTTTTGTTGGTGGATCGCTCAATATAACATGGCCCTTGCGTTTTAAACATGGGAATATTGTAGGCACAGCTTGAAAACATAGGTACTCTTTACGTCCACTTTTGGAAGTAAATTTATCCTCAAAGTGTAGTTGGCGTAAAGAATCTAGGGTTTTCTCAAACAAATCTCCACGGTTACATGCATCCAACCATAACTGTGCTCAAAAATGTAAATAAAGCTAAGTGAGTATATCTATATTTTTATTTATCATATGTGTATAAAAGGAATAATTTACTATCAATTTATATTGAATATTGTGTATTATTATTCAACATATTCAAGCTGAACTCATCAGCAGTGACGCTTATTGTAGTGTATTCATTGATTGTATTATTATTTAAGTTATCAAAGACAGAGGAATGTTAACACTCAAAACATAGATTCACGCAACTTACAATGTATAGGTGCAATGGAAAAATAACATATTTGAAAAAAAGAAATATATATCTATAATTTATTGCATATAGAAACAATTCCTCTTAACTTACAGGATCTTTAGAAAATCTAAACATAGTTGTTCCGTCTCCATCTCTTGAATGACATTCACGAACTGCACAAGTTCTTGTCGTCATAACTAATATAATAGTTTTTTGAACAATTGAAAACACAAACAATATATATATATATATATATATATATATATATATATATATATATATATTATATTGTAAGAAAGGAGATCCGTACAGCAAAGAATATTCTTTGGTAAACATGTAAACAATAAAATCACATGACATTGACAGATAACTGACTCTGACTCAGACACGCGCACTTAGAAAATGAATTCTAAGATAGTACAAGCTTCGTTTCTTATTGGGCTGGTGTATTCTGTGGTGACAGTGTTAAGTTAGTTAGATATTCTTCTTTCCCCTGTAAATTAGTTTTAGGTCAGGTATTCTTCTTTCCCTTTTGAGTTGTACTATGTTAGTTAGGTTGAACAGCAATAGAATGTTTTGGATTGTTCGATCTATGATTCTGGAGGGTTCGAACTGTTATTCTGGAACATTCTGTGTTAAGTAAAATTAGGAGATCCGCAATATTACGCTTAGGCCTTTCATTTGTAACGCGAAAAATTCGCCGAGCTGTCGGAGGTTTAATGTTGGCAAGATTTCAAAGCGCTGACTGGACGAAGTATTCAGTCCTCCATGTGCCGTCAAGGTATAAACACACATATCTAGTGTTTAATTTTGCATGCGCTATGAGAGCTATAACGTTGTTTCAGGGAAAATCCTGACAAATTCTACGTAGGGAAAGAAAATACCGCTTAAGTCAACAGCTGGCATGTCTGACCCGTTAATCTACTGGTCCAGGAGGCGCCGATGACCAAGGATACCAGTAGAATTGGTGGAATTGGGAAACACGTGGTAAATTTCTGTAGACGGCGTTTGTTAGTAGGATCCATTATAAAGGTAAATGGTTGAAAATACTTTCTCGAAATTCACAGTTCTATAGGTAAATCAACGTAGGAATTTTAGCTTTCAGTCGTAGTTTATTGGAGTATGTAATCTGGATTTCATGAAATAGTTTGATACATTTCACAAATTCTTATCAGTTCATTTTCGTTTTGTAATTTTTTTTGAAATAACAATATATCACGGGGGCTGTATAAATATTCAGGGATATGTCCAACGACATAGTTTTTATATTATGTTTTTTTTTGATATCGTAGTTTCTTTGGTAAGCGGAAAAAAAACCAGTCATATAGTTTTTATTCTCAGTGTAAATGGCTTTTATACAGTTAAAAGTCAGGATGTATGATTATTTGCGAATTCCGGGTAATGATAATATAATCAGTATAATGGGATATTACTGGGGGACGTCGAACATTTAAACGGGGTAAAAAGGTAAACCCTATGAAGAAGATAATTCGTTTCTCTATTTTAGGTTTTTTTATGTGGATGTTAATTCGCTGATTGAAGCTTAAGGAGTCAGTGAGACCAATTTCAGGAGAGCTGGAATATTCAGGAAGAAGGATAAGTGAACAGTTTTTCTTTTTATTCTTCATACATTTGTACATTCACCTTTATCCGTCATATTTCACAATTTTCTTTATGTAAAGTTTTTATTTCTCTGTTTTTGTGGCAATTAGTATAAATTCACTTTCCACTTTGTATTTAAAATTGTAATAATTTGCTTCATAGTTTAAAATATTGGGCTGTTGGCTCTTAACGCTAGGATACTACGGTACGTACCTGTGTACTGCGTTATTTAGTTAAGTTTTCGAACTCTGACGATTTTATGTAAATAATTTTGCGCCGTACATAATTTAAATTTATATTTACTTTTACAAACGCTAAGCTCGTTTGCTATTTGAAATTTATGCTTATGCATTTATTTATATTTATATTCATGTTTGTATAAATTGCGGGAGTGTGAACCCATGTAACTGTGACATTGGTAATTTTTGGCATTAGATTTTTCATTGTATTTTCAGAAATTGTACATGAACCATTTGGTCGTTTCTCTATAATTGTAGATTTGAGACATCGGTGTAGTTTGGGCCCTCAGCTCTTCTGCACCCTGAATTTGAAGCCTTCAGCTCTGCTCCGAGTTTATAGAACCTGCTTGTCAGTTATTCGTTTAAGCTGTGACTTCGTTGTAACTGATAATCTAGTTTGCGATTTAAGTTTTTATGTAGATTCCGGCCTCCAGCCTAACTATATTCTGAGTCTACAGCCTTCAGCTGAGTTCAGATATTATTTGGAACATTTTTGTTGTAAACTTCAAAACATCAATCAGGGGATACTTGCTGACTTTTATTTTCTTATGATAACTTATCAGTATCAGTTTAACCTTAAGAGTGTGTAGTTAGTGCTATTAACCCACTGAGGAATTCTGGGCTAATTTGAGAAGTCTTGGGTGCTTGCCAAAACTTCTCTGGCGCCCTTTTTAAAAACCTAATAATTTTTTTTGAAGAATCCACGCCTCCTTCGACTCGAAGCTAGTCGACTGGCGAGCACGGGTTGTACCACGTGAGACAACCCGCACATCTATAGCGAGCACTAAGGGTTAGTAGGTTTTCTCGTTATAGGTTTTTGGCGCCCAACGTGGGGCCGTTAGTAAATTTATCTTTTTGTCCGCAGTATATATTGTAAATTTTAGTTTGGACCTTGTAAATTTGATGTTTTTTAAACTTTGATAAATTTTCAACTTATTCTTAGAAACTCACAGTCATTGTAGATTTAACTTCAGTTATTGTGTCATTTGTAATTTTTTGCACCGAATTTAATTGGGTTTTTATAGTAAATCTGGGGTTTGCTTAATTTTGAAGGTAATTGTTTCAATTGTGGGCGTAGCCTGGAAATAATATCCCTTAATTAGTTATTGATAGTGCCAGATTTAAGTGTTTATAGTAAATCTGGGGTTTGAGGTCTTGAAGGGAATTGTTTTATGGGGCGTAAGTGGTAAACAATTTACCGAATTTTGTTGAGCAGTGTTAAATATTAAATTGAAGTTTCTTTCTCTTTTTCATGTAGCACGTGAATAAGAATATTCCTGATATTGATACTATTGTTTGAATAAAAAATGTAATTTTGAAAATTGTATTTGATTATCCAACGTAAAATATTTGTAATTTGTATATATTGTAAATTTAGAAGGTGAGTTACATATTGGTTCACACTGTGTATATATTTTAGTGTTAGAACAGTAACTGAATTCGTAAATACTTTGTTTTATGGTAAGTTTATCTGACTGTCGACGATTGTAGGCTGCATTGTGGGTTCGAACCTTAGCGGGTCGGTGTTTTGGAACTGGTGCCTTGGGGGCTAGTGGACTCCTGTATTTTGGAATCGTTTTTGAGGAAGGAACTTTGCGTTGGTTTGAGAAGTACACTTCGTGGAAACTCTGGGTTGGATATATTGTTTGGACAAATAGGGACTTTCGGATATTTCGAATCTGAATTTGGGTTTTAAATTCCTCATTAGGTTTCAGTTGGAGGGAGGCCACTTGAAGGAAAGGTGCGTCTGGGAAGAATTATTGTTTCACTAGGTTGGAAATTGGTTTGTTGCCTGGATTGCTTGTCAGTTGAATTTAGAAAATGTCTCGTAGGTTTGTAATAAATCGACTGGTACAGGATGAGCTTGTGTATGAATTGACAATACGCGGTGGCACGGTGTCTGAGATGCGGCGTAGTTAAGCTTTAGCGTTGCAGGTGGAAAAAGAAGATGATAGCATAGATGTGCCAGACTATCCGTATACAGCTGCTGAAGGTTTGAGTGCTATTGAGAATAAGTTAGATCAGATTGAGCCCGGTATAGAAGAGTTCAATGAGACTCGTGTGAGTGGTAATTTCCAGAAATTACAGAGTCAGTTGGTGCATGGCATAGGTCGGTTGGAACGTGCGACTAATTTCGAAGCAGGCGATGCTGGTGTTCGTCAAAGGGCGAAACTAGATGAACTTATGGCTAGGGCGCTCTCTTTATTCGAATCATTGGTAAGTAAGGCTTCTAGACAGGAGCGTTCTTGTCAATCTCAACCCCCCCCCCCCTCCAGTTAGAAATTATTTTTCAACTTGGGCCGTCTTTTGCAAATTTGTCAACAATCCGTAGATCGACTCTCAATGAAATCAGACCACTTCCTTATCCTGGTAATGCGTCGAGGAACTTTTCTAGTATTAAGACGATCTTGCCCAGTAAGTGGGGTTTAGTAATTTCTGGAGATCCCAAAGGTATTTCACTATCGAGCTTCCTGGAAAAAGTGGAAGAGTATAAAGTTTCACGTAATGTGGATAAGGATATGTTGTTGGCTAGCGGGATCGATTGTACAGTGGCAAACGGTAATGTGTTACAGAGTATTGGAACCGTAGTGTTACCCGTGGTTTTGAGTGGTCGTATGAGGACCCCTTTTAGGTACCGTGAAAGCAGTATATTGCCTTGAAGATTCGGCTACCGGAACGTTCCAATGAGCGGACTTGACATCTAAACTAGACATATATTTGGCCTCACGCAACTTCTCTAAAGTATCCGTTACCAGAGGAAGAGGGTAAATATCTCGAACAGTGACAGCATTCAACTTCCTATAGTCCACGCAAAATCGGTAGGACTCATCCTTCTTAAATTGACTAGATGAGGCTTTTACTTTCCATACTGAACGATGAAATAAAACAATATAGTTTGTTTAAATCTTCATATATTTGAACTAATGTTCAATTTAAACTTGTTGACGCGTTTCACTAACACAGTAGCTTTGTCAAAACGAATGAAGGTAAAATATAAAATGTCTCAATATATACAGTTCTAAATCTATTTACTGAGGTTAACAATGGTATTGAAAGAAATTACCTGAAAATTCATTCACTACAAACATTCCTAAGCTATCTTCTAGGTAAAGAGTTTCAATAAAGGACACTGATTGATATCTATAAGGTCGTTAAGGAGATTACCTGAATATTTATTTTCGTTAATCTCTAGGGCCTCTAATAAATTTAAACTGAAGGATTTACCGACTACATGAAGAATTTCAAAATTTGGGTCGAGAATGTGTTGGTTTTCTAATAAATGATTTGAATAGTTGGAATCTAATTCTTTGTTGTCATAGCTACGTTTGTGTTCCGAAATTCTAGTTTTAAAATTTCTAAAAGTTCTACCGATATAAATTTTATCACAATTGTCATTACCACATTTCAATTTATAAACTCCTGATTTGTTCAATATTCAAGATTCAGCCTATACCTAGAAGATAGCTTAGGAATGTTTGTAGTGAATTAATTTCCAGATAATTTCTTTCAATACCATTGTTAACCTTAGTAAATAGAATTCTGTATTTAGCAGTGCATAAATACAGATTTCTATTTACTAATGTTAACAATGGTGTTGAAGGAAATTACCTGGAAATTCATTCACTACAAACATTCCTGAGCTATTTTCTAGTTAAAAAGGTTGAATAAGGGAGACTGATTGATATCTATTTGGTCGTTAAGAAGATTACCTGGATATTTATTTTTGTTAATCTCAAGGGCCTCTAATAAATTTATACTAAAGGATTTACCGACTACATGGAAAATTTCAAAATTTGGGTGGCAAATGTGTTGGTTTTCTAATAAATGATTTGTATAATTAGAATCTATGACAACAAAGAATTAGATTCTAACTATTCAAATCATTTACCTAGAAGATAGCTTAGGAATGTTTGTAGTGAATGAATTTCCAGGTAATTTCTTTCAATACCATTGTTAACCTTAGTAAATAGATTTAGCACTGTATATATTAAGACATTTTATATTTTACCTTCATTCGTTTTGACAAAGCTACTGTGTTAGTGAAACGCGTCAACAAGTTTAAATTGAACATTAGTTCAAATATATAAAGATTCAAACAAACTATATTGTTTTATTTGATCGTACACATCCTTCTTCCTGACCAGCAAAATTGAAGAAGCCCACGGACTATTGCTGGGTTCTACAACACCTAACTGCAGCATCTCATCTAATTCAGCATCAATATGCCTCTGTACAATGGGACTGATCCTATGATATCACTGCTTGATGGAGAGACTAGAAGTTACTATCACGTGTTCTACTCTATCGGTACACACTAAACCTTTTCCCATAATTTCCATATTCCTATCAATCACTGCCTGAAGTCTCTGCTGTTCCAAAGGAGTGAGTACCGTTGTAGACGACACATGTTTCACACTATTTAACAACACAGGATCTGCCGAAAAATTCCACTCGTCATGACGAAGATCAGGGACGAGCCCATCAAATTCCAAAAATCTAATGCCAAAAATTACCAATGTCACAGTCACATGGGTTCACACTCCCGCAATTTATACAAATATGAATATAATTATAAATAAAGGCATAAGCATAAAATTTAAGAGCTTAGCGCTGCTAAAAGAAAATATAAATCGAAATTATGTACGGCGCAAAATTATTTACATAAAATCGTCAGAGTTCGAAAACTTAACTAAATAACGCAGTACCCAGGTACGTACCGTAGTATCCTAGCGTTCAGAGCCAACAGTCCAATATTTCAAACCATGAAGCAAAAGATTACAATTTTAAATACAAAGTGAAAAGTGAATTTATACTAATTGCCGCAAAAAGAGATAAATAAAAACTTTACATAAAGAAAATTGTGAAATGTGACGGATAAAGGTGAATGTACAAATGTATGAAGAATAAAAAGGAAAAATGCTCACTTATCCTTCTTCCGGACCCAGAACAGCAACTGAAGTCACTCCAGAATATTCCAGCTCTCCTGGAACTGGCATCACTGACTCCTTAAGTTTCAATCAGCGAATTAACATCCACATAAAAAACCCTAAAATAGAGAAACGAATTAGCCTCTTCATAGGGTTTACCTTTTTACCCCGGTCAAATTTACGACGACCCCCCGTAATATCCAATTATACTGACTATATTATTATCACCCGAAATTCGCAAATAATCATACAGACCTTTAACTGTATAAAGGCCATTTACACTGAGAATAAAAACTATATGACTGTTTTTTTCCGCTTAGCAAAAAAACTACGATATCAAAACCGCCTCCTCCGTTTGATACAACCAATGATAAGTGGTATTGTAAGATGATAAAGAATGCTGCTAGTAATCCCCTTTGATTTTTCGGATTGGCGTGTGAAGTATAATCTTCTCTCCAAACATATTGTCAATAAGTACACACAACCGCTGTCGCCTGGTGAATCTTGGAAACTGTTAGTTCCCAATGCTAGTAGGTCGCGTATTATCATGGAACCCCTTGTCCCTCCCACATCTGGACATACGGGTATTTTTAAAACCTTCCACAGAGTAGCCTAGCGTTTTTACTGGCCGAAAATGAGAGCTGATGTCGCAACGATGTTAATCGGTATGAGGTGTGTGCTGCGCATAAGGTGTCACAAGGTAAACCTGTTGATAAGACGGCGTCTTATCCAAAGCCTAGCAGGCCGTGGGAAATGATTTGCACATATTTGATGGTGCCTCTCCCAAGGTCGAAACAGGGTTGTTTTCTCATCCTTGTCGTTAGGGATTATTTGACCAAGTATGTGCTGATATACCCACTCAGAACAGCGTCTGCTCGTAAGATTGAAGAGGAAGTATTTCTTGTATATGGGGTACCTTAGGTAATTTTGTGTGATAATGGTCCCCAATACCGTAGTAATCTTTTCCGAAGTTTAGCTTCCCGATATAGATGCCGTATCAAGCTGAATGCCAATTATCACCCAAGGGCTAACCCGTGTGAAAGAGTAAAACGTGTGATTAAGACTATGATGGCTTCCCACGCGTCGGATAATCATCGTTGTTGGGACGAACATCTCGCTCAGATAGGTTTGCGATTAGAACATCTACTCATGAAGTCACGAAGGTAACACCGTATTTCGCTAATTTTGGTAGGTATGTGCTGTTGTCTGCTGCCGATTATGTTGATAATTCGGATTTAGATCTGGAAGATAGTTTGAAGACTCCCGAGAGCAGTCGTAATGAGGGTTTTAGGAAATTATTCGCTGACATCAAGAAACGGTTAGAGGATTCGAATCAGAAGGCCTGTGATAGCCATAATCTGCGATGTAGGCATCTGGAGTATCTCACACGATTAAGTTTGGAAGAGGAATTTCGTCCTTTTGGATGCTGCGAGGTAATACATGCGTAAGCTAACGCCTAAGTATATAGGGCCCTTCTCGATAGCGAAGAGGTTATCTCCGTGAACGTATGAGTTGCATGATATGGATGGAACTTTGGCAGGAGTACGGCACTGCAAGTACTTGAAATATTACTCTACGCAACAGCCTGGGGATGAAAATTAAACCTTCCGGGTTAATTTTCTTTGACGAAAGGGGGAATCTGTAACGCGAAAAATTCGCCGAGCTGTTGGAGTTTAATGTTGGCAAGCTTGTCGACGGGGAGTTTTTAGAGCGCTCACTGCGCGAAGTATTCAGTCCTCCATGTGCCGTCAAGGTGTAGACACACATTTCTAGTGTTAAATTTTTCATGCGCTCTGGGAACCATAACGTTGTTTCACGGAAAATCCTGACAAATTCTACGCAGGGAGAGAAAATATCGCTTAAAGTTAACAGCTGGCATGTCTGACCCGTTAATCTACTGGTCCAGGAGGCGCCGATGACCAAGGATACCAGTAGAATTGGTGGAATTGGGAAACACGTGGTAAATTTCTGTAGACGGCGTTTGTTAGTAGGATTCATTATCAAGGTAAATGGTTGAAAATACTTTCTCGAAATTAACAGTTCTATAGGTAGATTAACGTAGGAATTTTAGTTTTGAATCGTAGTTTATTGGAGTATGTAATCTGGATTTCACATAATGTGATCAGTTCATTTTAGTTTTGTACATTTTCTGGAAATAAGAATATATCACGGGGGCTGAATATTGTTTAGGGATGTGTCCAGCGACGTAGTTTTTATATTATGGGTTTTTTGATATCGTAGTTTTTTGCTAAGCGGAAAAAAAACCAGTCGTATAGTTTTTATTCTCAGTGTAATTGATTTTTATACAGTTAAAAGTCAGGATGTATGACTATTTACGAATTTCGGGTGAAGATAATATAGTCAGTATAATGGGATATTACGGGGGGACGTCGAAAATTTGACCGGGGTAAAAAGGTAAACCCTATGAAGAGGCTAATTCGTTTCTCTATTTCAGGGTTTTTTATGTGGATGCTAACCCATCAAGGACGGATTTAATTAGGTTTAGAATTTTGCAATAGTATATTTTCAAACTGTATTTTCAGAACGAAACAAATAGATTTGCTTAAAGAAATATAGTAAAATTTTTCTTACTTTCTTCAAAAATTAGTGTTGCCATATGGCAACGCGAGTAACTTACACTGCCCATGTTTCATGATTGATTGAAAAAAAAAACTACATTCGTGTATGGTATTCAACATTGCACTACAAACAAACTCCTACATTACATTTGATGCATTTTGTGCGCATAATAGATTTGCAATTGTCGCCATTGCCTCTTATTTTTTTTTTCTACTGGTGTGAGGAGGTGCCCTATATTATCATATCGCACATCATCGCCAACACGGCTGAAAGATCTGCTCGATTTACTAGCAGATGGTCTACCTTTTCCTTTCGGTGGATTCTTGTACTTGTTGAGGTACGTTTTGACAATTTCTCGACGAAAGTCTAGTTGAGTTATTTTGTTGCCAGACTGTTTGTACAGGACCCAGGCATTTTGAATTGCGGCATCAAGTAGCCATGTAAAAAGACACCACCACCATTTTTTTCCACGTAGACTAATCCTATAGCGTGCAATATTTTCATCCCTCAGATCCGTGCACCCATAGATGCATTATAATTGGAAATCAAGTTCGGTCTTTTTACTTGAACAATTTTTTTCTCCTTCGCGGAATATCGTTGGACACTAGCAAGTGGGGCTACTCCATATTTGGTCGAAGCTGCTGAAACTACATTATTGTCAGTCCAACGCGTTAGTAAAATTCCGTTGGTTCTATCCAAACAAGAATCGAAGTCACCACGTTGTTTCTTACTCATATCCTTTTTGGATAGTAACGGGCAATTTTTAGGGATTCAGTTATCGCGAATGGTTCCTGTGGATGAGAAACCTCTTGATTTCAGATGACTAAGAAGGTGAAAGCTTGTAAATAAATTGTCTATGAATAGGTTGTATCGATGTTTTTTCTTTTCTTCTGGTAACTCATCCAAAAGCATCAGCAATGGAGCAGTAGATTTTCCAAACACAGTTTGGTATTCTGTGTTCACGCGCCTATCTTTGCCTTGATAGAAGGAAAAATTCACAAGATATCCGTATTTGTTGTTCAGCGACCATATCTTGTATCCAAATCTGATTGGTTTGCCTCGGATGAGTGCTTTCCAAAGTATTTGACCATACACTCATCATAATTCAAATCTTCTTCTGGAACAAAATAATTCAGAAATTTTTGCCGTAGTAGATCACTTAGAGGTCGCAGTTTATAGAATTTGTCATTTGGATCTAGTGCATTATTATCTGCGCAGTGTAGATACCGCCAAATTGTTAAAAATCGGTCTCTCCTCATTGAATCCTTCACTAGTTGGTTACCAAGATCTGCATCAGTACTCCAGTAATGTTTTTTTCCAGGTAATTGACAATATCCCGATAAAATCAGAATAGCAATAAAACATTTCATTTCATTCAAAGTAATTTGAGGACATGGCAAGTTTTTAAATTGTGCGTACTTGTTTGATTCTTCTACCAGTAAAGAAAGTACGTCTTGGTCTATGAATAACTCGAACATTTCTGTTGGGGTTAAAGTTTTAAAACTTTCATAATCCGAACGAAAATAATTTTCTGAACTTTCTACCAGATCGCCTTTGATCCATTCAATGTCCTCATAAGTAACTTTTTCTACATGTTCCGTATCTGGTTCAACTAATGCATCATCTTCACCATGTAAAACAAGTTGAGCTGGAGCATTCAATTGATTCCGAGATAAATTATCAACGAGTCCGCCTTCATCTTCCTCACCGGAATCCTCATCTGTCATCGCACCCTCATTCGGAGGCTCAATATAAATTTGGTCGACATCTAAATCATCATTATACGCAATCTGAAGAGCTTCTTCGGAAGTCAGCCCACCGCCAGAAAAAAAAAGCAAAATGTAAAAAGGTAGTCCACAGAAAGGCCACATGGCAACATCGAGTTCCAAAGCTTCACGATCTCAAAGGTTTTTGCAAACTCCCGTTATTCTGCCGCCTCTACGTTGATAATATATTCCCAAAGCTGTTGTAACGAATTTATTTTCGAAAGTTGTAACAATTAATTTTTATTTCTACTTACGTAAACTTGATATCCATTTTTGAGAAGTCTTCTTGATATTCCCTAACAAAATCGTGTTTTTATATCACTGGAGTGAACAGGCAAACACTACACACGGTTCTGTCAACTGACACTGCAACAAACTATTGCCGTGTATACCGCCATCTATGTTTTATATGAAAAATCTGATGAGTTTTAAGCAACAGAAAACTGATAATTTCTGTTGCCGTGTGGCAACACCAGTCCTTGATGGGTTAATTCGCTGATTGAAGCTTAAGGAGTCTGTGAGAACAGTTCCAGGAGAGCTGGAATATTCTGGAGCGACTTCAGTTGCTGTTCTGGGCCCTGAAGAAACATAAATGAACCGTTTAATTTTTTATTTTTCATACATTCGTACATTCACCTTTATCCATAACATTCCAAAATTTTTTTTATGTAAAGTTTTTAGTTCTCTCTTTTTGCGGCAATTAGTATAAATTCACTTCGTAATTAAAATTGTAATAATTTGCTTCATAGTTTAAAATATTGGGCTGTTGGCTCTGAACGCTAGGATAATACGGTATGTACCTGGGTACTGCGTTATTTAGTTAAGTTTTCGAACTCTGACGATTTTATGTAAATAATTTTGCGCCGTACATGATTTCGATTTATATTTACTTTCAGCAACGCTGAGCTCCTTCGCTATTTAAATTTTATGCTTATGCATTTATTAATATTTATATTAATATTTGTATAAATTGCGGGAGTGTGAATCCATCTAGCTGTGACATTGGTAATTTTTGGCATTAGATTTTCCATTGTATTTTGAGAAAATGTACATGAACCATTTGGTCGTTTCTCTATAATTGTAGATTGAGGATATCGGTGTATTTTGGGGCCTTCGGCACTTCTGCACCTTGAGTTTGAAGCCTTCAGCTCTGCTCAGAGTTTATAGAACCTGCTTGTCAGTTATTTATTCAAGCTATGGGAAGGGTAAATAGTCGTAATATCTAAATAACCCAGTTTTTGTAGATGTGGATGTTCCCTTGCGTTATCTGTGATATTCATTTCATAAAATGTATAATATCAAGGTCATTTCGTTTTTGTTAATATTCATACAGGGTGATTCGTTGGGAAATTCGCATACAATAAGGGTAGATGGAGAACACCGTGGTGCTTCAAAATAACGTATATTTTATGGGCCTTCCCTTCGTTATTACCAAGATACAGGGTGGTTTAATAATTATCCCCATTTTTCAATTAATCATAACTAATGAACCACCCTATAGACATTTGGGGTTTGGGGTTATTTAAAATCAAAAGTTAATTCAACTGAAGTAAACACTAGAGATGACCTTCTACGTAGAAGTAAGGAGGCATGCGACGAACTGAGAAATGACCAAGCTATGATTAGAAAGTCAAATCTTACTTCCATAGCACGGAAGTGTATTGAGCAGAACCGAGGCCACACAACTGTTATAAGTTATATTCTTTACATTTTTTTGTATCTTATTCTTTTCGTCTAACTTATACATACAATTTGTTGTATATATTATATTTTTTACACATAAAGGGTGTTTGAAAGTTAATCATTGATAATAATAATTCGTTCAAAGTCCGAACATGTCCTCTCGTTTTTAAATACGGTTAGGATCCAGAAAGGGGGAGAATGAGAAAAGTTGATGATTTTATGGATTCAAACTGAAAAAGTATCATGTGGGAAAAATATATATTAATAAGTAATAAAGTTGTGGAATATAAGTAGGTGGTTTGCTATGAAAAAGCAAAAAACTTGTCTGATCAGTTTGAAACTGAAAATATTGTTCAAAATTCAATAAATTGTCTTGCTGCTATGCGAATGTTAGTTAATTGACATGGACAGTATTTCGAGAAATCTGAGCCGCCATGAATGTGTGCAGGTAATTATTTTAACCAATGAAGGATTAAGTTATCGTAAAATAGACTTTGCTCCTTACATAGGAAATAACTTTCTTTTAATGAATGTTAATGCGCGACTACATGTTGCACGTAGGATCCGTAATTATTTGGATGAGGTTAGTGAAAAACCATGAACTACCCACCCTGCAGCCCTGATCTAACTCCCATAGGGAATATTATTGATCGTGAACTCAGGATCCGGCAACCATCTCCTGTCTTTCTTGACGACATTGAAGTTATGGTGCAATAAAGCAAGAACAAATACGACGCTTGATTTTAATTATACCTAGTCGCTGTGACAAGGTAATTAAAAATAGAGAGTGTTTTCTTGCGAGAGGATTATTTAAAATTATTTAGGATGTGTTTTCTTACATTTTAGTTGTTTCAAATGTGAATAAAGTTTATGCATATTACAATTCAATAAAATCACGTTATGCATTGGACGTACTTTTTTACTTTGATAACAGAGATCTCCAGATGACTTTTTTACGAGAATGTCGAGAAAATATGAAGCTCTCTCGCAACGTTATTGATTTTAGCATGTGTTTCTAATAAATTCCACAGGGTACTGCAAAATAATATGAAAAAAAACAACTTTATTTATACACCTCGTATATGGGTAAAACATCGACATTTCTTAGAAAACATTCTAACAGTATTCCCATGATGTGAAAAACAGTAGTCCCATGATGTGAAAAAAATAATCGGTATCCAATCAATGGTTCAGAAGAAAAATAGCTTAAAACAATTAATGCGTTAATTTTGGACAGTAGTGTAGCTTTATGGCTAGTCAGTAAACTGCAAACCAACAGAATCATCACAAAAGTATGCACTTTTGTTCCTAATAAAACATTCTAATATAAATCGATTAATAATAAATGTATTACTTTCTATCCAAATTAATCATTTACTAATCAGGATCTGAATTTAAGAAAAAAATGTTATTGATATTACGGATAGTCATATATTATAACAAACATTAATTCAATGGGAAGAATATAAAATGCTATTTTAGTTTTAGTGTTTTTCAAAATCTAATTCAATTCTTAAAAAATGTACAAAATAAAACTAAGTCTGAATCCAATATATGTTTTATAAATAGGTTTTTAAAATTAGAGAGAAATATGCCTTCTGATATAGATAATTTTTCAGCTGTGAAGGTCAACGGTCGAAATAATATTCTCATTTAATATGTATAGATAACTCAAGTTTTGTAAAATAGGTGTAAGCCAACTCGAGCGCGATCTCTATAACAACAGTATATAGCGGCTCAAAGTATCATAATTTTAATAAACTCAAGGTCATTTCATCGATACCTGGAGACGCAACGTTGTCAAACGTAAGGAGGCCGCTAAAGACGCAAACTCAGTGGTCCTATATACACGCTGTATATTGGGCAGAGGCTAAGGTGGTTACTTTTTATACGGACGCCGGGGCGGACGCTAATGCAATATATATATATATATATATATATATATATATATATATATATATATATATATAAATATATATATTATAACAATGTCAATAGACCGACTATTTAATTTGATATATTATTATTTATTCTATTTATTTATAAATGTTATAAAAGTCGTAGTATGTTTAAAATATAGACTTGCCTTCGGCTAGCTCCTAATAAATATAAGTTAATGTTAATTTGAAAATAGAGTCGGTAGCATGAAAACACCTCCCTTTGAGTTCCGGACGTACCAATATAAGTATAATTTAATTTTGAATATCTACTACTTAGATTGACATATTTCACTTAATTCAGAAACAAAGTCTTTCATGAATACATACCTTTGATTTTAATGATTTCAAAAATTCTTACATAGATTGAATGAAATAAGCAAGTTTTTTTTAAATTTTTTTATGGAAATGAATAAAAATAAAATACCAACACTTTCTATAAAATGATTTAATAAATTGTTACTGTCAAAATTTGCATTACTTTTAACATCAGAACTTCCTCATACCACTCCTGCATTCCATCCACTCATGCGCACTGAATACCTTGGATGATTGCGTCGACGCATAAGAGAAATGTATGCTCTTATAGAGATACACGCGACACTAAACGTGACATTTACAGTCAATGTTATATGTTATGTTTATACACTTCTAACGTTCATAAGTTTGGTGAAATTGTTAATATGTTATTCAAATTTTAACTATACAATTACACACACACACATATATCACATATATATATATATATATATACATATATATATATATATATATATATATATATATATATATATATATATATATATATATATATACATATATATATATATATATATATATATATATATATAAAGCAATACGCATGGATTTAAATGAGAATAGTGATGGATAGAAAAAGTCAAACATGCATCAGAAGGAAAGAAGTAATGGAAGTTATATGAACATTTATATACAACGTGAACAATTGATGAAATGATTTAATTTAACAAGTAAGTACTATTCTATCTATTATTAAAATTGTATGGATATCCATAGATATCATATGATATTCATCATATTATAAAGTTTTTGGCATTTTCTGTGATATTATTTAAATGTTCAAAATATATGTTTTATTGCTCACTATGTTCTTTTGGAATTCCAAAATTAATACTCAAAAACACAGACCTTTTTTCTCGAAGCTTCGGTACCTGAACTGCAGCTAGCGTCTCCCAAATCCTTGACGATTTCTCAGCGGAGAAATGCACCTTCCTGTTCACTTCCGTTCATACACACAGTTTAATCAACATTAATATTACTCTTTCAATACCTTTTTTGGCTTAAAACTTCAAATTTTTATATTATTTTATAAAATGTTGTAGAGGAGATTTATATAGAAGCCATCATGTTCTCCACCCAAGCACGATTGTCTTTTTTTTATAAAATCAACAAACCTTCGACTCCTCGAATGTATAGCCTGCTTAAATGTTTTTTTGAAAAAATGTTAAATTATTTATTTTCAACAGTTCTGGAGGATATGAACACTTATTGATATAAGTTTATATTGTATTAGGGATCATATGAAATGTCTTTTTCATAAATTATAATAACAAATTTGGTTATAATTCCCTTTTTAAGGTATCACTCTTTACATTTAATTATACAAAATCTGCAACCTAGAATGATTATTAATGCATATGTAATTGTATAGTTTTAAATCTTTGAATTTTCACTAATTTTGTCTTACATAAACTATTAGTTATTTCCAAGTGTGTCTTTATTGTTCTACATTCAATTAGTAACCAACAAATTTAAGTTGGCAAGAAAATCACTAAATTTGATTACTTCCTGTTTATAAAGATTATTGAATTATCATATTTCCTTGACACATACCTTGGCTCTGTTCCGTATGTCACCAATTGTAAAGTTTTCTTTCAAGTCTTTTTTTTAATTTAAACCTTTACTAATATCATCAGTAAATATAGATAACTAATTATTGAGTTCAATATTATTGTTTGTTATTTCAGGTTACAAGTGATACTACATTCTGTTTCTCCAGATATTCACGTGGCTGCGTTCAGAGTATTTGGACACATATTGACATTGACTTGACCTTGGATTAATTGTTAAGGTAAAATTTTTATGCTTATTCATACAATGTTGTTGTTATAATTATTATTCATTATCCTTTAAGTCCTTTTGGTAACTGTTTTTCTCAATATCTGACAATATATTTGCTTACTTCATTCTTTTTTTTTATATGAAATCTTAATTTTTAACTTGGTTGTGTAAACTGGTACACCATGCGTATTAATATAACATTCCAATGTCTGTTCAAATTTGTGAATTGTTTTAACATAATAGAGGACTGGTTCAATATATATATATATATATATATATTATATATATATATATATATATTATATATATATATATATATATATCATATATATATTATATATATATATATATATATATATATATATATATATAGCTGAAAAGCGAAATACGCCGTGATCATTGCTGATCAATTAGAACACAAATTGAAAACTATCTTATTGGGGATAGCAGCAAATGAGGAAAAGTATACTCTATTCAATTCTCCAAGCTTTCGTAAATCAGGGAACTACAATAAAGGGAGAAAAACATAAATTATAAAAAGTTTCCCTACAATCATTTCTACAACTTACATTAATCGAGATTGCATCCTAGATCTTGAGAACAAAAAATTTGTAATTCAGCAAATAGTTAAAGAAATAAGTCCAGGTGGCAATACATTTGCCAACTACTGGTTAAATTTTGAAACATTATTAAAAATAAAAGTTAAAACATTAAAATAACGTGAATCCACACACCCACGTGGACCTGTGAGAGTACTGACGGAAACTGAAAATGTTAGGTAAAGTAAAAAATTCATCATTACTTAATGAATGAAAATAATCGAACTTTGCAATGACGCGAAACACCGAAACAATCGAATTCAAAGTTTCAAAGGAATACAAGGGTGGTATCAAAAAATATGAAAAAGCTATGAAATATCACAACAAGAACATTATCATCAATAAGAATTAAAATGTTGTTATTGATATTATTTATTATTATTAATATTGATATTATTATTATTATCATTATTACTGTTGTAATAGTACTAAGCCAGTGTATGAGCAGAAGGAAGAACATGTGTTCATAGCGCACACTATCACGACAAATAGAACCGATATAAACATTATATTTTGTTATTAATAAACATACTTAGGATTGTTCACTCGAATATTGTGATCTCTTGGACAAAACAAGCGCTCTATAACCGGAGTTGTTAACCAGGGAGAAAAGTGATATAAGAATTTCCTCCACCAAGTGTTTATTCACATGTTGACCTAGAAACTAAAACGAAGTGTTCGTCATGTGTCTGAATTTAATTAGGAAATTAAAATTATCAAATATCAACTTGAATACTGGAAAAGGAAAGTGAAACAGAACAAAACCCACCGGGATTATCAGGTCAGTAACCCAAAACCAGAAGTGGACACAATCAAAAGTCGATACACTCAAACTCTTAACCAAAATAACTTTCATTTTTTTTATTATTATTTGTATTTTCTCAATTTAAGACTAAACAGCCTTATATACATATCAATAGAGAATGTTAGTGCCGAATACCACATAGAGAAGTTCATAAATAACATCCCAGTTATTCACAAGAGATTTTTCGTATTACCACCTGGAAACAACTATGGATGTGCTAACAAAGACAAATAACAATAATATATACAAAATTTACATTAGATATGGATTAAGTTCGTCGGTGAGTTTGCTAAATAATATGAAAGAGGTTAATAAATTCAACAATCGATAATCTTTAGTTACCAACAATATTCTATCGACAAAAATAATATGGCTAAAAGAAAAGTAGTTACAGCAAAATGAAAATCGAAACTTAGATATAGACAGCGGGTTAATTGAACTCTAAAATAAATGTAATTGTGAGGTATTTTAATTGAATTAAATAGAATAACAATTGGAGTTAACTTATATTGATAAAAAAACATCAACATTGAAACAACCTTGCTAATATGATGAAGGTGATAATAATTACTATGATAAACACAGTAGTAACTTAGTTTTGATAAAGGTATGATTTAAATATTATGATTACGATGAAATCAATATAGAGAAGTTATTCGAATGAGCGTTTAGTAAGACTTAATGATCAATTTGGACCGTGACAACCAGTAGTGGGCAAATGTTTTGCCGCCTGGACTTATTTCTTTAACCATTTGCTGTTTTACACATTTCCTGTTTTCCAGATCTAGGATGCAATCTCGATTAATGTAAGTTGTAGAAATGTTTGTAGGGAAACTTTTTATAATTTATGTTTTTCTCTCCTTTATTGTAGTTCCCTGATGATGTACATATAGGTTTACGAAAGCAATAAGATATTTTATATATATATATATATATATGTATATATATATATATATATATATATATATATATATATATATATATCTCGCTAGAAGGACAGACGATAGATGGACCACAAAGATAACGCAATGGTATCCCCGAGGCGTGAAAAGACCAAGAAGACGCCTCAACTTAAGATGGAACTACGACATAAAGAAACTCGCAGGATCAACTTGGGGCTAGCAATAGACAACAATGGGCCCACTTGGAAGTGGAATATATAAATATGTAAAGGGAGGCTACACCATACCAAAATGGTTGAATAAGCTGCATATGATGATGATATATATATATATATATATATATATATATATATATATATACAGTTCCTCTATTTAAAAATTAAAAGAAACATTAAAATAAGGAAAATTATTTATATGTGTATGCAATACTTTCGATACACACTGTATTATATGTATAATCAATAATTTTGAAAGATTCGGAAAACAAATCAAATTTGACATTTAATTTCTGATGACATTTATTTAGAATATATCTAATGATAAATAGAATATATTACGATTTGGAAAATATATTTTAAATTTTAAAATACAGATGTCTCTGCTATCAGAATTACAATGGTAATAAAATAATTCAAATCTCTCTTTGTTATAGGGAAACATGAATTAGTATTTTAAAAAAAAAAAGGAATAATTGGTAACCACAGGAGAAGAGATTTATTTATTTGAAAAGTTTAGGCAGTTGAATTTGAAACCCCCACGAGACAACATCATAATAAGACTTGTCTCAAATTTTTTGAGAATTTAATAGAAAATTGTATAACTATACAATCAGATCATAAAGCCATACATTATAAAGCCAGTGCGTGCATAATTCGTAGAAGAATTGCAACGTATCAAGTGTAAGTGGTTTCAGTTTCTAAATCATAGATTTAGAAAGTTTTGCAGGATTCTAAATACATTTAGAATACGTACGAGTTTTCCTGTCCTATTTGGTGAGTCCGTTCCAGTTTAAAATAATTTCTCGAGAATTAACAGGCCTTTTTAAATACATTCCGAAAACAGATGCATCTATATGATAATCTGAGCTAAACCAAATTAACGTTACACATTTTTTGAATAGACAATTTCAACGAAAAATTGGGTTATTTGACATTGATACACGTCAAGTGTATATTAGACGAGTTGAACTTTTGATTAAAAATTTTAATTAGTTGATTTATAGAATAGGTTGTACTAATATTAAGGTTGGTAGATAGTATTATCTTTGTTTCGTCTACAATATTTATGGTAAACAATAAATACTTTCGTAATTTTGTTATCTGATCCTATAATATATAATTTTGATTCCAACTCACTGTGGTATTCATTCAGTATCTATTTTCATCGTATTTAACATTTTGCATGCTATAGAAATTTTGATCTAATCAGTGACATTTGTTTAATTTCCAGTGACAGTAAAATTGTAAATGTCATAAGATAATTCAAGTGCCGTTATTATATTGAATAAACAGTCACTCGAGATTCTGAATATAGAGTAATATTTGATTTGGATAATACTTGAAAATTATAAAATTTGAATTATTATTATTTAAATTTTTTTTGATCCTACTCTGAGACAAGAGTGATTAAGTCAATTGTGAATTAATTTATCTTTCAAAATACAGAAATTAATATTTATCTTAGCCGGGCATTGTTTGACAACTACTGTCAAAAGTAAGTTAGGTTACATACGCTGCTAAAGGTGTGTGTGCAATTATGTCGCTACAATCACAAATTGTGAAAACGTTGACGAATAATATTTTATATTGTTATATTCATATATCAACTATAATACAGCTAAAATATAACTATTATTAACGATATAGATATATAATAATTTGTCACCCAAACGTGGGGCAACTATAAAATAATATTTGAATATAATATATATATATATATATATATATATATATATATATATATATATATATATTAAACAAGATCTAATTATCTTATTTTAATTAGATGGATATTTATTTAGATTTGTTTGAATTTTATGTATTTGTGTGGCTAGCTCAGTTATTAATTATTTGATATATTTTATTATTTATATGATATTGGTTGGGGAGCATGAGACTTTCCCTACTCTTTGAGTCCTGGCTTTGTTTGGATATATTCCGCTCATTCAGAATAAAAAGAAACATAAAACACAATATTTTCAATCATTTAATTTTATAATGAATTTTTTTATTTAAATATTTTTTTTAATCAATATGGTTACGCCTATGGAATTTACTAACACAGAATCATGAAGAATATATACTATCTTATGCGCATGCCCAACTAACAACGAACATATTCGAGATAGAACGAACGTTTCTTAACGACGCTCTGCACATGCGTGAATATTAAATACATAGCATCATTGTCGTTATAACAATGCTGATGGATTCTCATAAAAGAATTTACGTTGAGAATTATATACATACACTAAATAAATTATTCAGAAGAAATATGTTACAAAATGTCTATATAAAAATGGAAAATTATGTGAATGAAATAAGATGCATCTTTCTCATATGATTCGAAAATACGTAAGTACAAGCATTATTATATCATAGAATAGGCCTTTCTTTAATAATATTCAGAATTTGTCTAGTGAATCAAATACATAAAGTCTGGTTTCTTTTTTATAGATCGATCATAAAGACGCAATAATTCTTATATATACATGAAAATAGTCACTGAATTTATACTCAAGAGTTATTATTCTTATTATTGGCCAATAATATCTAAAGAAGCACTGACCTGATGCCTGGATACTGGATATATCCCGTCTGGATACAGGACTACGCCTTCCAAAGTTCTAGCTGCTTGATTTGTTGAGAAATTTGGATATTCTCACGGGAAAAACTGGTTACAAATACATGTAAGTATTCTAGGTTTTATATTTGTTAAGAATCTGTAGCTTTTATCATGAAAATTGGTAATTTCACTTAAAATTTCGGGAAAAGATCCTCATCACATCCTCACCATTTCGACGCCAAGAACCAACTCACAACGCTTCTATTTGATCGTCCATTTTTTAATCAACAACCAATATATTGTTTCTAAGCTCACTAATTATCAATAAGTTTTTTTCGTTAAATTTTAGTTGATCGAAATTTGTCATGTCACTCTCCACCAATCACATTGTTTCTGTAGCTGTCGAACTATTTTCACAATTGCTACACTTTAGAAAGTTTTTTGAAAACATATATAAATGTAAATTCCACCCGAAAAGTATCTGTTTTCTTTTACTGTTCAACTAATTTCAATAGAACAAATCTTTTACTAATAGGGAAATTCCTTTTATATGTCAACATGGCAATGTCTAATTTTGTTTTGACATATATATATATATATATATATATATATATATATATATAAATGATAATTTGAAAATGATATTTATATTTATGATTATAAATTCTTTTATAATATCTTTTGCTCTGATTATTTATACTATTTAAGTTCTCTAGTAGCAAATATTTCTTTGAATCAATCATCATTTAATATTCATTAATTTCATAAATATTTATATACATTATGACATATAAATTATCTTTATGTCTTGATATTTTTATATTATAAATTTATCTATTTCTTAATACTAAATAGGAAATTGTTTATATTATTATTGTTTCAACTAACTACTTATTAAATTAGATAACTAAACTTGTTTAATTTCAGATGAAACAGCTGATTTCTTGAAGGCAACTAAACATCCATATTTGGACAGATTTCATGTTCTCCATTATACTTGTTAAGCATTTTCTAACGTTAGACAATTATTAAGGTGATTTCTTTATTTTTATTGTTGTTCTTTCAATTATTATAAACAAATGATTTATTATATTCTGATTTTATATGCATTTTTACTTATGATTGTGTTTTTCTTAATATGTTTTTAACTACATGGTTTCAATTCATATCAAATAATAAGCAAAATATTTTCAAACAGCTGATACTTTTTCGTATATAAGTTATATATATATATATATATATATATATATATATATATATATATACATACAATGTATATATAAATATATAAAAAGATTTTGCAAAAAAAAAACCAAAAAAAGACATTGGTTCACAATGAAAATAGACAGTTTAGAAACTAATGAAAAAATTATTAAACTTAAAGATTCGACTTTGTGTCGTCTTGTTCATAGACTAGATCACATGCTTCTCCGCTAACTAAATATTTCCACGATATTAATGGCACCCTTGAATCGTTATATTCGTACCACTGCCCCGTATAGGGATGTCAGCAATATGCTGTGTAGTGACCATTGTAAGTGGTTCCACTTTGATTTGATATAGCGTAGAGGTTGTACATACAAGGTGCCACATTATCAGCCGTGTAATGGCTCATATCAAGCCCTTCTATTGGTAAATATATTGCAACATTTAGTTTTCCACTGAATCTTTCTGTTTGCCAAAAGCGCTTCAGGTGAATAACCAATATTTTTGGAAATTTATGAATTGAGAATGATTTAGTGCAACGTCTTCGTTCTTTACATTTCACACATGTTGGTTTCTCATCACCGTCGAGTGTTCCTTCTCTTGTAACCGAATCTAAACATTTTGAAAGTCGTAATTGACCTGTTCTTTGGGGTATGGAAAGGGATAAATCCCAAAAAGGATCGAAGGTAACTGAACAGTGACCACAGTGTCTGCACTTGCGTGATGATTATAATTGACAGACAAAGGTATCCACTATCTTGGAGTTGTCCATTCCGGGATATCTCAACCATCTTGTGCTTTCTCAAAATTCCAACTGTTTTTGGGAAAATTTTATATATAACAATGGACCTCACTGGTAATATCTAGACAAGAATACTCACAAAAAATAATGGTAAACACTTCGAAGAAATCCCTGTGCATTCGCCAAAATACATGGCTTAGACAGAGTAGGATTCAGGGACTAGCAGTGTGCTATTTCGTAACAGAACGTTTGAAGTGGTAATGTTGGTATCAAGTTTGAAAACGAATAATTCATCAATGGTTTGCATAAATTTTTATGATATATCACCTATAAGTCACGGTCACGCCCTCCTGTGATACAATAGTTAATATATTTCCTATCAGTTTTCGAAAAATGACGCATTGGCGAAAGCATAACATAACCTATTGAATTTCTTTTGTCCACTTTAACGTTTTCCGATAGAGCATTAATAAAAGCCAATCAAATTTTATTAACCGCCGTTTCAGCGAATAATTGCCATCGAACGGTCGACTAATAAATTCAATCATTTCCATATAATTTTGTTAGCTATCGTTCAGTTGTTTTTGGTTCAGTCCCAGCCCACTCGTATAATAATACATTCTCATTAATATTATCTGATTTTGGATACGGAAAATGGATAAATGAATGGGTTGTGGAATGTTACTGAAAAATTATTTAATAATTTATTATTAACTAGGATTATATTTTACAATAATTGGCTACTATGTAAATGATATTAGGAAGATTTGTACTGATTATCTTGAAATTATTTATCGATATTTATAACCCAAATTATAACAGGAAATTATGATACAATCATTTACCTGCATAATATAATTTTATTTTATTAGGAGAAATTTATGAAATTCCAATACAATTCCTAACAACAGATAAAATTGTTTTAATCCTTATTTTAGAATTTGATTTGAGAAAATCCTAATCGCTGAAGAGTAGAGGGTGTAGACAACAGAATTGTTTGATCTGAATAAAGCCTATGATAGCGTCCAGTCTCACAACTGTTGTAGATAATGGAGAAACTGGAGATCAGTAGAAATCTGGTTGGAGCTACTATAATATATTATTAACAAAACCACACCAGAATCAAATTCGGAAACAAACTAACTCTCCCATTAGAAACCGTTCTAATACAGGGCTGTTGCTTTTCTCTAGCCTTCGTAAAGTTGAACTTAACGTAAAAATGAGAGTGAATAGAACTCAAAATATTGTCCCAAAATGCTTCCTAACCCTAGTAGCACATAAAAATTGGCTAAAGGTCGGAACTATATCGGCTCAATATAGATATACTGGAAATTGAGAAGTCAGGATTGGGTCAATGTTAATAAATGTCTATATTACAATATTTATTTAACAATATTCGGCCAATATAACTTTTACAAGATTTAATCGATATAATAAACAAACGATATTGGATAAATATGTGTGTACATTGGTAATGATACATTCTATGTTTCATGTATATCAAACATTGATACAATATTCGTATTCTGTTATTGATACATATTGTCCGACCAATAATAATCCCATATAGTAATTACAGGCTACTTTTATTGTAAATAAAGTGAGATTGGGCCAGCATTATTAGATGTCGATCATACAATATCGGATCAACACTCATATATATTGAGTATACAATATTAAATTTTCACTCCTCAACCAATATTGGTATAATATTGATATAGTTTTATTGATGTATATTACCACACCAACGATAAATCGATATAAAAATTACCGGTAATTTTGAATGTGAAAAAGTTTTGGTTTAGACAAGCAATATTAGATGTTGATAATAGGTACAATTGAAATCATAAAAATATTTGTAACCAATCAAAATAACTCATAGTAGTTCAGTCAAAAGATTTCATTTTATTATTTAAAATATTAACTTTTTTAATTATAAAACATACTTTTTAACAATTCTAAACTAACAATTCATCTATTTATCTTTTGCATTTTATTAATTCTTAAAAATTTTTTTAGCTGTCATGGATTTTACTCTACCCAGCTGACACATACTTCCAGAAGTCAAAGATTTTATAACCCTAATGTTTTTATTTGGAATTTCACCTTTGGATATAATACAAGAAATATTTCTAGGGCTTCTAAATAATTTAATGGTATCTAATGGGAATTTAAGATAATGCAGAAACATTTAACGATTTCAATTGAAGAGTGGACTCATTCATTTCATAATAGGTGATGTTTTATTAAATTTTTCTCTTACATAGTTTGAATCCTATTATATTGGTGTCATGTATGTGTATACAAGGTACATTATAAAGTTTAAAGACATTTCATTTGTTTAATTTAGTTTAAATTTGACTCTCGAATAGTTTTTCCTTCAATAATTTTATACCCGTTAATATTTCAAATTGTAATTAACTCGTGTTAGATATATGTACAGTGTGTAGCATTATTTTTTCACAATAATATATACATATATATATATATATATATATATATATATATATATATATATATATATTTATATATATATTAATGTGGAAAAATAATGCTACACACAGTGTGTAGCATTATTTTTTCACAATAATATATACATATATATATATATATATATATATATATATATATATATATATTTATATATATATTAATGTGGAAAAATAATGCTACACACTGTACATATATCTAACACGAGTTAATTACGATTTGAGATATTAACGAGTATAAAATTATTGAAGGGAAAACTATTCGAGAGTCAAATTTGAACTAAATTAAACTAAAAAAATTTCTTTAAACTTTATAGTGTACCTTGTACACATATACATTACACCAATATAATAAGGATTCAAACTATTTAAGAGAAAAATTTAAAAAAAAAACATCACCTGGTATAAAATGAATGAATCCACTTTTCAAAAGAAATCGTCAAATGTTTATGCATCATCTTAAATTCCTATTAGATACCATTAAACTATTTAGAAGCCCTAGAAATGTTTCTTGTATTATATCCAAAGGTGAAATTCCAAATAAAAACATAAGGGTTATAAAATCTTTGACATCTGTTTGAAGTATGTGTCAGCTGGGTAGAGAAAAGTCGACAACAGCTGAAAAATTTCAAGAATTGATAAAATGCAAAAGATATATATAGGTATTGTTTGTTTAGAATTGTTAAAAAGTATGTTTTATAATCAAAAAGTTAATATCTTGAATAATAAAATGAAATCTTTTAAATGAACTAATATGAGTTATTTTGATTGGTTGCAAACCTTTATGTGATTTCAATAAACAGAGGGCTGATATAGGGGTTTTTTTGTTTTTAGAAAAAAAAATGTTGTTGATTTTGAAAGAAAAAAGTAGTAGAGGGTTGGTGCTAAGAAAAGCTAAAAGAAACATTATTTTTCTTTCATAATAATTATAAGACTTGTAAAATTTATAACCAATATTAAAAAGTGAATAGTGAAACTAACCTTCTAAAACGATTCCTGAACTGAATATTTGATATATACAGTGTAAATATCCTTTACATAATCTCAGAAGAAAATACTGTAAGACTTTTCAGTAATGAAGTGATACAAATGAACTGTGAATCCAGTTTCACAAAAAGACTAGTGAAACTAACCTTATAAAACGATTCCTGAATTAAATACTCCATGTATACAGTGTAAATATCCTTTACACAATCCCAGAAGAGAATACTGTGAATCCAGCTTCCCAAGAAATTTTCCAGAACTTCCCTAAAAGGCAAGCAAAATGGATATTCTTCCATAGAACATTAGTGGAAAACATAAGGTATTTCATAAACTTTTTTTTAAATGAAAACTTACTTGTATATATGAAGGAACATTAGGTATTGAATTATATCCGATATTCTTATGTACATATCACAATCGTCCATTTTTCATATGTATTTGTTTTTGTTGAAATGTTGAATACAATTACCAACAAAACTTAAACGCATAATAAGTTGAATACGTACACGTATAATTTCATTGGTATGAATTTTGTGTGAAAGACCATCATAGATAAGTTTTATTTTTCTTTATATATAGTATGCAAGGAAAAATAATGTATTTTTTGATTTTTTACGAGATAAAAATTCTTTAAGGTTTCCTTGAGATAAAGTATACAGGAACGCACTACAGACATTTATAAAAAAATATTTAATTTAACAGAATTCTTTTCCAATATCAAATATTTGGCGCATATAAAATAATAATAACAAGATTTATTATATATAAAGCCCATGAACGAAGATCCTGAGAAGCTGAGTTCTCATATAAAAATTAATAATAAGAAGAGATAAAGGTAAGTGCACTGTGTGGCATTATTGAACAAAATAATTTCTTAAATATACCGGGCGAATTGAATTAAAATTTTATTGATTTTAAAACACCAATATTAAACCACAATAATATATATATATATATATATATATATATATATATATATATATATATATATATATATATATATATATACAATGTGTCGGAACCATATGAAAAACTTTTTTATTTTTAGTTTTACGAAAAATGTCATTCTTTATAAAAAGTTTTGCATGGTCTAAAACGTAAAATTCAACCATCAGATGACAACTTTTATCAGTCATATACGAGGTTCGTCAAAAAACATGATTTTCACCCAAGAAAAAAGTACTTTTACTTTTTACAAAATCGAAAATTGTTATTAAAAAAAGTTGACCACGATTGAAAACTATTGTGATATCCAATATTGCCCTTCTGCCATGAAAAAATATTTTTTCGTATAGATAATATACATGCTTATTTAAATCTTGCAATCAGCTATTTTATTGAAAGACATGATAACCTTTCCGTTCATTATTAAGTTATGCAACAATGTACATTGCAGTTGAATAGGTAATGCATACATATCATAATATTTTATTTTGCAAATGAAAATATAAACAATTTAACTAATAAGTAGTAAATAACATTCATAACAATATAATGAATCCTTCAAATAGTTATTTTTCAATATTTTAACGAAAGATGATAAAAAAATAGAAGTAAAATTGGATATCTGACAATAATTTTCAATCATGATCAACTTTTTTTAATAACAATTTTCGATTTTGTAAAAAATAAAAGTACTTTACTCTTGGGTGAAAATCATGTTTTTTGACGAAACTCGTATATGACTGATAAAAAGTTGAATGGTTGAATTTTACGTTTCAGACCCTGCAAAACTTTTCATAAAGAATGACCTTTTTTCGTAAAACTAAAAATAGAAAGTGTTATAACGGAATTTGTAAGCACGATAGAGGGCGTATTTTTCGACGGATCGAAACCAAACTCGCTACAAAAACCGCTTAGTTCGTTAATGAGCTAAATCAGCCCAGTAAAAACAAAATGGCGGCCTGTCAAAGTTGTGAAAAAATCGTATTTCCCTTGTTTTTCATTTGACGCAAAAAAGTTAATGAGCTTTTTCATAGACCTTAACACGTTCTACAACTTTTGTACCACACATTTTTCTCTAAATCGGACATTAAGACATTTATTCAAGAATTTTTTTTTATTTGATACTAAAATGGGACTTTGGTTTTTTGTACATCTCAAAACATTCTATTACTTATGTATCTAATTTTTTATTTTGAGTTTTATGCAAAAATGTTACTGAAATCAGCCTGTCCAATTGGTCCAGTGCCATTGGGATTTTTTTTAATATCAAATGTTTGAGGTTTGGCCAAAATTATTAGATGTGTTTTAAATGAAACTCACGGTTTCTAGTTAATAACACAATACAATGAAAATTGTTGAAAATTCTAAAAAATTGACAATTGTTTCGATAAATCAATATCATCGTCAGAATGACAGAAGTTACATTTCATTTGATGCCTACCTGATGTTTAGTAGTTATTTTTGGCTAGACCAAGAACTGACCTAACTTGTTATTGACCTAATATATGTTAATAGAAAAAAGAAGAAGATGTGATATTACAAATATTGAAGCTCAGATATTAGCCCTATGGTGATATCCTGGATATCATTTTTCCAATTGAGATCAATATAACTGTGCAATGATATAGAAAACCAGGAAAACTATATCTGCTGATCTTTACAATTATCACTTGAGAAGACAGTTTATTAGTGGAGAACTCCCTAGATTTAACTGTCCATTGACAACTTCATATTGTGGGTTTCTTAAATGTCTTCTAATTTCCAATTCTTCTAGGAAATCCAGTTCTTGCTTCTTTTCACAAATATGCAGCACTTCTAGTTTTGCGTTAGGTGTCAATGAATGATTGATGTCAGGTAGATGTTTTGCGTAGTGGGATTTATCTGGTTATTTTAATCTGTATGCTAGTAATTGTTCACTGTATCGGATTTCAAAATTCCTAAGGGTCTGATCCAAATAGACAGCATTACATTCTGGACATTTGAGTTTATTTATACCTGACTTCTTTATTGGTGGTATTTTTGTTTTTACATTCAAAAATTTTGTACTAACGTTACTTTCTGTTTCAGAAAAAATTGTTGTATTCGCTGCTGAAGATATTGATAAAGCCAGCCCTTTCATGGTTTTGACTTTGACACTTTCGGTAATTACTCAAACTTTCTCTTCGATAATCCTTTTGACAGTGGATTGAAAATCTCCAAATAAAACGCTAGTTCGTGCAAGATTAACTTCTGACAAGGATGACTGATTTATTTATTTAAAGTTGACAAAAATATAATTATTTACAAAGTTACTACGCCGCTTTAATCAGAAAATTGGTAGATCAGCTCGAATACTAAATGTAACTAAAATGACTAAGTACTTACAATTGGCTTTTTCCACTTCAAAACACTTAATTTTATTAATAATTATCTACTGTAATTATCCGCGCTAGGAATGAAATTACAAATTTCTTTATTTAAGGGAAGTAACGCTCTGCGTATGTGGAATAATTAATTGACACTTTTTTTTTTGACATTTCTCTTTTTTCAATATCAATCAATTTTTTGACTGACAGGCCTTGCCTATCTAAATTTAAATGAATAATATGTTCGGACGTGTTCCGAACATACTCCCGCCCTGTTGAAATATCGGATTTCAATAGGAAGGAAAAGCAAGGAAAGGTGGAACAACGCGCGAATGAAATGGCGCGACGATACTATCATCGAAAGACAACCCGAGAACGCAATCAACGAAGCAACTGTGTGCAGGTTGATTACGGACTAGAGTCTGCACTGGGCAGAGGACAAACCTTGGTAATCGGTCTAACGAATGTGCCTTCTTTGGTACGGAGTTTTATAGCACGCACTCTTTGGTCCACGCCAGGAATAACCTCGACAATTCTTGCCAAAGGCCAGTGAAGGGGAGGAGTATCATCTTCCTTCAACAGGACCAAGTCATTGACCTGGAGATTCTTCGAAGGGGCTAGCCATTTGTGCCGATTTTGTAAACGGTTTAAGTACTCTGTAGTCCATCTTTTCCAGAAGTATTGTTGCATTTGTGAACATCTCTGCCAGTGTGCAAGTCTGTTTTCAGGCAGGTGTGTGAAACTGTGGTCAGGATAGGAGGTTAGAGGACAGCCAATCAGGAAATGGCCGGGAGTTAGGACTTGGAAGTCATTGGGATCACTAGATACAGGACATAATGGTCTAGAGGTTAGGATAGCCTCAATTTGGGTGAGAACGGTACTCAACTCCTCGAAGGTGAGTTGAGCGTTTCCAGCGATACGTTGCAAGTGTCTTTTCGCACCACGGACAGCGGATTCCCACAGACCTCCCCAATGGGGACTGCGAGGAGGAATGAACTTCCACTCGAAGCTGGCTTCAGAAGCGAATGTTTTGATGTGATCGGATAAATTGGAATTAGAGAAGAATTCGCGCAATTCCTTCAAATGATTTTTGACGCCTACATAATTGGTGGCGTTGTCACTGTAGATAACTGTAGGAATTCCCCTACGTGAAATGAAACGCTTCAGGGTGAGCAAGAAGGCTTCAGCGGATAAAGAGGACACTAGTTCCAAGTGGATGGCCTTTGTGGTCATGCATATGAAAACCGCCATGTAACACTTTGTGATAGAAGCTTTTCGGAGGCGGGAAGATTTTATAAAGAAAGGGCCACCATAATCGATGCCTACCCTTTCAAAGGGTCTCGAAGGCTTGACTCTGTCTGCTGGCAAGTCGGACATAATTTGTTGAGCAGAAACAGCTCGGAAACGGAAACAAGTCATACATTCATGAATCACTCTTTTTACTTCCCTGATTCCATTCAGAGGCCAATATTGCAAACGGACGTTAGCAAGAACGGATTGGGCACCAGCGTGTCCCAATCTGACATGTTCTCTCTTGAGCAGGAGGGAAACTACGTGGTTTCTGGCAGGAAGGAGCACGGGATGCTTATGAGGCTCAGGAACGTCTGCATGTCGCAAACGGCCTCCGACGCAGATGAGTCCTTCATCATTAATAAAAGGATTGAGGGCTAATATGCCTTTGTCGGAAATGGGTTTCAGGGATTTCAATTCTGAAATCTCCTTGGAAAAGTATTTGAACTGTAAGTTTCGAAGGACCAGCACTAAGGCAGAATTTATTTCTGATATGGACAAGGTGCCGTGGAGTCTTGGTTCATTGCCCTTGGAATTGGACACAAACCGGAGTATATAAGCTATAGTATGCAACAACTTATTGAACGAAGAAAACTTTTCAAATATGGGGTTCCAAAATATGAATTCGCAGTTGGTGGTTGCCACCAACACTTGAAGCTTGTTGCCCTTTTGTTCGGGTACGACATTCGGAGGTTTCAACGTGAATTTAGAAAAGTCGACATTTAATTCGGACAGGAAATCAGGACCATTCCACCATAGCTCGGAATTTAAGAGATCGAAAGCGAGTACTCCTCTGGACAGCAAATCGGCAGGATTTTTAGAAGAGCGAACATGCCTCCAATTAGCTTGCGGAATGGAAATTTGAATTTGGGAAACTCTGTTGGCTACAAATGTATGCCAGCGGGAAGGATGTGATTGAATCCAGCAGAGGGCTATCTGGGAGTCGGTCCACAGATTGATGGATTCGAATTCTACACAATTCTCGAATATCTTGAGAATCCTTTGGGTTAACTTAAAAAGTAGTACCATTGCGCATAGTTCAAGGCGCGGAAGTGAAACCGTCTTGAGAGGCGTAACTCTCGACTTGGAACTTACTAAAGTGTTGGAGACGGTGTTGTCGGAATAAATAGTTCTGAAATATAAACAGGAACCATAAGCTCGCTCGCTACTATCAGCAAAGCCATGAATTTGAACCTTTATTATTGATTTATCGGAAAACAGATATCTAGGAATTTTCAAACGTCTTAAGGAATCAATGGAGTATATGAATTTTTTCCATTCTTGGGCTAGTTCAGGAGTTAGTGGTTCGTCCCAGGAAAGCTTTGATAGCCACAATCTTTGCATGAAAATCTTTCCTACGACTATCACTGGGCTCAAGTATCCGATTGGATCAAACATCTGAGCTATGAGGGATAACGCCTTGCGCTTAGAAGGAGTTTCTGAAGGAATGAGTTTAGGTAAGGAGATGGCAAATTCGTCCGAGGACGGATTCCAACATAACCCCAAAACCTTGTTGGGAGTGTCTTCCATTTCTATTTCAAGTGGAATTGAGTTAGAGGAGTCACAATATTTTTGTCGAAATTGCGAGCAATTGGATGACCATTTATGCAGTCGGAAACCCGCGGAATTTAATAATGTATTGAGTTGGTGATAGGACTCTTCCAACTCGGATATTGAATCAACACCATGAAGTACATCATCTACGTACGTTTGATGTAACAAGGCTCTTTGCGCAGAAGAAAACTCATTGGAATTGGAAGCGAGTTCTTTTAGAACTCTTGTAGCAAGAAATGACGAACAAGTGACTCCATAAGTCACCGTGGAGAGTTGGATGCATTTAAGATCCTCTTGCGGTGAGTTTCTCCACAAGATATTCTGGAAGTGCAATTGCGAAGGATTCATTCTAACCTGGCGATACATTTTCTGGATATCACAGGTCAGGACAAACTTGTATAAACGAAACCGACATAGGATGTCATATAGGTCCGGCTGAACTCCGTAGCCTTTGTGTAGGATATCATTCAAGGAAAATCCAGTCGAAGTTTTGCTGGAAGCATCAAAAACTACCCTGAGTTTAGTGGTTTCACTGGAATGTTTGATCACACAGTGATGTGGAAGGAAGTATTTGTTCTCAACGGGTTTGTCGTTGGCATCAAATGAAACGTAGGTTGCATGTTTCAAAGAAACATATTCATCAATGAATCTTTTATAATCTGAAAATAACTCTGGGTTATTTTGGAAACGTTTTTCTAAGTTGCAAAATCGCTTTTTTGCAATATGGAAAGAGTTACCGAGTGGATTATTACCGGTGGGATCTTTGAAAGGAAAATTCACTTGGAAAGTTCCGTCTTCCAAACGAACGTGTGTTTGAATGAAACTTTGTTCAGCCAATAATTCGTCAGCTGACAAGGACTTGACTTCTGAGAGTTCTTCGACTTCCCAGAATTTTGAAAGAATTGTGTCTAACGAGTCACCATGCTCGGAAGTATTTTGACAAAAAAGAGCAACTTTATTATCTTTAGAAGCACTTTGTGGAGGTAATTGTCCTCCAATTACCCATCCAAACCTTGTCAGCTGGAGAGTAGGAAGTTTAGGACCCAGTCGATAGATCTGTGGAAGTAAAATTTCATAATAAGCATCAGCGCCCAAGAGGATGTCCACATCGGACGGGACATGGAAATCTGGATCAGCCAGTTTGAATATTGGAGGAATGTTCAACTTATGTCTATTCAACGGAATTCTAGGCAATATAGAAGTAATTACAGGGAGTACTGCACATGAAACTTTGAGTTTATAATCCTCCTTAGTATTGGAGAAAATTAGAATGTCTATCATTTTCTTCGAAATTGTAGGAGTGCATTTAATGCCAGAAAATTGGATTTGATTATCATAGGTTTTGAGATGCATTCTTCTAACGAATTTTTCAGAAGCGAAAGAACATTGGCTGCCGTTGTCTAGAATTATTCTAGCCTTAACAAGGTTACCATTATCGGAAAGAACATATACGACCGCTGTGGCCAATAGAACTTCGGGACCACCTTGATCTACAAAGAGGGAGAATGGCCCCGAGGGCGGAGACACATTAACTTGAGCTTCAGACTCGGCATTTCGGAAAGGTATTGCACCTGCAGAGTTAGGAGTTGGCGATTGACAAGACTGTGCTCGCCGATCCTGGTTATAATTGGAGATTTGAACATTCCTAGGAATGGCTCCGGTACTATATTGTGGACTAGAAAACGCTCTCGGACTATAATTGGAATTATGAACATTTGGAGAACTATTAGTTGATACAGAAGTTCGGTGAAGGAGTGTGTGGTGTTTTTTGCCACATAAGGAACAACCTCTAGACTTACACTCTGTCAGTGACTGCTTTGCCCCCAAACAATTGAAACATAAGGATTGCGACTTCAGAAACTGATATTTTTTATCAGTACTAAGCCTGGAGAAAATGGAGCATTTGTAGATATCGTGATCAATAATTTTGCAAAGCCAACAAGTTCGTCGTTTACTCGTAGGCGAACTAGGAGACACGTTCTTTACATGTAACGAAGTTTTGGAATTTGCCTTTGAGGCACCTTTTTCGGTTTTTACTTCATATGAAGCGGAGTGTGAAGGAGTTCTTAAGGATTCTAGGGCGTTGCATCTGGCTTCGATAATCTCGAAAAATTCCTTTAGAGTAGGATCTGATTTTGAATCTCTATTGGATTGATACTCTCTTTTAGAGCCATAGTCTAGCTTTCTCATGAGGATGTTGAGGACAATTAAATCCCAATGTTGGGTTGGACATTTTAGATTTTTTAAGGATTCTAAATTTTTTCGCACATTTACTAAAAATTCTCTCAAGGTAAATGGTGTACATTTAGTTATGCTAGGACTATCTATTATTGAATTTAAATGTGAATTTATAATAGCTAAACTGTTTTCGTACCTACTTTCTAAAATATTGACTGCAATTTCAAAATTGCCATTGGTTATTTCTAAGGATTCAATAAGAGATAACGGTTCTCCTTTCAAATAGGACTTTAGGTAAATTAACCTTTGAACATTTGTTAGCTGAACGTTATTCTTTATCAAGGCTGTAAACAATTGATAAAACGGGGCCCACTTAGTGTAATCACCGGCAAAGTGGGGTATAGAAATTTGGGGAAGTTTTACCCCTAAGTTTTGCTCATTTGTTATTGGAGCGGATTCATTAAGGTTAGGATTCGAAGCTGGAGTAGGAGGTACAGATAAACTGTGAATTTTTTGTTTAAGACAAGCAATTGATCTATCAAATTTATCTTGATATGAATCTCTATCTTCCGTATCTTTTTTATTAACGTCCAAATCCTCAATTTCATTTTGAGCGTCGTTATATTTAACTATCTCGCACTCCAATTTATCTAATTTAGTTTTAAGAAGGAAAATATCTGTTTCAGAATCTATATTTGCGATAATCCAATTTTGGGTTTGTGTGATCGCGGATTTAGCATTCTTTCTAGCTTTTAGAAAGGCTTGCATTGTGTGTTTTGAAACAAAAAACTCAAACTATTGAAACTAGAAATTATACAACTATTCTAAAATGTAAGAACCGCGCAGGGTTCTGTGGAAAATGCACTTTTCGCTCGCTTTCACTACACGAAATCGAAGCTTCTTATGCGACACTAATGTTGAAGCGACCTTATGTAAAGCACTACAAACGTAAAGTTTTTCTTTCTTAAAAGAAACTAATCGAAATCAAAATAAAATATATCATTAAACAGTCAATAACAGTATGTAGGCGATATTATTTAAAACAAATAAATCGCTATGGAATGGAAAATTGTTTAGTACGGCCCTGGAATATTTACCACAACTTTTTTAATAATTAATTCACTAACTAAATGGAAGAAATTAAATTTTTATTTAATTTATGGATATTGAGTTCGAATTATTTAACATACGGGCCTGGAATTTCTTTAAAAAGAACAATATTACTAATTACTAATGAGCTGTCTACCTTGAAATAAGAAATATATCTGTAAGAAACTTAATCTAATTATAAGAAACAAATTTTAAAAATAAACAGAACAGCAGTATTCTCCAAATTGCCTAATGGAAATCAGGAACGGAACAGGAACGAGATATTTTCACCCAGAAAATATTTGTAATCACCACTTGGAAGGTCGTTGTATTTTTAATACAATGCAGGAACCAACAGGAACAAATAGGAACTATTTTTGTCAGAAAATATCTAATGCATCTAGGCTCGAATGACCATATGATAAAGCCAGCCCTTTCATGGTTTTGACTTTGACACTTTCGGTAATTACTCAAACTTTCTCTTCGATAATCCTTTTGACAGTGGATTGAAAATCTCCAAATAAAACGCTAGTTCGTGCAAGATTAACTTCTGACAAGGATGACTGATTTATTTATTTAAAGTTGACAAAAATATAATTATTTACAAAGTTACTACGCCGCTTTAATCAGAAAATTGGTAGATCAGCTCGAATACTAAATGTAACTAAAATGACTAAGTACTTACAATTGGCTTTTTCCACTTCAAAACACTTAATTTTATTAATAATTATCTACTGTAATTATCCGCGCTAGGAATCAAATTACAAATTTCTTTATGTAAGGGAAGTAACGCTCTGCGTATGTGGAATAATTAATTGACACTTTTTTTTTGACATTTCTCTTTTTTCAATATCAATCAATTTTTTGACTGACAGGCCTTGCCTATCTAAATTTAAATGAATAATATGTTCGGACGTGTTCCGAACAGATATTATCTTTGAAATATTATTAGAAATATTTCCTGCATATGTGATGGTTTTATAAGTTTTTATTTCATCAGTTTGTCTAGGTAATATTAGTTGTAATTCCACTTTATCCTCTTTTTTATTAATTAGCTTATTTATCATTTCTAATGGATAACCGTTGGATGTTGCTATTTGTCTAATTGTATTAATCTCTTTATCAAAATTACATTGGTTCATAGGAACTGAACAAGCTGTATGCATCATTGATTTATATGCCGCTAGTTTATGGGACATGGGGTGATTGGAATTAAATGGAATTGTCACATCAGTCTGTGTTGGTTTTCGGTAAATTGAATAATCAAGTTCATTAACTCTTAGAATTTTTAAATCAAGAAAATTGATTGAGCTATATTCTTCAATTCCTAATGTAAGTTTAATTTTTGGGTGTAAATTACTGATGTGGTTGAAAAATACATCTAATTGTCGTTCACTACCCATAAAACAAGCTACTATGTCATCTACATATCTATACCAATATAAAACATTTTTCGAAATATTACTTTCAAAGATCTTTCTATCTAAATTGTTCAAAAATGTTTGCCAGAATAGGTGATATAGGGCTTCCCATTGGTAAACCTTCATTTTGAATATATATCTTATTGTCAAAAGTGAAATAATTTTGATTAATACATACATCAAATGAGTTAAGTATATCTGATATTTTTCCTGGATTAATATTTTCAACTTCTAGTAATTTTTTTACAAGTATTAGACATAAGTTCATAGTTATTTTGCAAGTTGATTGCTTTCAACTTTTTGATTAGTTCTATTGAATTTCTAATTGAGTACTGAGATTCATATCCGTAACTATCAAGTATATTTTTTAGCCTCTTAGCTAATATATTATTAGGAGCATTAACATAAGAAACTACAGGTCCAATTGGTTTCGTTATTTCATGTAATTTAGCGGTTCCATATAATTGTGGACAATAAGGATTCTTATGTATGATAGACCTTTTTTCGTAATCACTTAAAAGATAATTTGAATTATTAACAATATCCCTTACATTATTAGAAAACTTTTTTGTTGGGTTTGCTTTAAGAACTTTTACATCGCTAGACTCTATAAAGTTATATATTTTGGAATTGTAATTTTCAGTTGTCAAAATGACAGTTGTGTTCCCCTTATCAGATTTTGTAACTGTTAGGTTATTATCTTCTATTTTCTTTTTTTTGATTGCATTTAAAACTGTAATGTCATTAGACCTGTAGTTTCTTATGTTAATGCTCCTAATAATATATTGGCAAAGAGGCTCAATAATATACTTTATAGTTACGAATATGAATCTCAGTACTCAATTAGAAATTCAAAAGAACTAATCAAAAAGTTGATAGCAATCAACTTGCAAGATAACAATAAACTTATTTCGTTCGATGTGACTAATATGTTCACTAAAATTCCTCCTAAAGAATGTCTAATACTTATAAAAAAATGTATATTCAAAATGAAGGTTTACCAATGGGAAGCCCTATATTTCCTATTTTGGCAAACATTTCTATGGACAATTTAGAAAGAAAGATCTTTGAAAGTAATATCTCGAAAAATGTTTTATTTTGGTATAGATATGTAGATGACATATTAGCTTGTTTTATGGGTAGTGAACGACAATTAGATGTATTTTTCAACGACGTCAATAATTTACACCCAAAAATTAAATTTACATTAGAAATTGAAGAAAATACCTCGATCAATATACTTGATTTGAAAATTCAAAGAGTCAATAGTGTACTTGATTATTCAATGTACCGAAAACCAACACAGACTGATGTGACAATTCCATTTAATTCCAATCACTCCATGAGTAGATTCCACGAAGTAAGGGTCGAGACAGTTAATTTCATTATTAGATGTAGATTATACAATATTACTGTAGTATTATTTTGCCCATATTGCCTTTATGGGATATAATCCATATCATAGGCCATACATCTGTAATCGATATTTACGAGCACGAACGGAGCAGCGGTCGTCAGCCCGAATGCCGTAATCGCCATATTATTTTGATTTTTAGTGCGTCTTAAGGAAGGTGTCGTGTTTTGTTTGATTGCGGGGTGCTTTTTGTAATCGGTAAGATTCATTTGACAAATATTAATAGAAGTGATTGGATTGCATATAACTATTATTTCGTAGATATAAAATAAAGTGAATTTACTGAGGAGTAAGAACCGAAGTGATGTTATCCTCACAAAATCCACACACGCTTTACTGGTAAATGTTTTATCATAACAAACGATTAGGTATATTGTTGATTTGTCAGCTACTCTAAAGTTCAATTTGGTTTATAAAGAACCATACAGTCTTCTTACTTTTACTTTCAAACCGCTATTGAAATCTAATTGTTATTATCTAGCGGAATTTTCTTAATTCGTTTGATTTTTCTCATTAACAATACATACCTATATCACCATTTTTACACTAGAATATAACTAATAATGTAACAAGTACTCAGTATGCTGTATCATAAATTATATGAAAAATCTAGCTACAAACATGTGGTGATTTACAATATACATACCTACCTCATGTTTGTTCTGTGTTGACCATTATATTCTTCTATATATTTATCATAAAGTTGTAAAATATATTTCACATTATATAGGTTAGTACATGTGCCAACAAACATAACATCTAAACGAATAGCGGGACATGGTATATTTGTTATTATATTAAAAATGTTAAATATCTTACTTGTGTATTAGTAGATTTTTACTAATTTTAGTAGGTACTTGATAATGTTTTAAAGTGAATAAACTGAAATGTTTCGTTTCCGGTTGAATTTTTATTGTTTATTTTATAACTAAGGATCCAATTTTTATTATAGTATATTGTTGTGGAATTACTAAACTTTTCTAGTGGTCTAAACAAATGTAAATTTTGAATAATACTGCTTGGTATTTAATACTTGTTTATGGTTAATGAATATGTCCAGTTTCTTATACTTGTTATACCTCAAAAACCAATATGTTCAATGTATCTTGATAAAAAGTATTTAGAAGATATGTATTTATTCACTGTTGGTGTTCAAGAATTTAGTAGTAGATGTATGTTTATTAAAATTAACAACTATAAATTTGTATCAGAATTAACTTATAATTGTTGAGATGGAAGGTTCTTACTTGTTCAGGAAATTCGCCATATGTACATTTTTTTCAAATTAAGTTTATATTCAGATCAAAATGGAATTATGGAATCCTTTTGGGACATTGTTATCTGGAATAGTGGAAGCAAGTGTGATTTTATACCAAATACTTGGCGTGTCAATGGTTGCAAAAATATAAATTCTACATATTCAGAATACTCAGCGACTTGTAAGGCTACTGTAACAGATTTAAAATTAGCTGAGGAAATGACATCAAAATAAGGGTATGTATCATCATTTTTCTCGGATTGTGGTAACAGTGAAGAAACAAATAATCTCCCCATTACAACTGATGAATCTTTAAATGTACCTAATATGGCTGGGGATATGACACGTCTGCAATGTCACAGTAAGTAACTCACATTATATATTTTTAACAAAATTAAATATTTTATCTAAATTCATAGTTATTCAAAAAGCATGCTGAATTTCATGACTTTTTTAAGATTGTGGAAGATTAATGGAGAATGTAAAAAAACTTGTTAAGAGCTTTGAACCTTTACAATACGAGTATTATATAAAACAAATTAAAACAGATATAATCCAAGTAAATGAACATTTAACTCTGTTGGCTCAAAAATATCCTACAATCATGATGAAGGAGCCTGAGTGTAAGCTTCCATTTGATAACTAGGAAGATCTGAATACCTTTGAAAATAATTTGCAAGATGGTCACTTCTATGAAAATATGGTATGTAGTTAATCTAAGTGTTCATACATTTTATTTTAAAATTTTTATAATTTTCAGGTAAATATTTTGAGTCTTGTATCTGGGACAACAGATGTCAAAAAAACTAGTAGAATTATATTAGTTTTTTTTTAAAATTTTTTTGATTACACTGAAACGCCAGAAGTAATTAGAATTACAAGTACTTTTATTTTTATGTCAATATTATTAGTATACCCAATTTGAATTTTGAAAAAAATTTTTTTTAAATAGATGTTTAATTTAAATTTGGCCTTTTATTTTACCTATTCCAATAACGAAATTGACTGTCTCAACCCTTACTTCGTGGAATATGCTCATATTAGTGTTTTTAAATGAAACTCAAGGTCTCTAGTTAATTCCACAATATAATACAAGTTATTGAAAATTCTAAAAAATTGACAATTGTTTCGATAAATCAATATCATCGTCAGAATGACAGAAGTTACATTTCATTTTATGCCTACCTGATGTTTAGTAGTTATATTTGGCTAGACCAAGAAGTAACCTAACTTGTGATTGGCTTAATATATGTTTATAGAAAAAAGAAGAAGATGTGATATTACAAATATTGAAGCTTAGATATTATTAGCCCTATGGTGATATCCTGGATATCATTTTTCCAATTAAGATCAGTATAACTGTGCAATGATATAGAAAACCAGGAAAACTATATCTGCTGATCTTTACAATTATCACTCAAGAAGACAGTTTATTAGTGGAGAATTCCCTAGATTTAACTGTACATTGACAACTTCATATTGTGGGTTTCTTAAATGTCTTCTAATTTCCAGTTCTTCAAGGAAATCCAGTTCTTGTTTCTTTTCACAAATATGCAGTACTTCTAGTTCTGTGTTAGGTGTCAATGAATGATTGGTGTCAAGTAGATGTTTTGCGTAGTGGGATTTATCTGGTTGTTTTAATCTGTATGCTCGTAAGTGCTCACTGTATCGTACTTCAAAAGTCCTAAGGGTCTGACCCAAATAGACAGCATTACATTCTGGACATTTGAGTTTATATATACCTGACTTCTTTATTAGTGGTATTTTTGTTTTTACATTTAACAATTTTGTACTAACGTTACTTTCTGTTTTAAAAGAAATTGTTGTATTCGTTGCTGAAGATATTATCTTTGAAATATTATTAGAAATATTTCCTGCATATGTGATGGTTTTATAAGTTTTGATTTCATCAGCTTGTTTAGGATATATTAGTTGTAATGCCACTTTTTTCTCTTTTTTACTAATTAGCCTATTTATCATATCTAATGGATAACCGTTAGATGTTGCTATTTGTCTAATTGTATTAATCTCTCCATCAAAATTACATTTGTTCATAGGAACTGAAAAAGCTCTATGTATCATTGAATTATATGCCACTTGTCTGTGTGAGACAGGGTGATTAGAATTGAATGGAATTGTCACATCAGTCTGTGTTGGTTTTCGGTAAATTGAATAATCAAGTACATTATTAACTCTTTGAATTTTTAAATCAAGAAAATTGATTGAGCTATTTTCTTCAATTTCTAATGTAAATTTAATTTTCGGGTGTAAATTATTGATGTGGTTGAAAAATACATTTTATTGTCGTTCACTACCCATAAAACAAGCTAATATGTCATCTACATATCTATACCAAAATAAAATATTTTTCGAAATATTACTTTCAAAGATCTTTCTTTCTAAATTGTCCATACAAATGTTTGCTAAAATAGGTGATATAGGGCTTCCCATTGGTAAACCTTCATTTTGAATATATATCTTATTGTCAAAAGTGAAATAATTCTGATTAATGCATAAAACAAATAAATTAAGTATATCTGATATTATTCCTGGATTAATATTTTTATCTTCTAGTAATTTTCTTAAAAGTATTAGATATTCTTCAGGAGGAATTTTAGTAAACATATTAGTTACATCGAACGATATGAGTTTATAGTTATCTTGCAAGTGGATTGATTTCAACTTTTTGATTAGTTCTATTGAATTTCTAATTGAGTACTGAGATTCATATCCGTAAGTATTGAGTATATTGATGAGCTTCTTTGCCAATATATTATTAGGAGCATTAACATAAGAGACTACAGGTCTAATTGGTTTCGTTATTTTATGTAATTTAACTGTTCCATATAATTGTGGACAATGAGGATTTTTATGTATGATAGACCTCTTTTCGTAATCATTTAAAAGATAATTTGAATTATTAACAATATCCCTTACATTATTAGAAAACTTCTTTGTTGGGTCTGCTTTAAGAACTTTTACATCGCTGGATTTTATAAAGTTATATACTTTGGAATTGTAATTTTCAGTCGTCAAAATGACAGTAGCATTCCCCTCATCAGATTTTGTGACTGTTAGGTTATTATTCTCTACCTTCTTGTTTATTGCGTTTAAAACTGAAATGTAATTTTTTGTTTGACGTTTAACTTTTGAAGGTTCAATATTTTTGAGCCATATATTAAGCCAATCACAAGTTAGGTTACTTCTTGGTCTAGCCAACATTAACTACTAAACATCAGGTAGGCATAAAATGAAATGTAACTTCTGTCATTCTGACGATGATATTGATTTATCGAAACAATTGTCAATTTTTTAGAATTTTCAATAACTTGTATTATATTGTGGAATTAACTAGAGACCTTGAGTTTCATTTAAAAACACTAATATGAGCATATTCCACGAAGTAAGGGTCGAGACAGTCAATTTCATTAGAAAATCTTCGAGAGAAGATTTGACCCGACTGTACCAGAAGTTACTACAAAAACGTTACAAAGCATCACAAAACATTTGGTTTAACCAAGAATGCCTTAGAAAAAAGGTAATAACAAATTATGTGAATATAAAATGCACAAAAAGCTATAAAATGTGCTCAACGAGTTTGGATAAAATCTGAATGTAAAAAATGGTTCAAAGTTAGAGACTCCTTAGACAACTACATAAAAGTTGTACATTCAGAACTCACATTCCAATTACAGCCAGTAGAATTTGACTGTTTGGATGACAAAATTAGGGAAAATGTCAGCACGATGAAGCATATGAAATTTAAGAAACAAGAAAAGAAGCTACAGAACCTTGAACACACACAACATGAAATTCAATACTCAAAACATCATGAAACTGTAAGTACCTACATACCAACACACTTTGCACCACGATTTAAAAACCTTTCAGACACTAATTTTACAAATAGTGAAATAGAATTTTTAAATAAAGGTTTAAAGTACAGCATACCACCTAAATTTATGAATAATATTAAACAATTTATAGCTACAGAGTCAGAAATAGCTTTAAAATCTAATTCAAATAATTTTCTTTATGAGAAATTAAAAATTGCCAATTTAATCAAAAATATTGAACCTTCAAAAGTTAAACGTCAAACAAAAAATGACATTTCAGTTTTAAACGCAATAAAAAAGAAGGTAGAGAATAATAACCTAACAGTCACATAATCTGATAAGGGGAATGCTACTGTCATTTTGACGACTGAAAATTACAATTCCAAAGTATATTACTTTATAAAATCCAGCGATGTAAAAGTTCTTAAAGCAGACCCAACAAAGAAGTTTTCTAATAATGTAAGGGATATTGTTAATAATTCAAATTATCTTTTAAATGATTACGAAAAGAGGTCTATCATACATAAGAATCCTCATTGTCCACAATTATATGGAACAGTTAAATTACATAAAATAACGAAACCAATTAGACCTGTAGTCTCTTATGTTAATGCTCCTATTAATATATTGGCAAAGAAGCTCAACAATATACTCAATACTTACGGATATGAATCCAGTACTCAATTAGAAATTCAATAGAACTAATCAAAAAGTTGAAATCAATCCACTTGCAAGATAACTATAAACTCATATCGTTCGATGTAACTAATATGTTTACTGAAATTCCTCCTAAAGAATGTCTAATACTTGTAAGAAAATTACTAGAAGATAAAAATATTAATTCAGGAATAATATCAGATATTCTTAATTTATTTGATTTATGCATTAATCAGAATTATTTCACTTTTGACAATAAGATATATATTCAAAATGAAGGTTTACCAATGGGAAGCCCTATATCACCTATTTAAGCAAACATTTTTATGGACAATTTAGAAAGAAAGATCTTTGAAAGTAATATTTCGAAAAATATTTTATTTTGGTATAGATATGTAGATGACATATTAGCTTGTTTTATGGGTAGTGAACGACAATTAGATGTATTTTTCAACCACATCAATAATTTACACCCGAAAATTAAATTAACATTAGAAATTGAAGAAAATAGCTCAATCAATTTTCTTGATTTAAAAATTCAAAGAGTTGATAATGTACTTGATTATTCAATTTACCGAAAACCAACACAGACTGATGTGACAATTCCATTCAATTCTAATCACCCTGTCTCACACAGACAAGCGGCATATAATTCCATGATACATAGAGCTTTTTCAGTTCCTATGAACAAATGTAATATTGATAGAGAGATTAATACAATTAGACAAATAGCGACATCTAACGGTTATCCATTAGATATGATAAATAGGCTAATTAGTAAAAAAGAGAAAAAAGTGGCATTACAACTAATATATCCTAAACAAGCTGATGAAATCAAAACTCATAAAACCATCACATATGCAGGAAATATTTCTAATAATATTTCAAAGATAATATCTTCAGCAACGAATACAACAATTTCTTTTGAAACAGAAAGTAACATTAGTACGAAATTGTTAAATGTAAAAACAAAAATACCACTATTAAAGAAGTCAGGTATATATAAACTCAAATGTCCAGAATGTAATGCTGTCTATTTGGGTCAGACCCTTAGGAATTTTGAAGTACGATACAGTGAGCACTTACGAGCATACAGATTAAAACAACCAGATAAATCCCACTACGCAAAACATCTACTTGACACCAATCATTCATTGACACCTAACACAGAACTAGAAGTACTGCATATTTGTGAAAAGAAACAAGAACTGGATTTCCTTGAAGAACTGGAAATTAGAAGACACTTAAGAAACCCACAATATGAAGTTGTCAATGAACAGTTAAATCTAGGGAATTCTCCACTAATAAACTGTCTTCTTAAGTGATAATTGTGAAGATCAGCAGATATAGTTTTCCTGGTTTTCTATATCATTGCACAGTTATACTGATCTTAATTGGTAAAATGATATCCAGAATATCACCATAGGGCTAATAATATGTAAGCTTCAATATTTGTAATATCACATCTTCTTCTTTTTTCTATAAACATATATTAAGCCAATCACACGTTAGGTTACTTCTTGGTCTAGCCAAAATTAACTACTAAACATCAGGTAGGCATAAAATGAAATGTAACTTCTGTCATTCTGACGATGATATTGATTTATCGAAACAATTGTCAACTTTTTAGAATTTTCAATAACTTGTATTATATTGTGGAATTAACTAGAGACCTTGAGTTTCATTTAAAAACACTAATATTCCAATAACTTTCAAAATTGGTGCCTACCAGGTTCTACAACTTTTTTTGTGATATTTCTGAATAAATATTTGAAAAACATGTATTTTTTACAGCCATTAGTAGGATTGTTTCAAGATAGGTTTGAGCAATTACCACAAGTGTCTGTTTTTTGTCTACGCTAAGTTAATTTCCTTGCTTTTGTAAGCATATTTTCATTGCAGAGATACTAACTTTAAAACTAAATATGAAGTTTTTATTTCAATTTTCATTCGATATTAGTATACTATGAAAATATCATATAAGGTATGTATTGTAAAATTACTTCGATATAGCAAAATAATATTTCAGCCGATTTGTACACAAATTAGAGTAACATTTACAACTAATGTAGGACCTATATGTGTATTCCCATATTGCGCCAATATAGTATTACCAAGTTGGACTACTTGGTACCACATATAATAGCTAATGTGAGGCCTATATGTGTATTCCAATATTAGGTCAATATAAGACACCAAGCTACTGCCGATGTTCTACAACTTGGGAAAATAATAAATAAACAATGTCAGGACTACATTGACGAATTACCTGATTTTTCATATGGGGCCAATATAACTCATTGATATTGTAACAACATCGCAAAATGTGAACATTTTAAATTGGGCCAATGCAATAAAATCTATATTGTCCCATTCTATTGACTATATTTAACCAATATTCGGCCAATATATATGTGCTACCTGGGAATTTTCCCCACATTTGTTTTGGGGTTACATTACAAATAAAGTAATATCATCTTCCATTATCAAAACTATTACTCCTTCTCCACAAACTCTATTTTCCACTTGGTAATTTAGTCTTTATTGACAACAGGAATAAATTCATTCCCGCAGGTAATTTCACAAAGTTCCTTTGCCAATATCACAACTCTGACTTAGAATCTTCAAAAATTCTAATTTGAATGACTTTTTCAAATGAAACGAACTGCTTCCAAATAATTCCACAATATATTGAAAAAAATGGTAAAAATTCTAAGAAATTGACAATTAATTCGATATTGCTATCACCGTCATTCTGTCACTTCTGTTTCAATAAAAGTTTAGGGGTTTAGGGGAGTAAGGTTTTTTTTATTTTCGACGTAAAGGATTTATCCACATCTACAAAAAAGGATTTAAATACCTTAGCAATATCTACAGCAGTTCTTAACACGTTAAACGCCATGACGGTCTCTACGGACCGTCAATGACTTTTGAAATTGGACCTTGTTGGTCCGTGGGGACCGTTAAAACACACCTCATTCTAAATGACTGTGTGGACCATTGGACCATAGTTATAATGTGTTTAACGGTATGAGAGGACCGTCAGGGTCCAGAAAAATTATAATTTTTGAATGGGCCGCGAAATTTATGTTCACATAAAAATGTGGTCCCTGGGCCAAAAAAAATGTGTGGTCGAATGAGAAGTGTTTATTTTTCATATTTTGTAAATACAAATCGCTAAAAATAAAACTGAGACAAAGTGATACTAATAATATACTATATTAATGTAACAAATTAAAACATTCTAAACACATTGGTGGTTCTCCTACACACCCGGCACAGAACGTTGTAACTTTTTTTGTTTTATTCTGAGCTGCCGTCCTTCCATCTCTTTGGAATATTATTTTATAACAATCGGAACAAAAACGCCTTATTGTATGACTTGATCCGAGTTTTTTTTGTAAGTGATGTTTTGATGTTAATGTAGATGGAACATCTTGGAGATGTCGATGTCGATTCCAGTGTGCAGGTACATTTGTATTGTACGTAAAAAATGTTTCTAATTAATTAAAAAGTCAGCAGTAAATAATAAATTTTGTATTAAAATGATTGGTTATTGATGACCTTCATCATTGTTGCAATTGTGTGATTCCTTCTTGTATACAAACAGTGAAAATAACATTTGTTTTATTTTTGTTAATTACTTTAAAACTATAAAAACCAGTCTTAATAAGCAACATTTATACTAGTTTGGTTGGGTGTATCCATTGGCGTGCCGAATTCTGTAAGACAGATGGGAGATAAATGTACAACGTGCAAAGTGAATCTGAGTGATAAGGATAAATTGGTTACTTGTGACAGTTTCCACGCCATATTTCATGCTACTAATGGTTGCACTAATCTTGCAGCATCTGAATTTAGGGCTGTTATATTACAAAACAGATCGCTATTATTCTTCTGTAATGACTGACGAAAGGCATTTAAAAAAATTCCATTATTATTAAGACAGATGGAGGATCTCAAAAATGATGTAAAGGATTTGAAAAATGGAGTAAATATACTAAGGAATGAAAAGAAAATATTGGAAAAACAAGTGCAAAAGATAAAAAATAGTGAAATGACATCAACTGATATGGAAGAGGTCATGAATGAAGTGGACGAAAGAAGAAAGAGGTCAAACAATATAATGGTTTTCAATGTGAATGAATCGGCTACTTCGAATAGAAATGAAAGAATAGAAGAGGATAAAAGAACAATAAGACAGGTTTTATCTAATGCGAATATTACACTTAATGATTTTAAAGTTATAAGAACTGGATAATATGATGGAAGAAAAACGCGTCCTATAAAGGTTATCTTGGAATCTAATGAGGCTGTATTAAAGATTCTAAAAAACCGTAAAAAATTTACTGAGAAATTCCCTCTATCAAAATATTCGCAGATCAAACAGTAAAACAGCGTGAGTATTATAAACAGTTGAAATCTAAGTTAAATGAAATAGTTACTGCTGGTGATAATTCAAAAATTATTAAATATGTGAATGGCGTTCCCAAGATAGTATAAAGATCTCTCAAAAAACTAAATACTAAAGTTAGCAAAAAGGAGTCTTCTTCAATTGAATATAATTCAGATATTATTTATCTGAATATTTAAAGTTTGGTGGCACACAAAACTCAATTGATAGCTGACATTGTTTGTTACCATCCTGCCATTATCTTGCTAAGCGAATCTAAAACTACAAGGGAAATAGAGAATTTTGAACTTGAAATATCTAACTATTCGCTCATAAGATGTGATTCTAACTCAAGACACACAGGAGGAGTGATTGTGTATATTAGAAGCGATATACACTTTTCTTACGTTGAAACTTATGTTCACAATGAAAATTATTGGTGCATATTTATATCTGTAAGTTATGGTGGTGCTAAATGGGTAATAGGAAACCTTTGTCATTCACCTAGTGGTAGCCATGCAGCGTTCCTTGATCAATTGGAGGTAATATGTGAGGAGGTATTGTGTAAGAATTCTCGAGTGATTTTAACGGGTGATTTTAACTTAGATTTTTTGTCAAACGAATTTTATGTAAAAAAAATTAAATATATTTATAATGCTCAGGGAATATGTCAGAAAGTAAAAACATATACAAGAATTACAAATACCAGTAAAACTTGAATAGATTATGTACTAACAAATGTTGACAATATACTAGTTAATGTATTAGATGAGCCCAAATTCACTGATCATTCTGTAATAACTGTTAAACGTTTTCAGGGAGATAAATCTATCATTACAAAGAAATGTACTAGAATGGTTAGAAAATTAACTGATGAAAACTTATTTACCATAAATTTAAATTTAATTGATAGTCAATTTTTACTAAATAGTAATGACGTTAACGATATTTATAATAATATTGAATGTGTTTTTCAAACAATTATTAATGAGATCGCACCCATAAAAGGAATAACATATTGTGAGAACGATTTATCTTGGTATGATGGTGATATAAAAAAAAAAGTAAAGATAGAGATGTTGCATATAAAACATTTAAAAGTAACTCCAATAATATTAACTGGAAAAGCTATAAAAAAAACGTAATGCTGTTGTTAATTTGATTAAGGAAAAAAAATTTCTATTATAATCATATTGATAAAAAGTGATGAATCCCCGTTTAATGTGGAAAATGTTGAAGAAATAATTCAATCCGAAACAATTTAATAATAACTTCTCTAGCGGTGTTCAATTCGAGAATAATCGCCAGGTTGCTTTTGTGAGGGATGCTAGTGGGCTTTCTGAACATTTTAATAACTTCTTCGTTAATGGTATTGATGATATGGTGTCTAGTATTGGAGATATTGAATTTATTTGTGACATTCAAATGTGTGAGAATATTTTTAGTAGTTTAAAGTTAGTTTCTTTACACGATTTAGGAATAGTTATAAAAAATTTGGAAAATAGAGGAAGTACAATTTGTGAACTAAATAGTAAAATCGTAAAAAATTCTTCTGAAGTTATTGGGCATGTGTGGTGTGAATAAATCATTGGAAAGTGGTACATTTCCCGACGAATTAAAAACTAGTATTGTCACGCCTATTGAAAAGGTTGCTAATACAATTAAAAGTGGTGAATTCAGACACATTAATTCGTTACCATTTGTAGAAAAAGTATTGGAATTTGTGGTTTACTAACAACTATTAGAACATATTTATTCAAATTGTTTATTATTTGTTAACCAGTCTGGTTCTAGATCCAAGCATTCATGTGAATCAGCTATTCAGCTGACTGTCACTGAGTGGAAAAATAACATAAGCAAACATTTGTATACTATAGCAGTATCATTGGATCTGAGACTGTCAATAGAGCAATACTGCTTAGAAAATTGGAGCGATATGGTATTTATATGGTGTTTAATTGGATTAAGGGATACCTAACAAATAGAAAACAAATAACTAAAGTTTGCGATACAATGTCATCAGCTATTGAGGAAAAGCATGGTGTTCCTCAGGGTAGTATTCTAGGTCCTCTACTCTTCTTAATGTATGTAAATGACATGGATAAGTGTGTTAAATGTGACTATATTCATATTTTTGCTGATGACACTTTAATTTCAGTTAGTGATGTGAAGTTTGGCAAAGCTATAGCAAAAATGAATAATGTTTTAAGGAGTATGCATACCTATTTGAAAATGAATAAATTAAAGCTTAATGTGAATAAAACCAAAGTTATGATAATAACTACACCACATAAATACTAACAAATAAATATTGGTCACATTAATGTCAACATAGATAATGAAAAAATTGATATCGTAAAAGAGTTGAGATATTTAGGATTTATGATATTTTGATAGTCACTTTGAATATATTAAGAAGAAAATTTTGAAAAAGCTTTATTTTGTTTCAAGAGTGTCTCAACACTCAAGCTTAAATTCAAGAATTATTGTATACAAAACCATCCTTTAACCTCATTTTGAATATTGTCCAACATTGCTAATCTTCCTTGATTTAAATAAGATGTGTCAATTACAAACGTTACAAAATCGAGCAATGAGAGTTATTTTGAGGTGTAGTAGAATCACTTCTGTATCACTGATGCTCCAAACTTTGCAGTTGTTTACTGTTGAGAGACGGTTGAAATACTTGACTATGGTTTATATTTACAAAATGCTACACAATCTATTGCCGATATATTTTAGTAAATTTATCGTATTTCGTAATCAAATTCACACATATGATACTAGAAACCAGAATAATTTATATGTAAATACTCAAAGTAGTACATATAATGTGAAAACTTTATTCCTTAAAGGATTTATTACTTACAATAATTTACCGAATAATATCAAAAATTCAAAAAGTCTTTCTGAATTCAAAAGACATTTATTATTCTTGTATGAAAATGAATATAAAACATTTTAGTTCATTTGTGTAGGTGCTGAATTGCGCTGTTTTGCAATGTGTTTTAATGTTTTGAATCAGTTATTTTCAGTACCTTCAACGTTATTATAAACTAATTATTATGTCACATCTGTATTAGTGTATACTCAGTGTGCAAGTTGCATTAAACTACGATATTGTAATTCTTTTTTTTAATTTATGAATTTCTATGTATATTAGGGTTTCCTTAATAAAGATTCTTATATATTATATATATTACAAGTTAATTGCTCTACAAGATATTTTTTAAAATCAGTTATGGACAGATCTTCATTATGGATTCCTTTGTATATAATATGTGCATTTACTACTGCAGTGGTAAGTAGTAATTGAAAAGCTAGTTTTCTATACCACTCTAATGATTTGCGTAAAGGATTGTTGTAGGCACCTATTTGATCAGAAATATCAACAGCTCCTTTACCTTTATTATAATCTAAAATCATTTTTGGTTTCAGCTTAGTTGCTCCTCTATATCTCATTTATTGTTGCTCTGTTGAATGTGTAGTGGACATCATTAACACGTTTTTTTGGTCTTTCCAGTTTAAAACTGTTATTCCACGTTTATTTTCTTTCGCTATTATATCTCCTTTCTTCAACTCTTTATGTTCTTTGCTACCACGTCCTTAGGCAGTCCCCTTCTTTTACGATTTATTGTTCCTATTAGATGTGTATTACTATCTAATAGTCTATTGGCTAAGTCTAGGCTGGTATATCGATTATCAGTTACCATTTTTCTACCCTTATTCAGCAGGTTACCGGCTAATGACATAACAACATCAACAGGAACCGCTTTCTCTAGTTCGACAATTTTCCCGGCATAAAGTTTTATGTTGTAGGTATAGCCCATACCAGTACATATTTTTAACAACTTGATGCCGTATTTATGTCGTTTTTGTTTATTGTACTGTCTCATAACAAGTCGTCCTCTAAAGGGAACCATTGTTTCATCCACGCTAATTAATTCATCAGGAGTGTACAAGGTTTGAAAGTTGTGTACGAGCATATCGACCAAAGGCTCTATTTTATATAATCTGTCTCTTTCGGGACATTCTTCATTGTAAGAGAAATGCATCATTCTCAAAATCAACTCAAATCGATTTCGAGACATCTTCGATTTACCAAATGTAACGTCGTATATAGATTGTCGGCTCTAGTAATCCCTAATAGATGGCAATTTTACTAATCCCATCCATAGTACCAGCCCAAAAAATGTCCTAATTTCAGCTTCACTTACCGGATTCCAATCGTGCAGGGAGATTGTGGAGTGATATCACTGTCCATGAGTTGCTGAGTGGCATAAAGATTCGTCTGGTCAACTTTCATGGTCCAAATGCGATCATCAACAATACTATCTTAAACATCAATAGGCCTACAGTTTGCTCGTAACCCAGCAACATCTGGATGAACACCTCCACCACCTTCAAATGTTATTAGTTTAGGTTGATTACCTACAGATGGTAACCACTTTTCTGTTTCAGGTTCAACTTCTTTTAGTTCTCCGAACAGCTGGTTTCGCAATATCAGTTACAGCATTACTAGATGGCACTTGATTTTCTATCTCAGAATTATCAGACTCGGATAGAACATTTTCGGCTGATAATGGCCCTGCCTCATATATTTTTCTTTTCCGTTTTAAAAGTATTGACGTGGATGGTAACGTGTAGAAATTTGCAGTACTTTTATAAGAATCGCTGCTATTTTCATCCGGACTATATAATGGATCTCCAAATGACAAATCGAGTTGTTCGTGGGACATATCAATCGTCTCCGCAGCTTTTTCCAATTCTTTTTGCGTCAGAGGGCAATTATTTCTCGACGACATCTGTAAAAATAATACATTTTTCATAACATAATTCAATTCTTGCTATTCTAAAGCTTGTAAACTTATAAAATATTGTTTATTTTATAACTGTACTACTATTATTATAAGAGCAACTTACAATTCAAGATTATTCAGCCTTTTCACCAATTTTTACAGCTTATCTATGATATCAAATTACAAACGAACCAACCACGTGCACTGTCAAAAATATCAAGTGACATTAAAAATTATGATTGTAAACTGACAGATATATCAAAACTTCAACTTCTCAGTGTAACTCAAAAAACGTTTGTAACATCATTTTTGTGAAGATTACTATCAAATAAAACTTATTTACGAAACAGATCGGTGCTTTATATTCAACTAACTAATATTTTGTTTATGGTGCCGAAACCAGGGAAGTTTTATTGTCTAGTAATTTTTATCGGATCGAACTAAAACGATTATAATGGATTTAGTACTTCGAAAAACGTTACGCGCAGCATTAACGAAGCTAGTGAATAACGCGAACGATATTATTAATAACGAAACTGCAAATACTAGTGACGTGCCCGCGTTAATAGCTCGCATTAAAGCACAGAAGGACAGTTTAGATAGTGTTAATGAACGACTGTATTCCACGTTTAGTGATGAACATGCTGAAGCTGAGTGCGCTAAGATTGTGGAATACGATGATCTCGCTGTTGCAACAGTTGCGAGATTGGAACAACGTCTGAAACTGCAACAATATTTACCGCCACAAAACGATCAGAGAAGGTTGGAGCAACAGTCATCTAATGGTAACGTTCATAGTCAGGAAAACATGTCGGTAAGATTACCAGAACTAAATTTCATTAAATTTAAAGGAGATATTAAGGCTTGGCCGGCATTTTGGGAACCATTCCGTTTGATCGTTCACGAGAATGGTTCTTTAAACGATGCTGCAAAATTTGCTTATCTTAAGTCTCATTTGTCTGATAAAGCCGCTGTAACCATTAACGGATTGACTTCTAGTCAGTCATCGTACAAAGACGCAATAGAAGTTTTAAAAGAAGAATATGCTAATTCTGAACGTATAGTGGACAAATATATACAAAAACTTTTAACAATAGTTCCAGTAAAAAGTGAAAGAGACATTTCCGCGCTTCGTAAACTGTATAATACTGCGTCAACGTTTACCCGTTCACTGTCAACACTAGGTTTGTCACCTCAACAATACGGACTAATGGTTAAATCTATCATTTTTAAGGCTCTACCATATAATTTGCGCGTTCTTTTCAACAAACAAAAAATTACAAGTGAAACGGTTAGTAGTAACTCTCTTTCGCAATCGGAAAATTCAGACAATACCGTAGATTATAATAAGTAAATTAGCAGTTTATTGCAATTTATTAAATTAGAATTGGATTCAATCGAACAAGCTCACTGTGAAAAGGTAACGGACTATAAAAATTGCAAAGATAATAATAGCAAACGAACATTGTCAACTCAAAATAATAGTGCATCAGAAAACGATCAATTTACGGCCGCGAGTTTATTAACTGTAAATAATGAAAACTGCTTGTTTCGCAAATCAAAAACGCACAAAACAAAAGATTGCAAAGCGTCTGTAAATATCTCGTGAAAAAAGGACATTTTAAAAGAAAACAATTGTTGTTTTCGCTGTACCAGACCTAGGCATTCTTCAAAATGTTGCAAATCGCGCCTATCTTGTGCAAAGTGCAACCGTCGTCACGCGACCTCAATGTGCGATCCTTCATTTGCCAGTAACAATATTCGAAACGGAAATAGCAGCTATTCTCAGTCTAGTCTCACCGAAGATCAAAATAATCACATTGTTGACAGCAACCCTAATAATGTGACAAATCGAGATAACTCTACTGCATTAATAGCTAACGGGGCAAATAATAACGTTTATTTAATGACAGCAAAATGTTTAATAAGTAATGATACAGCTAATGACATGGTAATTCGGTTAGTTATAGATGGAGGTAGCCAATTAACTTTCATAAAACAATGTGTATCGCGTTCACTGGGTTTGCCTGTAGTCGGTACTCACAAAATTTCCATAAATAGTTTTGGAAATACTCGTAGCGCACCGACAACTTTGTGCAATCGGGTACAAGTAGGTCTCAAGAATCAGTTTAAAGGAAAACTAATCGAAATTACAGCTGTAGAGGTTCCAGAAATATGTTTTGACGCTTTAAAACCACCTTCTACTAACGATCCAATAATTAGAGATTTTGTTTCTAAATACCAGTTAGCTGATGTTAACGTTACAAATAATCAGTTAATTAACGGTATAACTTTACTGGTTGGAGCTGATCATTATTGGAAAATTGTTACAGGTGACACAAAACGCATATCCAATGATTTAACTGCCGTAAACACAAAATTAGGGTGGAAAATACATGGAGTTTCAAGTATTGTAGAAAACTCTGAATTTTTTGTAAATTTTAATTGGGTATCAGCATTAAATATACAGGCAGACTTTGAACAGGACAATGTAGATATTAAGAAATTTTGGACATTAGAGACATTAGGTATTAGTGAAAACGAACATTTGAAAAATAATTATACGGAAGCTTTTATTAAGGAAAAAATTCATTTTAAAAACGGACGATATGAAGTTTCGCTGCCGTGGAAAGCAAACTCTAGTATAGACTCTAATTATATTGGTAGTATATCACGTATGAATAGTTTAGTGTCTAAGTTGCGCCGAACCGATAAGCTCGCTGAGTATGACATTGCTGTGCGTGAATACTAAACGGATGTGCAGAAATAATTTCGCCTGATGAAAACGAACAAAACCGCATTTATTACATGCCGCATTGTCCGGTTTATCGCGAGGACAAGGAAACCACAAAGTTGCGGGTAGTATTTGATGCATCTGCGCATGCGCCAGGTTTTGAATCGCTAAATGAACTATTATACTCCGGTGACAATTTGGTGCCTGATTTGTTAAAGATATTGTTGAATTATCGAATAGGCTCTATCGGTTTAATCGCCGACATCGAAAAGGCCTTTTTGCAATTATCACTTGAAGAAAAGGATCGCGATTCCCATCGCTTTTTATGGTTCAAAAACCCACTTAACGAAAACAATAACACACATTCGTCGCAACTCGCTACATATCGCATGAAACGTGTAACGTTTGGTGTTACATCGAGCCCATTTTTGCTGTCAGCTACTCTGCGCAAACATTTTCTAGCACAGCCAAAAAAGCTCACGAATACCTCCAATATTCTATTGGAATCATTTTATGTAGATGACCTGATAACTACTGCTAGTTCCTTCGAAGAAGCCAACGAAATTTATGAACAATCCATTAATATACTTCAAGAGGCTAACATGAATTTAAGAAAATGGTTCTCTAACGATAGAGAAGTTATGAACACGGTCATAAAAAATCCTAAAAAGGACGGAACAAAAAAGGTATTGGGTATTTTATGGCATACAGCTACTGATGAACTTGCAGTAGACTCAAAATCCGTAGCTAATAACAATAAAGCGGTAACAACAAAACGAACAATACTTCAAAATATTGCAAGGATTTATGACCCATTAGGTATATTAGGTCCATTTACAATTAGAATAAAAATTTTGTTGCAATATATTTGAAAACAAAAATTAGATTGGGACACTATTTTACCCGAAAAGTATCGGACAATCTGGTTTATATGGTGTTCGGAACTACCTACTATGGATGAACTACAAATTCCCAGAAGTATAACTTCAAATAAATCCAACGAAATCGAACTTCACGTATTTGCTGATGCTAGTATCAAAGCTTACGGTACAGTGGCATACGCGAAATGTTTAGAAACTAACGAAATAAATTTTCTATTGTCGAAAAATCGTGTAGCGCCTCTTAACCAAAAGGATAACAAAGAATTAACCTTACCCAAGGTAGAGCCTACTGCAGCATTATGTGCCGCTTGATTACAGGCATATATTTTAGAAAATTCCAAATTGGAAATCAAAAGAGTTATTTTATGGTCCGATTCTAAAATAGCCTTGTATTGGATCCGTGGCAAATCACAGAAATGGAAATCGAGGGAACAATTGGTTTCCAAGTTTTGGAAAAAATGGACAACGGAGTATCTTCAGCAGCTGCGAACGTTTCACCATAATCATCGTCCTAATTCTAGGAGCTTAAGAATAGGTGATATCGTACTATTGCATCAAGAGCATACGCCCAGGCTACAGTGGAAGATGGTTAAAGTCGTCGATGTGTTTGTAGGGCGCGATGGTCGAGTGCGGGCTTGTGAAGTGCGATTGAGTGACGGGTCTAGACTTCGTAGACCAGTGCAACTTCTTTTTCCGTTAGAAGTTGAAGATTCTCCGCCGCGGGAGGATGTCAAAAATATCAAGTGACATTAAAAAATATAATTGTAAACTGACAGATATATCAAAACTTCAACTTCACAGTTCAATTTAAAAAACGTTTGTAACATCATTTGGTGAAGATTACTATCAAATAAAACTTATTTACGAAACAGATCGGTGCTTTATATTCAACGAACTAATATTTTCTTTATGCACAATTCTATCCTAACTAACTTGAATCACGACGGACGACGGGAGATCCGTAAATAACGTCTTTACGGGACGGGGCCAACGCTCCAGTAACATCATTTGAGTGGTACCAGGACCGCGTTGGGTCCATTGGCCCGTCATCAAATGTATTCAAATATCTTCGTTAATTTCATGTATTTTGAAAAACCTTTCAAATTGCATTTACACATCATCAATACCTATAAAAAAATTTACTTGCCCCGTTTACGACGTTTTATAAATTTGGCTCGGCGCTTAAGGTTTATTTTATATTGTTTTGATTGATGATATATTTGATTTCTCTATCAGTTTCAATATTTCTGATGTCCCATAATTTCTTAGTATTATTTTGACTCACTGTAATTTCTTTTTCGTGATACTGGGTATTTGCTTTTTTTATTATTTTATTTCACCAAATATATAAACCTTTAATAGCTACTTTTCATGTCAGTATCGTAAATATTTCTTTCATATTGCTAAAATAGGTCATTTCTTGTGTATATGGATTACATTATTGAGAGAATTTGTATCGTAACATTTTCGTACAGTTGTGTCTGAAAACTCTCCAGGTCAATAGAAATTGTCATCTGACAACTCTTGTAGCAACATCATTTCGTTTGTATATATGACATTTATTATCATGTTATTTTCATTTTTGCGAAGTAACAAGTTCACTAAATGTCTACTATTCAACTTTGTATTGTTTTCCAACATTATACAAACATCTCAAGTTTTCTCTTTATTTGATGCAGTTTTTTGTGTCATAAATTTGATGCAACTTTTACTGCACCAATTTTGTTAAAGTTTTTCATTAATTCACCCACAATAGATTTTGTTATGAGATTCCAGTTCGTATTTCAATTATTTGAGATATTACAAGCTTCTTTTTTTGATTAACGGTCCATTATGACCTACAATGAAAACCAATAATCATATTTTATTGATACTTCAAAATTGTTATTGTTGCATTCATAGCCATTTTGATACATTATTCCAACTTCGGCGGTTACAGTACGGGGAACGTCACATGAAAAATATTCAGCATTTCGGAAAAAAATACATACATGGTAAATTCACAATTATATATTCAGAAAAAAGAGGATTACAGGATTACACAACATTATTTGTACAACAATAAAATAAACCGTATAACAACACCTATACAAATCATAATTTATAAAAATCATGCAAGTTTTCTGAAATTTCATGGCTAAGTTAAACGATATTCGTTATTATGACCCTTATAATACTAATATCTAAAATGAACTTGTCATGTGTCAAAAAACCGTTCGATATAATATTCCATGATAAGGGATAGGTGGTGTAAACAGGTATAACATTCTGAATAACATAACTATATTTCTAGCTGTACACAAATCACAAGGTAAGAAATCACTCCAGTCAGTATCTGTAACAGAGATATAAAATATTTACAATGAAATCGTAATATAAAAAATTTTCCAAAACTATGACTCAATTTTCATAATACTCACAGAAAAAATTAAAGTTGTATCCAGGAGAAACATTCTGCAAACTGTGATTCCAGTTTGCAACTGCATAATTTCATTTGAGAAATATTCTATCTAAAATAAATTAATATCGAGTACCTATCTAATTTTTCTTAAATTCCAATATTCATGATTATAATTTGCTAGAATAGTACATTTATATCTAATAGTGAAAGCAATACCTTACGAAATGACAATATAGATTGCTGAGAAAGAGAGAGAGAGAGAGAGAGAGAGAGAGACATAACCTTTATTGTTAGTCCCCAAAGGATTTTTGGAAATAAGTACAATGTCTAAAATAAAATTAGCTGTATGCAACAAAACTTCAATTTATAATATTTTACTACTCACATTTGTATCTAGTTCTTGCGATTTGTTTTTGAACCTATGTAGTATCCTAGCTGTCTTGCTAGTCTGAAACAAAAATTCCCTCTTATGATATTCATAATTTAAAATTTCAATTCGAATTTAGTCAAGATGGTGTATTTACAAATCCAAAGAATTTAGAAAACATCTGATAAAAAAATTATTATAGCTTTAACATTCTAAAGAACGAATAGTTATAATCAAACATATCTGATACTTGAATCCGCAACTGAATATCAGGAAAATAAGTCAAAGTATTTTGTGCTCCTCAGTCTTTACCGTTTTTCGAAAGAAATACTGAAAATTAAAACAGTAAAACGCGATAAATCGAAGCAGATTACAGTGATCTTTAAGTGCAGTAAGTACTTTTTTTACAGTAATCATAGATCGTTTAAAATATCGCTTTTGATACAATACCAACAAATTTTTGGTTATCAATTAACCAAAAAACTGGCTTCAGCTACTATCACTATCATTATTCATAAATAGCCAAACGTCTCGGTTTCGCTGGAAATAAACAGAGTCGGATTCAGATTGAAACTATTGCCAAAATGAAAATTCGATTTAAATTTAAAACAAAGAACTCTAGTTAAAATGTTAAGCGGCGCTTCTGACAACAGGGGTCCGTCAACTAATCCTGATCAGCAAACTCTCACATATTCCACAATTATACAACAACAACCATCTTCAAAATTTCCAACTAAGGGCCGAGAAATTGTTTTTCGTGCAACCGGACACAAAACAAGCATTTTGCAGCCGCAACAGAGGCCGCAAAATGATATTTTGCGGCCGTTACCCAGAGTGACGGCCGACAAACATTATTACGGCCGTTCCCATAGTGACTGCATGCTCCTGATATTCCCATTATCAAAACTACCTATAATAATAATTATTATGAATAAAACATCATACTTCACTTTTTTTCCATATTTATATACCTTCCACAGTAGATGATTTGCATCACTAGCTTGTTTGAGGAATGAATCAATTTGCTCGTGCGTAAAAACTTTTGATTTCTTTGCTCGATAACCAACTGACTTTTTCTTGAGGAACGGTACCAATTTTAAAAACTTCTTTACGTCAATTCCATCTCGTACGTTAAGCATAGTCTTTAACATAGAACAAATGCTCCATAAAGTTGAACTCTTCACAACTTTTGATCGCTGCATCAAATATCCTAATAATATGTTTTCTGACACCGTCTTGACATTTTGGTTGACACACCAATCTTTGAAGTTGCTGTAACATTTTTCATATTTCCGTTTAGATTTTTCGGGTATCAAATCAGAAAGTGCTGAGTCTATGAGATCTCTCAGCTCAGGAGGAGTGCAAGTAACTGAAATATCACTATCGCTATCGGACATCTTCACGACTTCACGAGAAATGTCAAATTGATTTGTATTGCTAGATATTTCATCTCCATAGAAACATTGTGATATTGACGTGTAATTTTCTCTATTCGCGTTGAAACGCTGACTTTTCTAAAGAGACATAATGTTTATTGAAATTATGTAATTTTCACGGTTGCACGAAAAATATTGTGTATACTATGGCCGCGAAATGTTTTCGCGACCTCGAGATTATCTTGCCTCGGCCGGAGCGGCCTCGGCGATAATCTCTCTCTCGGAACGCGAAAAAGCATTTTGCGGCCTTAGTATACAAATAACTATTTCCGTCGGTAGACACAATAAAACTATAAGAGTATACTACTGCAGTAGGAACCAAAGTACAACCAAAAAATGTACTGTTTTCATCAATAATGTCAAATGGAAGAATTTGCATCTACTTTTCAAGTAAACACGTTGTAGACTATTTCCTGAGTCAACAAGAAGAAATTAAAATAGGAGAACACACTATAAAAGCACGCAAACTAATTACCCCAGCTGATATATTACTTCTTTGTAACGTATGCCCATCCATACCTCACGATGCAATTACAAAGCGTTTAATCGAACTTGGTTTTAAATTAATGTCCCCAATGTCGTTCCATAGACCTGTAATACAAGACCCACAATACAGCGATGTGCTTAGTTTCCGAGGGCAAGTATACTATGCACCATTAGACAATAATACTGAAGCTGACTCAGTCCTAATTGATTTCGATAATACTTCATATCGAATTTCTCTTTCTGATGGATTAATTTGTAATAAGTATCATCAGGCTGGTCACGTATCATGAGCTTATACTATAACTCCCTCTCACGTCACTGTTCCACAACCTACGTTCCATCCTGCTAGCAACTCCTTCCAAATGCAGGAATACTCCTGTTAACTATTAATGGCCCCTAGTTTACAACAGAATAAACAAACACAATAATCTGACGAAACTCAGGAAGAGATGGATTCTCAAAAAAGTTCTAATCCGAATCATATGAATAAACGTTCCCACTCCGAAGTATCATCTCCAGCTTGCTCCACTCCTACAGAAACACCGCAAGTAGATTTTACAAACCTCAACCAGTACAACATAAGAAGAAAAAAATTATCAAATCAGCCACTACCACTTCGGATGCCATTAATATTGAGTCACTATTACAACCAACCAAACAACTGATTCAGAAAGCATCACCGCCGTACTAAACTACATCCAATTAATGAGCCTCTTAGAAGACGTACACGGCTCTTCCATCCCTCTGGAAATTGCTCAGGAGTACACACATGACATACAAGGCCTACTACACATGCTGACAGAAATATATCTCAAGTTGCAACAAACAGTAATAAAAGCCAGAATTACAATATTATTAGAAATATTCCCTGCATATGTGTTGGTTTTCTGTAAATTGAATAATCAAGTACATTATTAACTCTTCGAATTTTTGAATCAAGGAAATTGATTGAGCTATTTCCTTCAATTAATAATGTGAATCCAATTTTTGGGTGTAAATTAAAAATGTGGTTGAAAAATAAATCTAATTGTCGTTCACTACCCATAAAACAAGCTAATATGTCATCTACATATCTATACCAAAATAAAACATTTTTCGAAGTATTACTTTCAAAGATCATTCTTTCTAAACTGTCCATAAAAATGTATATTGTTTAATTTTTCATTTTTCTCATCTCTCAATGTCACGTTTTTCTCTATTTTAATAATTAATTTATTTATTATATGTAACAGATAACCGTTGCATGTTGTTATTTTTTTAATTGTATTGACTTCTCTATAAAGATTAGATTTGTTCATAGGAACTGAAAATGCTCTATATATCATTGAATTATATGCTCCTAATTTATGCGATATGGGATGATCGGAACTATATGGAATAGTTAAATCAGTGTGTGTCCGTTCTCTGTAAATTAAATTAACGAGTACATTATTAACACTTTGAATTTTCAAATAAAAAAAGTCGATTGAGTTATTTTCTTCAACTTCTAATGTGAATTAAATTTCAGGGTGTAAATTCTTAATAAGGTTGAAAAATATATTTAATTGTCGCTACCTATAAAACAATATAAATATATTATAATTGAATGATGATAATTATAATTTATGATAATTTTATGGATAGCTCAGATTATATTATTTGTTTATTTTATTATAGTTTTATATTTTATCGGAGAACATGAGAAACTTCTCTCGTTGGGTTCTGGATATGATAATCAAAGATTGAAGAAATACATATACATAATCTTACCTTTTAATTACAACCTCTGAAAGAAATAATATCTATTAAATAAAACGATTGAAATATGATAATAGTGATATTGATACTTTAACCATAGATGTAAGAATAAAAGAAAACCAACACATTAATGTAAATATGTTTAATAAATGAATTTCTATTTTTAATCAGATTAGAACATAATAAAATATTTTGTAACTGTTAATTTATTTTGCACATTTATTCTTAAGGAATTGTGCCACCCTATATCATACATACATTCTTGGAAACAAAATGATATAATTTCTGCGTCGGCGCTATATCTCCAAACGCATGCGCTGCTACAGTATACATGTAAGAAAGAAGTTTCCTTCCATACACAACGTTTATATTCAACACACTGTTAGCGTGTCTGTGATGAAAATTGTTGGTTATAATTATTAAATGTTTTTATAATCAATTACTTATAAGTAATACTTTATAAACTATATGTGTACGTGTATTTAAAAAACAAGAAAGTGATAGATGAAAGTTATGCATGCAAAAGCTGAAAATAAGTAATGAAATAGAATTGAGCACGCATGATGTACGTGATATTTTACGAGGATAAATTTACAACAGGTGAGTTTCAATATTATCTTAAAATTATAATTCTCTATAGATGAATTTTATAATGCATTATATGTTACTGTTCTTTGGCCTTTTTATATGATATATATCAATTGAATGTTCTATTGAATTTTGAGTGTACACTTTAAAATGTTTATTGGAATTCCAAATAGATTTAATCAAAATACACAGACCTTATCTTTCTTGCTATTACTGCCGGCTGCACTTACATCTTCCAAACTTGCCGATATCTCCTTAGAGATATGCTCCTACGGCACTCTTTAGTACTTACACAGGATCTGATACACTTATGATTAGTTTGTCATAAAATGTTTATATAATTTTAACTTTTAACTGTTTTTTAAAAAAAATTTTTGCAGAGAGCAATCTTACAGAGACGCATCCCTCATCACCATTCTAAATCCACTCTAATATTTTCTGGTAAATTCTCTTCTATATCTCTTCTAAATTCTGATACTTCTTCTACTATGATCTTTTCTATGTTTTCTCGAATTTTCATACCGTTTTCTTGGATTTCTTGTCTCAAATTTTTATTTTTATTCTCCATTTCTTCTCTTACCTCGTTAATATTCTTCTTAAATCCTTCCTGGTTCTCCTTGAGTTCCTTAATTTCCTTCAAACTTTCTAATTTGACTTCATCTATTTTCTCTTCTAATCTCTTCATGTTTCCATGGATATTATTGATGTCTCCTCTAATTTCTTCTTTCATTATGTTCATATTTTCCTCCATTTTATTCATATCTGTTTTCCTATTCTCCTCCATTTTATTCATATCTGTTTTCCTATTCTCCTCCATTTTATCCATCTTCCCATTTAAATCTCCCCTCATATCAGCAAATAATTGTTGCATCATGACCATCATTAAATCATCCCTACTTGTACTTGTTCTTCCTTGTTTTTCTTGTCTCTCTTCTATCCTATCCTCTTGTTCTACACCTTCTTCATCTCCTGTCGTATTTTCTTCCGATGCATGTCCTTCAGCTTGCTGACCTTGGATCAGATATTGGACCTGAAAATCTCCCATTCCATGGCTCCTCTCTTCTCTTTCCTCTTCTGATCCGCTATCATTTCCGACCTGTTTCCCGTCTCTCAATACCATTTTCTTGCTTTCCATGATTTATTTATTTATTATTAATTAAAGCAATTTAATTCTTTAAATTTTCTCAACGTTGGACTGACAATTTTATAATTATTTGTTTAATAGCCCCACGTTTTGGGACGCCAATTTATAATTGAATGATGATAATTATAATTTATGATAATTTTATGGATAGCTCAGATTATATTATTTGTTTATTTTATTATAGTTTTATATTTTATCGGAGAACATGAGAAACTTCTCTCGTTGGGTTCTGGATATGATAATCAAAGATTGAAGAAATACATATACATAATCTTACCTTTTAATTACAACCTCTGAAAGACATAATATCTATTAAATAAAACGATTGAAATATGATAATAGTGATATTGATACTTTAACCATAGATGTAAGAATAAAAGAAAACCAACACATTAATGTAAATATGTTTAATAAATGAATTTCAATTTTTAATCAGATTAGAACATAATAAAATATTTTGTAACTGTTAATTTATTTTGCACATTTATTCTTAAGGAATTGTGCCACCCTATATCATACATACATTCTTGGAAACAAAATGATATAATTTCTGCGTCGGTGCTATATCTCCAAACGCATGCGCTGCTACAGTATACATGTAAGAAAGAAGTTTCCTTCCATACACAACGTTTATATTCAACACACTGTTAGCGTGTCTGTGATGAAAATTGTTGGTTATAATTATTAAATGTTTTTATAATCAATTACATATAAGTAATACTTTATAAACTATATGTGTACGTGTATTTAAAAAAACAAGAAAGTAATAGATGAAAGTTATGCATGCAAAAGCTGAAAATAAGTAATGAAATAGAATTGAGCACGCATGATGTACGTGATATTTTACGAGGATAAATTTACAACAGGTGAGTTTCAATATTATCTTAAAATTATAATTCTCTATAGATGAATTTTATAATGCATTATATGTTACTGTTCTTTGGCCTTTTTATATGATATATATCAATTGAATGTTCTATTGAATTTTGAGTGTACACTTTAAAATGTTTATTGGAATTCCAAATAGATTTAATCAAAATACACAGACCTTATCTTTCTTGCTATTACTGCCGGCTGCACTTACATCTTCCAAACTTGCCGATATCTCCTTAGAGATATGCTCCTACGGCACTCTTTAGTACTTACACAGGATCTGATACACTTATGATTAGTTTGTCATAAAATGTTTATATAATTTTAACTTTTAACTGTTTTTTAAAAAAAATTTTTGCAGAGAGCAATCTTACAGAGACGCATCCCTCATCACCATTCTAAATCCACTCGTTTGTTTTTCAAAATCAACAACTATCCCGGCTTCACTAGTCCATAGCACTCTTATTTGTTTTTTTATCACAGAAATTGTTATTCTCCAGTCTTTTAGTGACTATTTTGAAAAAACATAAATTTATTGTCCTGGAGGGTATTGACACTGATTCATTTAAATCTCTATCGTATTAAGGAATTTTAATTAAGTCCTTCTTTCCTCTTACAATAGTCCATTTTCTTATATTTACCTTGTTTAGCTAATTTACAAAATGTTTATTTTTACAAATATTACAACCTATATTATTAATTAACCTATATGTAATTGATTCTAATTTAATTTTGCGTCTTGTTTGATACTTATTATACATATACTCCTTATTATTTTTGTTTTTGTAATTAAATTTTATATCTATAATCTATAAACAATGATTTAGGTTGGTATTGAAAAATTCCCTAGCATGACTTTACTTCCTATAAATATTCATTTCCTCAATATGTTTGGGGCTGTGTTCCAACTATCTTTCCCATCTAGTTTCAACCCTTTTCAATGAATGAATGAATACATGGTATTCTAAATTTATGCTACTACAAAAATAATATGTAAATAATGTTAAATTATCGTTAGACTAATTATTCTTTTCTCTTACTTTAGGTTTCAAGCTATTGTGTGACATTTCATCCTGCCGAAATTGTTATGGCTGTGTTCAGTGCAATTCCGAATTCCATGACTTTGACAACCAATCAGAATTACTGGTACAGGTAATATTTACTCTTTAATTAGCTAATATAGTGTTGTAATTTCTATTCTTCATCCTTTTCAAAACTTCACATCAATATATTATCCAATCTATACATATTTCAATCTTTTTATATTTTAATCTTTGACTTTTTATTGAGTTTATTCTAATGGTTGTGTCTACTGACACTTCTTACGTTACAATAAGACTTGTTTATTATGTTTGTTTATTTCATTATTTTTACAAAACTAGAGGATTAGTTCAATATATATATATATATATATATATATATATATATATATATATATATATATACCAAAAAAAAGATATTTTTTGAGATATTACTTTCAAAGATTTTTGGTTCTAACCGGTCCATAAAAATATTTGCAAAAATAGGTGATATAGGGCTTCCCATTGGTAAACCTTCTTTTTGAATATATATCTTATTGTCAAACGCGAAATAATTCTGATTAATCCATACAACAAATAAATTAAGTATATCTGATATTATTCCTGGATTAATATTTGTATCTTCTAGTAAATTTCTTACAAGTATTAGATATTCTTTAGAAAGAATCTTAGTGAACATATTAGTGACATCAAATGAAATGAGTTCATAGTTATCTTGCAAGTAGATTGTTTTTAATTCTTTGATTAATTCAATTGAATTCCTTTTTGAGTATTTAGATGCATATCCGTAACTATTAAGTATATTGTTAAGCGTCTTTGCCAATATATTATAAGGAGTATTAACATAAGAAACTACAGGTCTAATTGGTTTCGTTATTTTATGTAATTTAACGGTTCCTTCTAATTGTGGACAATGAGGATTCTTATGTATGATAGAAGTCTTCTCGCAACCACTTAAAAGATAATTTGAATAATTAACAATATCCCTTACATTATTAGAAAACTTTCCACACCGTTTCTAATAATGTATATTGTTAATAATTCAAATTATATTTTAAGTGATTACGAAAAAAGGTCTATCATACATAAGAATCCTCATTGTCCACAATTATATGGAACCGTCAAATTACATAAAATAACGAAACCAATTAGACCTGTGGTTTCTTATGTTAATGCTCCTAATAATATATTGGCAAAGAGGCACAACAATATACCTAATAGTTACGGATATGAATCTCCGTACTCAATTTGAAATTCAATAGAACTAATCAAAAAGTTGAAAGCAATCAACTTGCAAGATAACTTTAAACTTATTTCGTTCGATGTGACTAATATGTTCAATAAAATTCCTCCTAAAGAATGTCTAATACTTGTAAGAAAATTACTAGAAGATGAAAATATTAATCCAGGAATAATATCAGATATACTTAACTTACTTGATGTATGCATTATTCAAAATTATTTCACTTTTCACAATAAGATGTATATTCAAAATGAAGGTTTACCAATGGGAAGCTCTATATCAACTATTTTGGCGAACATTTTTATGGACAATTTAGAAAAAGATATCTTTGAAAGTTATATTTCGAGAAATGTTTTATTTTGTTATTGATATGTAAATAACATATTAGCTTGTTTTATGGGTAGTGAACAACAATTAGATGTATTTTTCAGCCACATCAATAATTTACGCCCAAAAATTAAATTTACATTAGAAATTGGAGAAAATAGCTCAATAAATTTTCTTGATTTAAAAATTCAAAGAGTTAATAATGTACTTGATTATTCAATTTACAGAAAACCAACACATATGCAGGAAATATTTCTAATAATATTTCAAAGATAATATCTTCAGCAACGAATACATTTCTTTTTAAAACAGAAAGTAACGTTAGTACAAAATTGTTAAATGTAAAAATAAAAATACCACCAATAAAGAAGTCAGGTATATATAAACTCGAATGTCCAGAATGTAATGCTGTCTATTTGGGTCAGACCGTTTTAGGAATTTTGATATCCGATACATTGAACACTTACGAGCATACAGATTAGAACAACCAGATAAATCCCACTACGCGAAACATCTACTTGACACCAATCATTCATTGACACCTAACACAAAACTAGAAGAGCTGCATATTTGTGAAAAGAAACAGGAACTGGATTTCCTTGAAGAATTGGAAATTAGAAGACATTTAAAAAACCCACAATATGCAGTTGTCAATGAACAGTTAAATCTAGGGAGTTCTCCACTAATAAACTGTCTTCTTAAGTGATAATTGTAAAGATCAGCAGATACAGTTTTCCTGGTTTTCTATATCATTGCACAGTTATACTGATCTTAATTGGAAAAATGATATTCATGATATCACCATAGGGCTAATAATATCTAAGCTTCAATATTTGTAATATCACATCTTCTTCTTTTTTCTATTAACATATATTAGGTCAATCACAAGTAAGGTAACTTCTTGTTCTTGCCAAAAATAACTACTAAACATCAGGTAGGCATCAAATGAAATGTAACTTCTGTCATTCTGACGATGATATTGATCTATCAAAACAATTGTCAATTTTTTAGAATTTTCATCAATTTTCATTATATTGTGGTATTAACTATAAACCGTGAGTTTCATTTCAAACACTAATGTTAACTATCTTCTCTCCTGGACCATAAAGATCCCTAAATGCAATACAAATCTTCTACTGTACCCTAAATCCAGTATTCCACTCCCCCTGATTTTACAAAATTTCCAATAGATCAAAAACAAGTATAGAAGCCACTACCATATATACACAGATGCATCAAAAACATCTCAAATAGGAGCAGTAGGCGCAGCTTTCGTCGAAAAAACATCTACCTATTAGTTTCAGATATCCAAGGAGTATTCCATATGTTGAAGAAGTCAATAATAATCTAACCTCATTTGAATATTGTTTTTGGCATCTGCCAAATTATGAATGAAAAACTTTCAGTATTTTTTCATCAGAAATACGTAGTCTAAAAATGATGACATTTATTGCCACTTTTTGAAATACTCAAAAAAATTATGTAATTGAACAATTTTTAAGAAAAGAGTGGTATTGTAATGCCAGTTCACCCCCGATAAAGTTATTAAAAGTATTAATGGAAATTCAGTGATAAATGAGGTTGTAAAAGAAGCAATAGGTATATTGATAAATAACTGACAAAAAGGGAACCTTTGACCAGTGCACTAGAAAAAAATGGAGAGTGGTTTATTTGATGTTTGAAAAATTGTTACAGAGGTGCTAACAATTTCAAAAGATAAGTGAATTTATAATTTTGTTACTTGTGTCAACATCAACAGAAAGGACTACATAGTTTTTCCCCATTTCGATCTCTTTGTATATTTCTGGTGAATGTAAAATAATTTAATTGTTGTACTTTTAATTAAGGGTGAATAACAGGCCTGTGGATGAATGTGTTATAGCATAAACCTATTGTAAAGTAGCAGTTATTGTGTATGTAATTAAAAAGTAATTTAGGATGTTTTCAGTAGAGTATATTTGTCATTAAAATCAGTGGGGTTTAATTTTATTTGCTAAATTTTAAAAACCAAGGATAATTTTAACCGGCACCAATGAGTTATAGTCAACTGAATTTCGACAATTGAAAGGTCGACCCTACTTTATTGTTGGAATCAAAGAGTGATTGGAACACCATATATTCGGCTAAAGTTTTAGCAATCTCCAAAGCTCTGCAACATATATTACAACAGTAGGAATCAAAGGCAGTCATTTTTACTGATTCCTTACGTACAATACAGGGAATATTGAGGGTATACCCAAATCACCCAATGTTATGCCAAACTAAATTCGACCTTGAAGCACTCCACAATACGAATAAGTCGAGCTCGTGTGGATTCCATCCCATGTCGGTATAATAGGAAATTAGAAAGCTGATCGGGAAGCTAAAGATGCCTGTAGTATCAAGAGAATAGATAATGAAACCCCTAAAATTCCACATTTCGACTTCAGAAACTGTATTAAACAACATTCGGCGGAAATATGGCACAAAGGATGGGAAAAACTCAAAGACAATAAACTCCAACGTATCAACTCAAAACTGCTACCAAAAGGGAAAATGTCACAAAGATGACGGGATCAAGTTATACAGCATAGCATGAGTATAGGACAGACCAAGTTAACCCACGAGTACCTATTGAAGAAAGAGCAACAAAAATTGTGCTTTACCTGCGATACCCCTTTGACAGTAGAACATATTATTGTCGAATGTCCACTCCACCATCAGGAACGACTAGGAAGTGAACTTCCACGAGGAACGATAAGTGCGCTGGACTATGTCAACAGTAATAAAATGATTAAGTTTTTAAAATTGACTAATCCGTACAAATTAATACAGTGCTTATCATTCACGTGTCAGACCTCATTAGAGTCGCATCGTTAAGTCGTCAATATAATAGCAAATTGAGAACGTGTTTTTTGTCATCATTAAAATGTGATAATAAAACTTGTAAAAGTGCTGTTTCTCTGCAAAATTGGTAAATATTTCTTTAAATTTACTTATTTGTGTTGGAAATAAATAGGTCAGTCACTGAGGAGTTACAAACTGTCTCCTGAGCTGATATTTACTTATATATTTCTTTTAATTTCTATTTCAAGCTATTGATTGTGATTTTGATATCCAGAATCACATAAATATGTCAAACCTCCCTTCACAACCACTGCTCTCAAATACCACCACTTCTTCAGCCCCCACTAAACAATCTATGTCAATAAACACAAATACCCCTCCAACACCCATAACTTATGCCGCGGCTACTTCCGCAAGATTACCTCCTCCCCCGGTACCATCTCGAGATCAAGCCATCATTATGCCTTCTATCCCCAACACTGTACTATTCGATTATATCAAAGCAATAGGTAACATTGTCTCTCCCATAAATGTACATTTCGCTACCAGAATCTCTCATGGCCGCATATGTATTTATTTATCATCTACCACTCAAGTCGACGCCCTTCTAAAATCGAATCAAAACATCTTAGTTAATTCCAATGTCATTCTTATTCGTCGGCATATTTCCCCCACCAAAAGAATCCTTATTTCCAATGTCAGTACTTCCATTCCACATTCCGTTACTGAAAAAAACTTGTATGACCAAGGATTACCACTTACCTCCCCTATTTCATACGTCAAATGTAGCTCGCCTGATGACGAAGACGCACATGTCCTGAGCTTCCGCCGTGTAACATACGTTCTGCCCACCAGTAACGATTTTTCACTGCAAACTTCGATTCTTATTACGCATGAAAATACATCACACAGAATATTCAGTTCTACTGGTAAACTTGAATGCTTTCTTTGCAAGCAGGCTAGACATACCGTAGAATCATGTCCCAACTCTTCCCACGACCTTCCCCCCCCCTATTAAATACTTCCGTCAATCTTGAACCCTCCACTTCAGCTGACCAAGCTACTACTGATACCTTTTCAGACAATCCCAATTTACTCTCTCAAGTGCCACTCGCTCCCTCCTCCCCTGTACCTGGCGAAAAACGACCCCGATCTAATAACAGCACTCTTTACTCTCCGCAGTCTATATCACCTTCCAATACTCCTCTCGCTAATCCCAATCCAATGCCTCCCCCAAAATTCTCAAATTCTAATTCAACAAAAACTGCAAAAAAAGAACCAAATAGTCCAAACTGGCGGAAGATGATAGTCACAATATAAGCCCAGAATCCCGTTCTATCATACATAAACTTTTTGAAGTCTCCTAAATCCTTCTCCCTTAATAGCATCCAACTTATTGGGTTCCTCGAAAATTCTCTCCGCGTCAGTGACCCATTACTTGAAGCCAATAAATTTATCTCCGACACTGCTTCCCTATTGAAAGATCTATCCTTGATTTAATTCTAATATCAACTAAAGATCTTTGAAAAATCGCATAACACGTCTGACCAATAAAATTAAATTTTTACTTCACCGTTACCAAAATAATCTTACTGACGATCCTTTTTCTGATGACGGTACCACCACTGACTCATCTACATTATCTCAATAATTAACCTCTTTCCTCCTTTAATTAGTACCATTTTCTCTAATTCAATGGAACTGCGATGGATTTTATACTCGCTTAGAAAGAATTCAGAAAATCGTATCTCTCCATACCCCTGACTTTCTCTGCCTCCAGGAAACCAACTTCAAAATTAACCAACAATGCAAGCTGAAAAACTTTGGAGGTTATCATTACATCCGTACCAACTGTATGCGAGCTAGTGGTGGTACTTCAGTATTTGTATCTAGCGATGTATACTCAACTCATCTCCCACTAACCTCAAAACTAGAGGCAACTGCTGTAACGCTGCAACTGCTTGGTGCCCTAATAAGCTTACCATGTGCAGTTTATACATTCCACCTGATAACCCCCTCAATGAAGAAGACTTAACCGACCTAGTATTTCAGCTACCCCCTCCATACATCCTTGTTGGTGACTTTAATCCACATCATACCATCTGGGGCTCAACTCGTGGTTGAACTAGAAGCAAAGTTATAGGAAACGTCATAAACTCCTCCGGAACTTGCTTGTTGAATACTGGACTCAACAATCACTTCAACATTTCCTCCGGCTCCTTTTCTGCTCTTGACCTCACCTTATGTGACCCTAACACTGCACTTCCCCTTTCCTGGCAAGTTTCAGATGACCTTTATGATAGCAGCCATTTTCCTATCATTATATCCAATCATTATAATAAGGAAACTATAACTAGAAGCTTCTGGTACTTAAAAAACGCAAATTGGTCTGAGTTTACTTCTCTCTCCCAAACTTATTTATCTCCTTTAGATATTTCTGCAAACATAAATGACACTATAAAAATGTTCACTGACAACATACTTACCGCTGCAGAGACTCACATCGGTAAATCAGTCACTTTCTCTGCACAAAAAATTGTGCCTTGGTGGAATTCAGCTTGCGAAAATGCCATCCGAGAGTCCAATCATGCTCTTAACAGGTTTAGACGAAATAGAACACAAGAAAACCTTCTCCTACACAAACAGCTCAAAGCTAAATTCGTAGTCAAGCAAAGCAAAAAATCCTCATGGCAAAGCTATACCTCCTCGCTGAATCATAATACAGATCCCAGTCAAGTCTGGAAAATTTTTTCACAAATTCAAGGCAAGAAAACCAATACTGAAATTCCTTCCTTAATATTGAATGACACTGTTATCTCCGACAACCAAACAATTGCCGATTCACTCGCACAAAATTTTGATGACAAATTTAATAACCGTAACCCCAATTCTGTTTATCACATTTCTCATATTCAGCCTTCCTCCACTTTTCAGTCAAACCGTCATGACGTTTCTTCCGTCAACGCCTCTTTCAGCCTAAACAAACTTAAATCTGCCTTGTTTACTTGTTGAAATTCATCCGCCGGCCCTGATAATGTTCCTTACATCTTTCTCAAAAAACTATCCAATCCATCTCTCTCTAAGCTTCTCGAAATCTATAACCTAATCTGGAATACTAATCAGTTCCCTGACGCATGGCGCAAATCCACAATTATTCCAATCAAAAAAGCAGAGCAATCCACCTTATCTCCCAATTCCTTCCGACCGATTTCACTCACTTGCACTATCTGCAAACTCCTGGAGAAAATGATCCATAGAAGACTACTTTGGTTTCTTGAAAAGTTCAAAATCATTGCTGATGTCCAATCCGGCTTCCGGCGCCATCGATCCACTCGCGACAACCTTGTTCTTCTCCAAACACATATCTCTTCAGTAATAAACAATCACCAGGACGTCGTTGCAACCATCTTTGATATTGAAAGTGCTTTTGACTGGATATCTAGAACAGCAATACTAAATAAACTCTCCCAATATAATCTTCATGGCAACATTCTATCGTTCATTCATAATTTCCTAACTTGTAGAGCCCTTAGGATTTCCGCTAATGGCAAATTCTCCTTGCCTCACCCACAAAATGCTGACGTCTCTGAAGGATCCGTATTAAGTTCTAATTTATTCATCCTCACAATAAACGAGCTCTGTTGCAAGATTCCTGCTTCCATACAATATGTCCAATATGCTGATGACCTAATTGATTATTGCCATGGTAAATCGATTTCATCCACTTGCAAACTCCTTCAAACCGCAGTAAACCTTCTACAGGATAGATCTTCTTACCGGGGATTATCCTTATCTCAAAGTAAATCCAAACTAATGAAGTTTTCAAGAAGAACATCTTCTCCTCTACCTCACATTTCCTTTAATAATTCACTCTTAACCACTGTAAATCAATGTAAAATTCTCGGAATAACCTTCGACTCTCGACTTAACTGGAAACACCATATCCATGAACTCAAAGGCATATGTCTAAAGAGATTAAACATAATTAAAACGCTCAGTCACTTTCACTGGGGTTCCGAGGAAATCGTATTATTAAGAGTTTACATAGCTCTCATCCGTTCGAAGCTTCTCTATGGTTGCTTTATTTACATTTCAACCCCTAAATCTATCACAGATTTGTTGAACTCTGTTCACAATACCGCTCTCCGCCTCTGCCTTGGTGCCTTCCGCTCAAGCCCTGCTGATAGTCACCATATTGAAGCTAACGAATCACGCCTCCCCTTAAGACGACAATCCCTACTCCTTACATATGCTGCCTCAGTATGCTCCAGTCTGTTAAATCCTGTTCACTATCTTTCCACTCCGACGACTAATCCCCCTACTAATCCTCGAACAATTATCAAATCGCTTCCCCAATTACTCACTCCTTTACTCAATGGTACTGACCTCTCTGTGACATCCCCTCTCCCACTACCTTCTTCTCCTCCTTGGACCAAAATTATTCCTATAATCGGAACCTGACTAACCATTTTTATTAAGCATGAGTCACCCACTGCAGTTTTAAAGGAAGCATTCCTTGAATTACTACAGAAAAAATCTTACGATTCAACACTTTATACAGATGCTTCCAAAACTGACACCAGAGTTGGTTGTGCGATTACTTGGAAACATGAACTCATAGGCTCCTTTACTTTACCTTCAGTGTGTAGCGTCCATACAGGTGAGCTTCACAGCATTTTTCAGGCTTTTAAATAAATCTCCCTTCCCCACAAAAATATTGCAATATGCACTGATTCCCTTTCCTCCATTTTATCAATTGAATCAATCTTCACTGATCACCCAATTTTCCAGAACATACATGATATATATCAAACTCTCGTTGCTCATGATATAACAGTCTCTCTCATCTGGCTACCATCTCACATTGGAATTGCTGGTAACGAAACTGCGGATTGCCACGCAAAAGAAGCTGCCTCTAGCAACAATCAAAATCACATAGTCCAACTCGCCAACGACCTCAAGTTCCATTTCAAAAACGTCACGCAAGTATCTTGGCGACATCTTTGGCGCAATAGTACGACAGCACTTCACGATATCCATTCATCTACTTCTCCTCTCTGCCTTAGCTTTTTAACAAGGAGAGAGGCCGCTATAATCAGAAGAATTCGAATCAGCCACACCAAACTCACACACGGTTATCTGATGTCTTCAGGAAATTGTCCTGTTTGTCATAGCTATAATGCTATACTGACCGTTGAGCACATACTTACTGACTGCAAACAATTTTCCACTACATATAAACGATTTGACCGAAGGCCTAACCTCAAGGAAATGCTCCACTGCCCCACCGAGATCAAGAAAGTCTTACAGTTTCTGAAAGCTACGCATCTCTACCATAAAATCTGATTTAAAAATTAGTAATAGTTGTTTTTTAATATCATGTAAATATTTGTAATTATTTTTCTGTGCCAATGACCAGCGCCGTCGAGACATGTTAAGCTAAAATGAAAAAAAATACAGTGCTTAATTGTTTTGTGAACTTAGATTAAGACTTTACTCACAATTGTCACGCCGTCAATAACCTTTCATGGTTGACGCGGTTCTTTTTTACTAAAAAAATATATCTGACACTTTCAGTTTTATTTCTGAGCAAGAAATAATTTGTTGATAAATTAGTTTTGATAACTAATCTCTGTGATTATTTTTACGAACTGTGTCCTGCCAGAGTCAGCGTTTCAAACGTGTCCACTGAGTTTCATTAATAGACAAAGTCAAAAATGAATTGTCCGATTTATTGTGAAATTACAAGTACTGTCGATCAATTGAAATTATTATACAGGCATAAATATGAATCAAATTTGCAATTCAATGTGAAAATATAACCAATATTTCATTTTTATTGGAAATAAAATGTAGCGATTATGCTATTATTATTATTTAAATTTAAGCGCACAATCGAATTCAAAAGGTTGCTCGTTTCTGCGTTGTTTATGAGTTTATACACTGTTGGTAAAAATTATTTCATCTCACTATTCAGTTTACTTAATTAGAAATTGAATACGTTCTTGTTATTTGTCATTTTCTCTTTCTCTATGTGAAATACTATCACTTTCCCGCCAAATCTATCTAATATGCGATAAAAGTAATGGTTTATCCCAAAAAAAGTTGAAATTTTGATATTTTTTTTGAGATATTTTCACGTTTTCCATCAACAACAATATGAAAAAACGGTTTTTAGGATAAAATCCTGTGTGTATGCCGTCGTCGTTGTCGTCGGCCACTTTTCGTTACATGTCTTGTTAAGACGATACAGCCTCCGGAGTGCAACAAGTCATTCATTTTATGATTCAATATTTCTAAGGATACCTCACAGATGAACCCTATTGATTTTCGGCTCACCAGAGCCAGTACAGCGGGTGCTATGGTACTTGAAGTACGACATTTTTGTAATTTTTTGAGAAATTTTAGTTTGTTAGCGCGATACAGCCTGCGGAGTGGAACAAGTCTCTAATTTTATGGTTACTATTATTCAAGACCACATACAGATGAACCCACTTGATTTTAAGCACGCCAGAGCCAGTACAACGGGTGCTATGGTACTTGAAGTACGACATTATTGAAATGTTTTGAGCAATTTCAGTTTGTTGGCACGATACAGCCTCCGGAGAGCAACAAGTCACCAATTTCATAACTGATTATTGTTACGACACAGCACACTGGTATAGTCCCTAAGCCCGACCCTGTCTAAGCCAGGTATAATAGTTAAAACTATGGCGGATACGCAGTTATAAAAAACTGTTTACGATTGAGACTATCTTATCTAGAACTGGTTTTTGTGACCAGAGTTATCTAGAAAAGGCCAGAAATATTATTTGAGTGTATAAGCCGCAGCCCAGAATTCTCTAGTACAATAGGCACTAGTATATAAGGGGACTGATCAGGAAGAGTTAGTTAGTATATAATGTGACATCGTGAGTTAAACAGAAAATAAGTGATTATATAAATAAGTTTAAGTGAATATACTCAGTATATATAAATTAAGTGTTAGTGATTAAATTGACTGTCTCGACCCTTACTTCGTGGAATATGCTCATATTAGTGTTTTTAAATGAAACTGAAGGTCTCTAGTTAATTCCACAATATAATACAAGTTATTGAAAATTCTGAAAAATTGACAATTGTTTCGATAAATCAATATCATCGTCAGAATGACAGAAGTTACATTTCATTTTATGCCTACCTGAAGTTTAGTAGTTATATTTTTGGCTAGACCAAGAAGTAACCTAACTTGTGATTGGCTTAATATATGTTTATAGAAAAAGAAGAAGATGTGATATTACAAATATTGAAGCTTAGATATCATTAGCCCTATGGTGATATCCTGGATATCATTTTTCCAATTAAGATCAGTATAACTGTGCAATGATATAGAAAACCAGGAAAACTATATCTGCTGATCTTTACAATTATCACTTAAGAAGACAGTTTATTAGTGGAGAATTCCCTAGATTCAACTGTTCATTGACAACTTCATATTGTGGGTTTCTTAAATGTCTTCTAATTTCCAGTTCTTCAAGGAAATCCAGTTCTTGTTTCTTTTCACAAATATGCAGCACTTCTAGTTCTGTGTTAGGTGTCAATGAATGATTGGTGTCTAGTAGATGTTTTGCGTAGTGGGATTTATCTGGTTGTTTTAATCTGTGAGCTCGTAAGTGCTCACTGTATCGTATTTCAAAATTCCTAAGGGTCTGACCCAAATAGGCAGCATTACATTCTGGACATTTGAGTTTATATATACCTGACTTCTTTAATAGTGGTATTTTTGTTTTTACATTTAACAATTTTGTACTAACGTTACTTTCTGTTTTAAAAGAAATTGTTGCATTCGTTGCTGAAGATATTATCTTTGGAATATTATTAGAAATATTTCCTGCGTATGTGATGGTTTTATAAGTTTTAATTTCATCAGCTTGCTTAGGATATATTAGTTGTAATGCCACTTTTTTCTCTTTTTTACTAATTAGTTTATTTATCATATCTAATGGATAACCGTTAGATGTTGCTATTTGTCTAATTGTATTAATCGCTCTATCAAAATTACATTTGTTCATAGGAACTGAAAAAGCTCTATGTATCATTGAATTATATGCTGCTAGTCTGTGTGAGACAGGGTGGTTAGAATTGAATGGAATTGTCACATCAGTCTGTGTTGGTTTTCGGTAAATTGAATAATCAAGTACATTATTAACTCTTTGAATTTCTAAATCAAGAAAATTGATTGAGCTATTTTCTTCAATTTCTAATGTAAATTTAATTTTCGGGTGTAAATTATTGATGTGGTTGAAAAACACATCTAATTGTCGCTCACTACTTACGGATATGAATCTCAGTACTCAATTAGTAATTCAATAGAACTAATCAAAAAGTTGAAATCAATCCACTTGCAAGATAACTATAAACTCATATCGTTCGGTGTAACTAATATGTTTACTAAAATTCCTCCTAAAGAATGTCTAATACTTGTAAGAAAATTACTAGAAGATAAAATTATTGATCCAGGAATAATATCAGATATACTTAATTTATTTGATGTATGCATTAATCAGAATTATTTCACTTTTGACAATAAGATATATATTCAAAATGAAGGTTTACCAATGGGAAGCCCTATATCACCTATTTTAGCAAACATTTTAATGGACAATTTAGAAAGAAAGATCTTTGAAAGTAATATTTCGAAAAATATTTTATTTTGTTATAGATATGTGGAAGACATATTATCTTGTTTTATGGGTAGTGAGCGACAATTAGATGTGTTTTTCAACCACATCAATAATTTACACCCGAAAATTAAATTTACATTAGAAATTGAAGAAAATAGCTCAATCAATTTTCTTGATTTAAAAATTCAAAGAGTTAATAATGTACTTGATTATTCAATTTACCGAAAACCAACACAGACTGATGTGACAATTCCATTCAATTCTAACCACCCTGTCTCACACAAACTAGTAGCATATAATTCAATGATACATAGAGCTTTTTCAGTTCCTATGAACAAATGTAATTTTGATAGAGAGATTAATACAATTAGACAAATAGCAACATCTAACGGTTATCCATTAGATATGATAAATAAACTAATTAGTAAAAAAGAGAAAAAAGTGGCATTACAACTAATATATCCTAAGCAAGCTGATGAAATTAAAACTTATAAAACCATCACATATGCAGGAAATATTTCTAATAATATTTCAAAGATAATATCTTCAGCAACGAATGCAACAATTTCTTTTAAAACAGAAAGTAACGTTAGTACAAAATTGTTAAATGTAAAAACAAAAATACCACTATTAAAGAAGTCAGGTATATATAAACTCAAATGTCCAGAATGTAATGCTGTCTATTTGGGTCAGACCCTTAGGAATTTTGAAATACGATACAGTGAGCACTTACGAGCTTACAGATTAAAACAACCAGATAAATCCCACTACGCAGAACATCTACTAGACACCAATCATTCATTGACTACTAACACAGAACTAGAAGTGCTGCATATTTGTGAAAAGAAACAAGAACTGGATTTCCTTGAAGAACTGGAAATTAGAAGACATTTAAGAAACCCACAATATGAAGTTGTCAATGAACAGTTAAATCTAGGGAATTCTCCACTAATAAACTGTCTTCTTAAGTGATAATTGTAAAGATCAGCAGATATAGTTTTCCTGGTTTTCTATATCATTGCACAGTTATACTGATCTTAATTGGAAAAATGATATCCAGGATATCACCATAGGGCTAATAATATCTAAGCTTCAATATTTGTAATATCACATCTTCCTCTTTTTCTATAAACATATATTAAGCCAATCACAAGTTAGGTTACTTCTTGGTCTAGCCAAAAATATAACTACTAAACATCAGGTAGGCATAAAATGAAATGTAACTTCTGTCATTCTGACGATGATATTGATTTATCGAAACAATTGTCAATTTTTTAGAATTTTCAATAACTTGTATTATATTGTGGAATTAACTAGAGACCTTAAGTTTCATTTAAAAACACTAATGTTAGTGATTAGTTTAGTGTTTTAAATAAATTAGTAAGTAGCCATACAGTGTGTTTAAAATTTATCCCACCCGTTTATTGTTTAAACACATAACAAAAACATTACAGTATTATTCAGGACGTCTCACACATGAACTCTATTGATTTTCAGCTCACCGGAGCCAATACAACAGGTGCTACATTACTTTCAGTACGATATTTTTGTCATTTTTGGAGAAGTTTCAGTTTGCGCTGTATAGTGGTATAGTACTTTAAGTGTCATTTTCAGTTTTAATCATTTTCAGTTCGTTAGCACGATACAGCCTCCGGCGTATATACTAAAGCCAGTACAACGGGTGCTATGATACTTGAAGTAACAATTTTATGATAGAATATTGTTCAGGGCATCTCACAGATGAGGAAAATTTAGTTTTAATCCTTAAAACCGTTTATTTTTACACGTTCTACTTGATTTAGACAAAAACCAATTTTACCGCTAGTCCTTTAAAACTGGAGAAACGTAAAATCAAGAAGAGAAAATAAACGGTTTTAGAGATTAAAACAGAGGTAACACACCCACTTTTATCACTGCAACTAGAGAAGAGGTGCTTGATATCACCCTAGCGAGTTGCTTTACACTAAATTAAATACAATACTGGCATGTTTCCGAAGAGGTCTTGATGTCGGATCACAGGATGATACGATTCGAGGTCGGGGCTACGCGGGGACAGACCCAATGTTGTCGAATACCTCAACAAACGAACTGGGGTCCATATAAGGATAAATTAAAGTCTGATGTTGAAGGCACATTTTATACGATTGAAACTGTGGAGGAACTTGGAGTAGCCTCTCAATGGTTGAATCGCACGGTAATTAATTGCTACGAGGAAACTTTTCTCATCAAAACAGAGGCTGTTAATAGGGATGTGCATTGGTGGAACAATGAACTCAGCAAACTAAAGGTCTCAGCACGGAAAGCATTCAACAGAGCCAATAGGACAGGAAACTGGGAAGACTACAAAAAGGCTCTAACTGAATATAACAAAGAACTCAGAAGGTCCAGGAGGAAAACTTGGAGGCAATTCTGCGAAGGGATTTCTAACGTAGCCCCAGCAGTGCGCCCTCAAAAAGTCATCGCTAAGGACCACTCTAACGGTATTGGACTCCTTAAAAAGCCAAACCGAGAGTTCGCCGAAACCATAGAGGAAAGCATGAGATGTTTATTAGACGCTCACTTTCCTGGTGCTGAAATTATTGGAGATAACGCAGGGGCAAATCGTTATGAAATTTTCATCAAAGCTTCTAGATCAGCAAAAAGCCTAGCGGGAAAAATCTTCACCAAGAATAGAATAGGATGGGCAATTGACATCTTCAACCCATACAAATCACCTGGAGAGGATAGCATCTTTTCAGCACTTCTACAACAGGGATCCGATATTTTAATCCCCCACTTATGCAAGATATTCAAGATGAGCTTCATCTTGGGATACATTCCAAAAGGGTGGAGAGAGGTCAGGGTCTGCTTCATTCCTAAGAGTGGCAAACGTCCTCCAGAGGAACCAAAGTCATATAGACCTATAAGCCCTACCTCCTTCTCACTCAAAAATATGGAAAAAATACTCGACACATACATGATAAGAGAATATTTATCAAATGCACCGCTTCACGAGGAACAATTTGCCTACCAACATGGGAAATCTACATTAGATGCCTTACATTGTCTCGTAAGAGACCTAGAAAAGGCAATAGCAGCGAAAGAAGTATCGCTATGTGTATTCGTAGATATAGAAGGAGCTTTTGATAACACCCCATATGAATCAATTAGCGCTGCTGCAACTGCAAAGGGTATCCCACCTTCCATAATCGAATGGATTCAGTCCATGCTAAATACTAGGAAAATAATCACCTACCTCGGAGACCAGTCGACTACTATAAAAGCGGTAAAAGATTGTCCTCAAGGAGGAGTGCTATCACCTCTACTGTGGTCACTAGTAGTTGACGACTTCCTAACAAAGCTAAAAAGAGAAGGATTTCGTGCTCTTGACTATGCCGACGATTTAGTTATAGTGGTCATAGGTAAGCACGAAGGCATCATTGCCGATCGCATGCAATGTGCCTTGAACCTCACAACTACCTGGTTTTCGAAGTAGGGACTTTCAGTAAATCCTAATAAAACGACACTTGTTCCATTCACTAACAGGAGGAAGTTAAGTATACGGACTCCAAGCTTGAATGGTACAACCCTGTTTTTATCGGAAGAGGTTGAGTACCTTGGAGTCTTCCTTGATAGGAAACTTACGTGGAACTCACACCTCGCACACATCACCTCAAAAACAACAAGGGCTTTTTGGACGTGTCGTAGGCTCTTTGGGAAAACTTGGGGTCTAAAACCAAAAATGATCTACTGGTCATATATAACGGTTGTCAGACCTATCATCACCTATGCTGCGCTTGTATGGTGGAAGAAAACAACGCAACAAAGGGCTACAATAGAGTTGCAAAAGTTGCAAAGACTCGCATGTTCAGGAATAACGGGTATAATGAGGTCATGCCCTGGCGCGGCCTTGGATGTAATGCTAGATCTCCCTCCATTACATTTACATGTAAGGAGGATTGCCCTGTAAAATTCCTATAGGTTAACACAGGCTAAATCTATGAAACCCGGTGATTTGACAGGACATCTCGAGATACTACGGGGTGGATCAACCCAATCTATGATGATGCCTAGGAATATATTGCCTGCTAAACAAGATTTCGAAGTTACTATAGATGTTATTATTACCGATCGTGAGTTAACACAGAACGAAATCTCAGAAATAACTAGGGGTGCCCTCACATTTTATACTGATGGGTCAAAACAAACGAAGGAGTAGGAATAGGGGCTACAGGACCTGATCTTAGGTTATCAGTAGCCCTAGGTACTAGCGATAGACTTCTGTGCTCAAGAGTGCCTCAAAAACGCCTCAACGCAGCCAGAATATTTAATGCCATCGACAGCCAGGCTGCTTTGGAAGCTCTGAGGTTTATAACTTATGAGTCCAAAACAGTCTGGAGCTGCAAACAATCTCTTAAGCTACTGGCTAGACATAACAAACTATCTCTGTTATGGGTGCCCGGGTACAAGGGAATTGCTGGAAATGAGACTGCCGATGGTCTTGCAAAGGAAGGAGCTAGCACTCCTTTCATCGGACCCGAACCGTTTTGTGGCATTACCAAAAGCCACATTGTAGAAGAACTCCGGAAATGGGAAAAGGAACTTAGTGCAGTCTACTGGAAAAATGTTCCAGGCCAAAGACATGCAAAAAGGTTGCTACAACCTTCTGCTCGCTATGCTAAATCGCTCTTAGAGCTTCAGAAGTCTGCTCTCAGAGCAATCAGAGGACTCCTTACGGGACACTGCCCACTCAGATATCACCTCTGCAAGATAGGAAAAGTGGACAGAGGAACATGTAGATTCTGCGACAGTGCAGATGAAACGGCTGAACATATATGATGCCTTTGCGGTGTACTTGTTCGCCAATGCCATAGGTACCTGGAACGGTTGTTCTTGAGACCTGACTAGGTGACAAAAATAGCTCCCAATTGGATAATAGGCTTCCCCAAAAGCCTTGATCTCTGGGACAAAAAATAGATGGAGGGTATACACAAAAGATCTTTTCAGGTCGCAGTGTGGAAAAGCTAGCTATAGGCCAATCGACCCCTTTGTATTCTACAATCTACAAAGATTAAAACTAAGTTTTCCGCATCTGTGGCCCTGAACAATATTCTATCATGAAATTGTTACTTGTATACACTTCGGGGGATGTATCATGCTACCAAGCCGAAATATCTCCATAAATAACCAAAAATTTAGTATATCTTAATTTATAGGATCCGCTGTACTCGCTGTAGTCAACTGAAAATCAATAGGGTACATTTGAGAGACACCTTGAATAATATTCAATCATGAAATTGATCAATCGTATACTCTCTGGGGGCTGTATTGTTCTAACAAACTAAAAATTCTCCAAAAATGACAAAAATTTGGTACTTCAAGTACCATAGCACCCGTTGTACTGGCTTTAGTTAGCTAAATATCGATAGGGTTTATCTTTGAGACGCTCTGAATAATATCTAATCATAAAGTTGGTCACATGTATATACTCCGGAGGCTGTATCGTGCTAACAAACTAAAACTTCAAAAATGACAAAGATATCGTACTTAATGTACTGTAGCACCTGTTGTATCGGCTCTGGTGAGCTGAAAATCTATAGGGTTCATCAGTGAGATGTTTTGAATAATATTCAATCATAAAATGGGTCACTTGTATACACGCTGGAGGCTGTATCATGCTAACAAACAGAAAATTCTCCAAAAATGACAAAAAATTTGTACTTCAAGTACCATAGCACCCGTTGTACTGGCTCTGGTGAACTGAAAATCAATAGGGTTCATCTGTGACATGTCCTTAACAATATTCAATCAGAAAATTTCTGACTTAGTGCACTCCGGAGGCTATATCGTGCTAAACCCTAAATTTCTCCAAAAAGGACAAAAATGTGGCACTTCAAGTACCATAGCACCCGTTGTACTAGCTCTGGTGAGCTACAAATCAATGAGTGTCATCTATAAGATGCCCTGAACAATATTCAATCATAAAATGGGTCACTTGTATACACGCTGGAGGCTGTATCATGCTAACAAACTGAAAATTTTCCAAAAATGACAAAAATTTGGTACCTCAAGTACCATAGCACTCGTCGTACTGGCTTCAGTGAGCTGAATCTCGATAGGTTTTATCTTTGAGACGCCTTGAATAATATTCAATCATAAACTTGGTCACTTGTATATACTCCGGAGGCTGTATCGTGCTAACAAACTGAAATTTCTTAAAAAATTACAAAAATGTCGTACTTCAAGTACCATAGCACCCGTTGTACTGGCTGTGGTGAGCTGAATATCAATAGGGTTCATCTGTGAGATGTTCTGAACAATATTCAATCATAAAGTTTGTGATTTGTTGCACTTCCGAGGCTGTATCGTGCTAACAAGACATGTAACGAAAAGTGGCCGACGACAACGACGACGACGACATACATACAGGATTTTTTTTCTCAAACCATTTTTTCGTGTTGTTTTTGATGAAAAACGTGGAAATTACTCAAAATTTTTTTTCAAAATTTCAACTTTTTGTGGGTGAACCAATACTTTTCTCGCATATAGATAGGTTGGGAGGGAAAGTAAAAAGTTAATAAATTACTGGAACTCCGACAATTAGTTCCGCAGGAGAGAAAATCAATGAAGGCGAAGGTTTTACAGATGAGGCTCGATTTACGTCGTCAATATATCAATTAGCAGATGACGATATAAATTTACAAGAAGCAGACGATGAACTAGAAACAGACAGATTTGAACAAGAAGATAAAAACAAGGAGAAAGAAGAAACGAAAAGACCCCGAAAAGGTTCAACCCCCGAGGAATATAGTAAACGTATCAAACACAGAGACAGTATAGAAGAGTTAGCATTATTCGGGAAAACATATAGAAGAATAGCTGACTGCTCCGCAAAACTCATGACTCTAATTGAACAACATAAATATACCAAACAAGAAGTCAAAGAAGAAATAAGAGAACTGCATGACTATGTACTACAAATGAAAAACATAATAGACACATTTCCAAAAGGTCCAAAGGAAGCAGTCATGACAACACAATCCAATAAAACAAAAGAAACGTGTTGTATAGGAATACAGGCAAATCTCGACTCCGAGGGAGAAACTGTGGAAGATAGGGAGGAATTGATAGATCACGTTAAAGATACAACACGGGATTGGACGATCATAAATGAAATAGTGTCAAAACCATGGAAAGATCCGGTTTATATGAACACGACAATTGAAGCAGGAAATCCCACTAAACAAACCGCAAATCCAGACCTGGCAATTATCTTCGACCCAGACAAAGAAGAACATAAATTCAATGATGCAGAAAAGACACGTTGCGGGAACAATTGGAAACAATCTGGTCGGCAAAGGAAAGAGGGCATTTCTAACGAATAGGAAAGCGCTAGAGATCATAGGCGAAAATATAGATGTACAGGAAACATGCACTTTCTTTATTGGTGCTGATTTAAGCATGGGAGCAGAGCAAGCACTACATACGGCCAGTAACAATCATAAAAACATGATGGTGAATGAAAAACGCACTCAGGGCGTGGTTGTTTTAGATACGGAAATGCTGAGTGAAAACTGCAGGAAAATCATAGAATGCGCCTTTGCAGAAACTGAAATAAAACTCACTATATATGACCTGGCGATGCATAATAGGAGCAACAATGAAGGATGAGATGTAAGAGACAAAATAAAAGTAAAAACTATAATAGTGAAGCCCTGATTTCACAAGCAAAGGGGAAGACATATGCAGACTTATTAAGAGACGTTAAAATTAGAGCAGAAACAAAAGAGGTGAAGGACGCGGTACAGTCTCTAAGGAAAACACAAAATAAAGATTTACTTATTACCCTCAAAAATGGAAAAGATGTAGATGAAGTTCAAGGATTCATTAGTAAACACTTAAATACGTCCGATATAAAACAGGCAGGAAGAGACAAACTCCAGGAGCGTGAACTCTTTATTGGTTGTTTAACATCACTCTTGAAGATAGTGAAAAATATTTTATTCAAATACCAAAAAGATGATCCTCGTCGTGGTTTAATGGGGTTGCCACATATTGTATTGAAACGTGTACATACTTTACATGAATATGTCAAGATAAGAAGAGAAGATTTATATCAATTTGTGTTTTTGGATGAGACCTGGATATTTAATGATGGTACTGTTGGACGTTCTTGGCAAGATTCTAATCATAGAGGCGTGAAAAAAACCAAAATTGGTGGTCCAAGGTAATTGAATAATAAAATTTAGCAATTAATTTATGATGTACTAACAACTAGTCAAACTATTTTATTTAAATCTATATTACTATTAATAGTTGTTTTGAGCTATGCAGTCTATCTAGGGAACCTAGTAGTAATTTGTTATTTCCTTAGTGTAGGTATATAGTATTGTTACGAAACAGCAAACTGGTATAGACCCTAAATCCGACTCTGTCTAGGCCAGGTATAAAAGTTGAAATTATGACGGATACGCAGTTATAAAAAAACTGTTTACGAGTTTACGACTATCTTATGTAAACATTGTTTTTGTAACCAGAGTTATCAAGAAAAGGCCATGATCAATTGTTTTTATTTAAGCCGCAGTCCGGAATTTACTAGTAAAAATGGCTTTAATATATAAGGGGACTGATCAGGAAGAGTTAGTTAGTTGATAAAGTGATCTTGACAGGTAAACAAGTAAATAAGTGGATATAAAGTGTTTATATAAATTAGTTTCAGTGAATATACAGTTGATATAAATTAATAATTGGTCACTGGTATACATCCTGGAGGCCGTATCGTGCTAACAAACTGAAAATTCTCCAAAAATTACGAAAATTTGGTACTTTAAGCACCGTAGGCCCCTTGTACTTGCTTTAGTGTACTGAATATCAATAGGATTTATTTTTGAGACGCCTTGAAGAATATCCAATCATGAAACTGGTCACTTTTGTATATACTCCGGAAGCTGTGTCGTGCTATCAAACTGACATATCTCCAGAAATAACAAAAATTTCGTACTTAAAGTACTAAAGCACCTATAGTACTGACTCTGGTGCGCTGCATATCGATAGGGTTCATCCGTGAGACGTCTTGAAAATATGCAATTATAAAATTGGTGACTAATTGCACTCCGGAGGCTGTATCGTACTAACAAACTGAAATTTCTCAAAAAAAAAATAAAACAATGTCGTACTTCAAGTACCATAGCACACGTTCTACTGGTTCTGGTGAGTTGAAAATCTATAGGGTTTATCTGTGAGATTTCCTGAACAATAATCAATTATAAAATTAGTAACTTACTGCACTCCGGAAGCTGTATCGTGCTATCAAGATATGTAACGAAAAGTGGCCGACGACAACGATGACGACGACGACGACGACGACGATATACACACAGGATTTTTTTTCTAAAAACCGTTATTTAGTGTTGTTCATTATGAAAAACGTGGAAATAGCTAGAAATTTTTTTCAAATTTCCTACTTTTTTTGGGGAAAACCAATACTTTTCTCGCATATTACATAGGCTGGGCGGAAAAGTAAAGGACCAATCGGTGACTAGCTACACTAAAACAAATAACTTACCTCTTTCGATAACAGTGAACCAGTTTTGCACAGAAGACACAGATAAACTAAATTTATAACAGTCATTACTATTGCTTTATATATAAGTACATAATTATGATCTCTGGAATTTCCTCGGCTCTGAGCGAAATATAAAATATTCTCAAGGAGATGCAATGCAATGTGCAAGAGCAAAAATAGTAATATCGTGGAGAAAATCTCAGAAATTTTGTCGACCATGGTTTGCAAGTAAATAAATTCCGTTCGGATTTTCTCCAGCTCTTCAAATATTTTGTTAATTACATATCTAAAAAAGCAAACACATTCGTTAGTGTACGAATATCATAATAATATTATGGTATATATGACATTAGAGGTGGCACCGTGACATAAACATAATAAATACGTATTTTGTTTTTCTCTTGCAATAATTTCAAGATTTCATACTTGTAGTGATATAGTATATTACATTCCGTGCGGGAAGTGACATTTTTCACACGAGTGTGGAAAATGACTTCCGCACAAGTAATATATACCATTTATGCTAAGACCACCTATTTTATTAAACAATATATAAATATCAGATCGTGTATATTGAGTTGCCTGACTAATCTTACGTTTTATTTGTGACAGCGTCTGTTTGAATTTTGTTTCTATGAAAAGTGCACATCAATTTACAATTACTTTTATAGTAGAGTAAAGAAATATCGATTATTAATGTTAATTTGAAAAAAATTAAAATAAATACCGTCACTCGGGGTGAAGTCAGACTGTGGGGGTGAACTTGGACAGACTGGTATTGGCCGGCATTTTTTTCAATATGGCATATGATGGTCTCACAAAATTAACCGACCGGCGTTAGTTTAGCTCAGAGTTTCGATAAGAGTGTTGCATTTTCGCTGAAAAAGTTTGGAGCAGAGCACGTGGTAAGGACTTTATAAGTTATATTTTTTACCTAAAATTAGAAAACCAAAAAAGAAATTGTTCGTCACAATAGAATACTAAAACTACATACTGCAAATGAGCTATTATTTGTGATGTGCTCTGTTATAAGTGAATCCATGGCAGTTTGGTTGAAAACAAATATTTTTTCTCTTAAATAATGGCATTTTAGTAAAGAAAGTCATTTTATAGGAGCGAAGGCGGACACCATGGTTAGGCTATATAAAAAGAGAATAGCCATTAACTTCAAGAACTACAGCGAAGAAAACTTCGCTAGAGCAGTGGAAGATATAAAACAAGGAAGAAAATGTGTGAGGCAAGCTGCTCAGTATTATAAGAATCCAAAATCTACCCTATTTGATAATAAAAAGGGAATAAAAACGAAGAAACATGGCGGGCAATACGTAATTTCACAAGAAGAATAAGAACTTTTGGCCCAAGGGATTTCAAAATTCAGCGAGTGGGATTTTTCTCTTACCAGACAATATTTCAGACTGTTAGTTAAAAACTATTTGAACAGAAGAGGGAAAAAAATAAATAAATTTGAAGACAATTACTGTTAAGAATTCAACGCTGCCCATAACCTTTTTTCCGAATAGGAGCATATTTTTTATTTCTTTTTTGGAATTAAACTTTAGAAATAAATCTAAATTTAGCGCGCCTATGGCCATTTTAATGAATTATTCCTCACTATTAAATGCGTAAAAATGCACAGGCGGGAAAGGACAGAGCGAAAACCTGTAATCTCTTGTAAAAAGCGGAAACAATTATTGCAAAAGGGACTTGCCGGTAAATAATCGTCGTATTCACATCGAAAAATACGAGTAGTGCGAATTCATTGTTTTCACCTTCGTTTTTCTAAAGAAAATCAAAGTCGCCTTCCATCTTAGTGAACGTTGCACATCGGAGCATCTGGGGCCCCGAGGAAGCAGTGGAGGATCAACAGGTGAGCTCATTTTCAAGTACAATTAGTGGGATGAAATTTAATTTAATATATGTTTTCATTTTTTCCGCATTCAATTACTCTGGAATTGACTGGTTTTAGAAACTCATTTGTTGGAACCAAATTGCAATGGACCGATTTGCTGAAAATATTAAACGCTCAAAAGCAAATATAACAAAAGAAATAATAGAAAGCTATTTCTTAAATCTGGGCGAAACAATAGAAAATATCCCACCCTCTAATACCATCAACAATGATGAAAGCAACTTGTCTGATGATCCCGGGAGAGTAAAAGTATTATATAAACGAGAATCTAAGAGGGTAGAGAGGATTGTAAATCTAAGCAAGTCAAGCATATCAATTATGATGGCTATTAGTCTGCTGCAACCATTGGACGTGTCTTTTTTTGGGCTTTGATATGCTCTTGCTGATTGGAGAATAATAAACAGAGGTTGCATTCTTAACTCGGAGTTTCCTGTGCTTTTAAAGAAAGCATTGAAGGCATCGAAAATTTGGAAACAAATATTAAGTCTGGCCTCTGAGCCTGTGGAAGTGTTCCGCTATCACCAGATGTTGTTCTCAGGAAGATTCTGATTCCGAAAGAAATGGAAACGAAGCTTAATCTGCAAACAAGCCAACTCCGTTGACGCTAATTTTTCACTACCGACATAAAACAGTTCAAACAATCAAAAGTCGAACTTGTTTTACGTATTTCAATGTTATTTGTTTTTACTTTTCACTTGATGTTGAGAAAAATTTAAATAAAGTGAATTGGGTTGCCCAATATTTTTTTCATGTGATAAAAGTAGTAAGCTTCATTGCATTTTTATTTATGCATTTTATTGAATGGAGTTGGCTTTTTTTTTCTGGGAATATTTAATCAAACAGCCACTATAAAATGATGTTTTATTAGGTAATACAATTTTTTTAACAAAAGTTGTCAAACATCATGTTTAATAAAAATAAAAACATAAATTACTTATGTGGTAAATTATTATAATACGAATGGTAATCAGAAGGAATGGTGTGGCTTTTAAGTCCTGAAGGTCTAGAAATTTTCTAGCCGTTAATGGCAACCTATTAGAATGCAAAATCGGTAGTTGATCAAACTCCTTCGATTGAAGCAATTCACGACGTTGCGGAAGTAATCTCCATTCCTCTGTAAACCTCAGTTTATAAGAAACGCTTCCATTAGGTTGGTACTGCAGGGCTTTGATATCATTCACCTACGAGTATTAAAAAATGCATAAAAGTGAACACGGAACTAAACTTAAGAGAAGTAATTTGATTCAAAGAGGAAAAACTCAACTTTGAGTCTCCTTTCATTTTTCCAGGTCTAATGGATTCAATGAATTTGATATCATCTAAAGACTTGAAAAATGAATGTGTTAAATATTCTACATTGTAAGGTCTTGGATTCTTTCGAGCACTTCGGCAAATACCAATATATTCAGCAGGTACATTGATTATTTTATTTCGGAGTTTTTTCTCGATAGAAGCATGCATAGAATCCACTCCCATTTGCGTATGCCCTACTTCGAGATATTTCTGTTCAATTGTAATATTTTCATTCATCGGTAAGTTTATCAGAGCATTGGAAACTGTTACGTTTCTATTTTGGGCAGCGCATCCATCGCTGTAAATGATAACTTTTTTCTAGCATGACCTGTTGGCATTTGAAGAAGAACTTTATCCATGAGGAGGTGCATGAGAATAGAGGCAAATTCTTCTGCGGATACCCCACCTTATGTCTCGTTCCACAGGAAACAACAGGCTTCTTCAGTTTTTAAATTAAATGTACAAAAATTATGCACATTCAGCTTTGACTTATAATATAGTGATGAAGCTTGGACGTCGACAGCAAACACAATATTATTATCTTCTTGGTTTTTGTCATTATCTTTTTCTGCACGGGCCTCATCTTTTTTTGTTATGTGAAATTTATGTTCGTCCTCTGGTACAAAGCCTAGTTTAAATGACATACATTTTTCGCAGGCATCTTTTTTCGGGTGAAATGAAGAGATTTTCTCGGATCCCAAAGTATTATTGAATTTTGCTACAGATAGAGGGGGTATGTTATTTGAAGAACACCAGTCTGAAACATAGTAGTCATACAATGCTTTTTTGGATGTCCATTCTGGTAACAGATAATACTTCGAAGTCTCTTTTCGGCAATAATGAGATTCCATTTTGGGCAAACCTTCAAGAAATGTTTTCATCGAATCAACTTCATTTTGAAATGGATTTTTTCGAGTTTTTTCATTGTTGTTATCTCGGTAATAGACTGGCTACTTTTTCTCGCAATTGCAAAATTTTCTTTTGAACTGTGTGTTTCCAGTTCCATATAGCCGTTTTACCGACATCTAATGTATTTAAGAACATGGTCTTACAAACTCTAAATAACTCTTCGTTTACTTTTAAGTGATAGTACATCGAATAAGATCTTTTTGACGATGATGCGTCCTTCCTATCTCTTGGTCTAATGGTAGGTATCATTTTAACCAGGCCGTCAACGTATATCTTTTTTCTCCCCAGCTCAATAACCAGAAAGCAGTGAATATTTCTTTTCTGATTTCGTCTGATATGTTGCGACATTTGAGAACACTATTTCTGGATGAACACGAACAGCGAGCTTTAATTTTTCTGGAATTTCTCATTATTTTGTTGTCCCATTTGCCATATTTTTTTCCTACCAAAATACTGTTGTCCTTTTTCTCTTTTTTTGCATTGCAGCGATCGGTCCAATTAGAGTTGTCTACTTCACATCTCTTTCGCCGTTTTGCCTTATTTTTTTCTGGTTCTCCCAAGGAGTGGTTCGAGTCGGTATAACCACTGTCACTGTCTGAGTATGTCACCAAAGGTTTATTTCTAGGCTTTTCACACTGAATGTAGTATAAGGCTCTAACAGTACATCTGGAACGATTGTTGTGTTTCCTACTTCACATCTCTGTCGCCGTTTTATCTTATTTTTTTCTCGCTCTCCAAAGGAGTGGTCCGAGTCGGTATAATCACTGTCATTGTCCGAGTAGGTCACCATAGGTTTATTTCCTGGCTTTTCAACACTGAATGTAGCAAGAGGGTCCAACAGTACATCTTGAACGATTGGCAGGTTTTGGCCGGGTAAAAGTAAGTGATCTGAATTAGGAGAGACTTTTTTTGGTATTATAACGATTTTTCAAGAGATTCAAAGATTGGTCTGTTTCTAGAAGCATAGGTGTAGAATTATCTTGTAACGTTATGGTATTTTGTATATTGTGGTCAGCTTCAAGCAGGTACGTCGATGATATGGAATATTTTTTTATATTACTACTCGCATCTATTCTTTCAGGGGAATTATCGAAGTTCAGAGTATTATTATTGGATTCAGTAAGAACTGATTCCGGGAAATGATCTTGAGTGTTAAATTCTGAAGATAATATAATATCTGATTCACCGTCATTAAGAAATATAATAGGCATGTCTTCAATAGCTATAGAGCTATTTTCTAGTGCAGACTCCAAGTTTGTCTATTCTGAGCCTTCTGACACGATTTCCGACATTTTTTGTAAAGCTAACTCAAGAATTTTTCTAGAACGCGACATTATCTGCAAAAAAAAAATTAAAACTTTTTTATGTAATCTAGTCTCTTGATATTAGTGCATAAACTTAGTCTTGTTTGCACGCTGAAGGAGGTGACGCACGGAGCGGATAGTAATCTAAAAATTTTTAATAATAACGCTAATTAATTGACATGAAAGTTCATTTTACTAATTCAGTTAGAACAAAACGGTTAACTCCATATCAATATTAAAATTCTTAAATTTCAATTTTAATGCAAAAAGCTAACTCCAATATTTACAATAACTCCTTTCAGCCGAAAATAAATTAAATATCTAATCGATTTTGTACTTAAAAGTAAGAGTAACTCACTTTTTATAAGTTGGTTTAGTTTTTATCAATAGAAACACAGTAAAAACCACTGAAATCAACGTAAATTTAGGGACAACCGGTAAAACAATGTTAATAATATGCAAAATGGCAGACTGAATAGCAGTTGGCGCTTTTTTCAAAGTGATGCGATTATGCGGGGAGTTGGCTTGATTTTGTGCGCGCCGTTGTCACACTTTTGGTTTAGAATTAGGAGATATCGTTTTGTAGAACGGTAGACAGTTAAACGTTATAGTGAATGATGAAATAAAACTATTTTCCAAAAATAATGGAGTTGGCTTGTTTGCAGATTAAGCCGTCAAAATGCGGAACATTGGACTAACCTCCTTAAGGTGATCCTCCATGAATGTAGACTGAGTGTTACTCAATACGTCACGAAGAAGAAACGGTGGAAAAATTGCGAGTGGCTCCTGGCAAAGGCATTTCCTCAGAAGATATGGATATGTCAACATCTGAGAGTGAGGCTGGAATAGCCCTAGAAGAATTAAGTGAGGATGAAGAACTCGAAAAAGAACGTGAAAGTGACAATGAGGGTGATCAAGAAGAAGCTATAGAAATGCAGGATGAATATAATGAAAATATGTTTCTTCAAAACTAAAGCGATATTAGTGAGACTAGCCTTGCAATAGAAGTAGACAATTTCGTAGTAGTTAAGATCACTTCAAAAAACAAATACTATGTTGGCTGTGTTACTGAAGTGACGAGGAAAGGAAACAGAAAGATGTTTCTAGTTAATTTCTTAGGAAAACAAGATTCAAATATAATGGGCGAATATTATACATATCCAATAGTTAGGGATGAAAACATCATAGGGGAAGATCAAATCGTGAAAGTTTTAGAAAAAGTTAAAGATTTAAGGCCTCCCCCGAAGCATCTCCACCTTGATGAAGGCAGAAATGCCGGGTGAGGTAGCTTGCGTGCTTTAATGAACCTGTACAAGCAGGGTCACGCAAGCCGGGCAGGTCGAAGGTGAAGAGCCAGACTAAGAGAGATGCCCGGTCCTCCAAGGATGGGGGTTAAGTCGTAGGTCTAGCAACTCTACACTCGTAAAACAAACGTACCGCTAAAAACCCCAAACATGGAATGCCTCGGACAATGGACGGAAATGACGGAATACGAAAACAGCGACGGAAAAGGATAATGCATTTTGGAATATGGAACATACAAGGAAATCGGAACAAATTACAGGAAATAATACTAGAACTCGTGGGAAGGAAAATTGATATTGTCATTCTTTCAGAAACAAAGAAAAAAGGAAGTGGGAGTGAAAATATTGAGGACTATATACACTTCTTCTCAGGTGTAGGAAAAGACCAATAAGCTAAAGCTGGTGTATCAACTGTTATACATAAAAAGTACCAGAAACGGATCAAATCTTGGGAACTCATCAATGAACGTTTTATAAAAATGACGATACATTTAAAGGGAAAAATTATAACGATTCTAGGAATATATGCCCTAGGCGACGATGCCACAATACAAGCGAAAAACGACTTTGAAGAAAACTTGAACACAATTTTGAACCAAATCCCAAACACACACGAATTAATAGTTGGAGGAGATCTCAATGCTAGAGCGGGGAAGCAGAAAAACAGTCGAATAGTGGGAATGCACGGTGAAGACGTGGTTAACGATAACGGTCAACGACTAATAAACGTATGCCAACAATATGACCTAAAGATAATAAATAGTTTTTTTGCGCACAAAGATATCCACAAATACACGTGGTATCAACACACGAGAGGATTGAAATCAATCGTAGACTACCTAATAATAAAATATCAGAGTACCTTAAGGATACAGGATGTGAAAGTGAGTAGAGGAGCAGACTGTGGATCCGACCACTGCTTGGTTATGGCCAAAATCTTCATACCATTTACATGAACACTTCGGGAAGACACACAGAATGATAGATCTAAAATCGATTACCTCCGATACAACTTGGACGCCTTAGAAAATGAGAGTACTCGCATACTATACTCCTGAAGGCTGGAACAAAAACTAACTGAAGCAGAACCATCGAGGTAGAGTATGAACATATAAAATCATGCATTAAGGAAGCTGCAGAAGAAGCTCTCGGACTAGAGGTCCAAAAGACAAAAAAGATAGTGGTGGGATAGAGAGATTGAAGGAAAAATCAAACAGAAGAAAGAAATGTATCAAAAACTACTACAAAACCAAGACGAGGAAACTAGAACGCAGTACAGGAGATTGAACAGGAAAGTGAAATAGGGGATAATAAGAAAAAAAACAGCGCATGGGAAAACAAGTGTGAACACATCGATAGTCAAATAGGAGGCACAAGAAGCTCGGAAGCCTGGAAAACGATCAAATCAATAAGAACAACAAACAAGACAAACACCGTGCTAAACAACATATCAGATGAACAATGGCTACAGCACTTTGGAGAGTTATATACCGAAACAAGAAAAGCATTTTTGGATGAAGAAGAACCCACTATTTTAGATGGAAACATCCAGTTAAATATTGAGCACGTAAGGGAAGCAATAAAACGAACGAAACTAAAAACTCCCCGGGCCCCGGTGGAATATATCCTGAGTTGATCAAATACGGTCCATCAAAACTATTAGAAATATTTCGAAGCCTCTTTGAAAGATGTCTAAATGGAGATACCATACCTAAAGAATGGAGAGGGTTTTATACATCTCCTGATAATAAAAAAGATTCAAAAATTGATCCCAGGAATTATAGACGAATCGCTGTGATACCAATCATATGCAGAATATACTCAAGAATACTCAGAAACCTAATCGAAGAGGAGATCATGGAGAAACAGCCTGAAGAGCAAGCAGGTTTTTGAGCAGGACGATCGACTGTGGACAATGCTACACAGAACTATTATCAGAATAACTCCACAAAAATTAAAATGGGAAATAAGTTAACCACATCTTTCAATAAGACAAAAGGATTAAGACAAGGCTGTTGTTTATCTCCTACACTTTTTAAAATCTATCTAGATAGAGCTCTTGTGAAATCGGTAAAAAAATGTAAAACCATGGGCCTAAATATAGGAGATGACACATTATTCAGCTTGTTCTTCGCAGATAACCAGATAGTAGTAGCTGAAAACGAAGATGATCTCTATTACATGGTCAGAAAACTAAAAGAAGAGTACGAGATGGCAGGCCTTCAGATGAACCTCGCGAAATGCGAATACCTCATAGTAGGCAATGAAGAGGTGAACGATCTAATCCTGGACACCGACACAATAAAAGGAGTTAAACATAGTAAGTATCTTGGAATAATATTCAATAAAAAAAGGGAATAGTGAAAACGAAATCCAAGAAAGAATCAATAAAGGTAGAGCAGTAACAAGAACGCTAAACTCTCTTCTCTGGAATAGAAAAATTACAATAGCCACAAAGAAGCATTTATATAGTAGCCTAGTACAAAGTGTAACCCTTTACGGTTCGGAAATATGGGATGTTACCAAGGTCAACAAAAATAAACTCCTGGCAACCGAAATGGATTTCTTAAGAAGAAGTTGCGGACGATCAAGGCTTGAAAGGGTCAGGAATGACGACATCCGAATGCAAATGCATATGGATAGAAATATGTATGAAGACATAGAGAAAAGACAGCTAACTTGGTTCGGGCACGTAAAACGGATGAACTTTGACAGATGGCCCAGGAAGGTTCTGGAATGGATATCACCGAAAAAAAGAAAGAGGGGTCGGCCAAGAAGGAGCTGGCGAGATGACATTGATCAATCGATGACCGCGAGGAACTTAAATGAAGACGAGGATTTTGATAGGAGAAAATGAAAATTGGGGACGGAGAAACGACAACAGCTGTAAGAAAATCCGTTATATATATATATATATATAATTCTAAATTAATTATTTGCCAACTAAATAATCAGGATTATTTTTTGTGGGTTTGTGGCAATGATACCAAGTGTACTCTTTTAAATATTTATTCTACGAGCTTTCGAATACAATCGTATTCATTTTCAAGTACTAAAAATTATAAAATATGGTCAAAAATTAAAATAAAGGGTATATATAAAAAAATACTTACATTATTTAACGAGATTGCAGGTAAAGTTGTAAAATATATGTATAATAAATCATTTCAAATAGTATCCAAAAATTATTATAAAATTTCGTATATATATATATATATATATGCATATATATATATACGAATAGTGCGTGACATATGAACAATAAGCAACGAATAGATTAGTGGGTATTGCACGCAAATAGAAGAAGGGGCTACTGAAAAGAGTGGTAACCGCAATCATGCATGTTTCTGGCTCATTAGCCCTCATCGATACGGTACAACCAAGAAAAGATGTGAAACATGGGAGCAAAGGTGTTGAATGAAACATGAGAAAATATAACAGAATTCAGCAGGATAGTCAAACACAACATTTGTGTCAGTAATATTAGCAGATCTCGAATATTCGATACAACAACCAACATAGACACGGAGGTGTATATAACACTCCCGTCTGAAACTTCCGACCCAGATCAATGAAATAACAACAAGATGTACGAATAGTGCGTGACATATGAACAATAAGCAACGAATAGATTAGTGGGTATTGCACGCGAATAGGAGAAGGGGCTACTAAAAAGAGTGGTAACCGCAGATATGCATGTTTCTGGCTCATTAGCAGTCATTGGTACGGTACAACCAAGAAAAGATGTGAAACATGGGAGCAAAGGTGTTAAATGGAACATGAGAAAATATAACAGCATTCAGCAGGATAGTCAAACACAACATTTGTGTCAGTAATATTGGAAGATCTCGAATATTCGAGACAACAACCAACATAGACACGGAGGTGCATATAACACTCCCGTCTGAAACTTCCGACCCAGAACAATGAAATAACAACAAGATGTACGAATAGTGCGTGACATATGAACAATAAGCAACGAATAGATTAGTGGGTATTGCACGCAAATAGAAGAAGGGGCTACTGAAAAGAGTGGTAACCGCAGACATGCATGTTTCTGACTCATTAGCCGTCATCGGTACGGTACAACCAAGAAAAGATGTGAAACATGGGAGCAAAGGTGTTGAATGAAACATTAGAAAATATAACAGAATTCAGCAGAATAGTCAAACACAACATTTGTGTCAGTAATATTAGAAGATCTCGAATATTCGAGACAACAACCAACATAGACACGGAGGTGCACTGAAAAGAGTGGTAATCGCCAGAAACATTCATGTCTGCTGTTACTACTCTTTTGACTATCCTGCTGAATTCTATTATATTTTCTCATGTTTCATTCAACACCTTGGCTCCCATGTTTGACATCTTTTCTTGGTTGTACCGATGACGGCTAATGAGACAGAAACATGCATGTCTGCGGTTACCACTCTTTTCAGTAGCCCCTTCTTCCCTTCTTCTATTTGCGTGCAATACCCACTAATCTATTCGTTGCTTATATATATATATATATATATATATATATATATATATATATATATATATATATATATATATATATATATATATGTATATATTCTTCGTTTTTCTTTAATCTTGTATATAATTTTATTTATTTTTCTTGGGCATCAGGTTAATCGTAAATTCTTTATCAATTTATATTTTTAATTGACGTTTCGCTCTCTAATTCGGAGCATTTTCAAAAAATTTCACATCGATGTTAAACAATAAAATGAAAACGATTGAAAGATTAAAATTGAATGTACACACAGAGACGACAAAAACTGGTAGCTAATAAAATAATTTCAAAAACAATAAAATTGAAAATACCTGCCTTAGAAACAACTCTTCACAATATACCAGGGACATTCAACATGTTGATGTTATTATCATAATAAATTATAATATATCTGGCTTACATTTCTGATATCTTGTTTATCGTTCACTGCATTGTTCTCTTTTTTTATATGTATCATTTCTTTTATTGTTAGTTTTTTGTAATTGGAATCTTGGTTTATTATTTTAGTATTATTAAAGTCAAATTCATGTTTTTCATTTTTCTCATGTTTATGAATAACATCAACATGTTGAATGTCCCTGGTATATTGTAAAGAGTTGTTTCTAAGGCAGGTATTCTCGATTTTATTTTTTTGAAATTATTTTATTATTTACCAGTTTTTTTTAGCGTAGAATTTGTTATGATGGTGTTTGATTACGAATATTTGTGTAGTGGGAAAAACAGTAGAAAAACAGTAATTTTCAAAACAAAATATATAGAGTATAAGTGATTAAAATTGTTGGACAAAAAAATAGGTTAACTGATAGATTGATAAATTAACAGAGATAAGCGGAAAAACCTTGATTGAATATTTTGCGGCGTTGTCGGACTGTGTCAAAAGGAGTGCTTTCAAATACTGGATAAAAGCGAATTCTCCGAAACCTCAAGGTGGAATAGCTGTTAACGCTTTACATAAATAGACAAATCAAAAAAAAATGGAAAAGAAACCATAAAAAATAAACAGTATGCTAAAAATTGTAAATAAATATATTGGAATGATGGACAAGAAATTAGAAGAATTAATTAAAGAGTTAGAAGACACAAAACTAGAACGCGACAAATTGAAAAGAAAATAGGAGAAACAAGGCGTCATAATTGCTTCTCTGGAAAGAGAAACTAGAGAGTGAGAGAAATGAAGTAACAATAGAGAAAATAGGCCAAGTATTGAATGCGATAGACGTCAAGTTTAATCTAGAAGATGATATTGATGAAGTTATGAGAAATTGAGTCAATAGATCGATATTATTAAAATTGAAGAAAAGCAACAAGAACATGGAGATACTGAAACAAAGTAAGAAACTCGAAGGCTCAAATATATGGACCGACAAAGACTATCCAAAGAAAGAAACTGTGATCACAATTAAAAATAATAGAGGAAATGGTCACAAAGCATATATTAAATACAATAAATTAATTATAAATAGCGAGGTACATGAAGCAGGTAATAAAGAATCGCAACAAGGTGAATAACAGGAACAGGACGAGGACAGGAAAAGGAAAGTATAAGAAAGACCTCCGGAAGCAAACAAACTAGACGAATAAATGAGTAAAATTACGGGGACAACAAAAAATTAATAACCCAAGTAGTAACTCGAGAGGAAAAATATAAAAATGGCTATGGAAACGAATATGACAATAAAAATGAATATGTGAAAACTCTCAAAAAAGAAATATAAGGTACCGAAAACAGATACAAATGAAAAAACAAAGAAAAAGGTAGTAGAAATAATAATATAAAAATAATGATGTGGAAAATTGCTACATGGTATTTTAATGTTTTTGTTATTTATTTAATCAGTAAACGGGTGGGATAAATTTTAAACACACCGTATGACTACCTATTAATTTATTTAAACACTAAACTACTCACTAACACTTAATTTATATATACTTAACTAATCACTTACATTTAATTTATATGCACACAAACTTAATTATTAATTTATATCAACACTTTACTGTTCGCTATTTCGGTGTATTCTTGTTTATTTCTCGAGATCACTTTATCAACTAAACTGAACTAACTAGGGCCGATTCCTTTTATATATATATATATATATATATATATATATATATATATTTACTAGAAAATTCGGGATTGTGGCTTACACAAAAACAATGTTTAGATAAGATGGTCACAATCGTAAACAGTTATAATAAAAACCTTGCGTATCCGCCATAATTTTAACTGTCATACCTGACTTAGACATAGTCGGATTCAGGGACTATACCAGTATGCTGTTTCGTAACATCACCCCCTCCTTAAATAGCAGTTCCTCCTGGAACTTTTGTGTAGCCGAGACTGGATGTTTGAATCGGCAACTGGCCCCATTTCTACACTTCCCGATCTTATGGAAATAGCAGGGCACCGTCTGTAAGTCGAGTTAGAGGCTTAGCAATATTTCCAAACTTCCTAATAAATCTTCTATAATATGTGCAAAGTCCAAGGAAACTCCTAATTTGATGTTTGTCGGTTGGTTTTGGCCATTGCTAAATGGAAGCAATTTTCTCTGGATCCACCGCCACTTCTTCATTGCTCACTATATGGCCTAGATCGTTGACACGGTTTTGGAACAGCTGACATTTTTTCGGGTTTAACATGAGCTGGGCAGCTTGGAGTCATTTGAATACGTCTTCCAAATTCTTCAGATGTTCGTCAAATGTCTTCCCCAGTACTACGATGTCGTCCGAATAGACCAGGCAAGTCTTCCAAGACAACCCTCTCAAGACATTTTCCATAAGTCTTTCAAATGTCGCAGGCGCAATACTGAGCACGAATGGCATGACGTTGAATTGCCATAATCCAGGTCCGGTGGTAAAAGCAGTCTTCTCTTTATCTTCTGGGTCCATTTGCCCATAACTAGACTCAGGTCCAAGGTGGAAAACGGTTTGCTGCCGGCCAAATAGTCTAGCGTATCGTCAATTCGAGGCAGAGGATAGTTGTCTTTCTTCGTCACGTTGTTAAGCTGGCGATAATCCACGCAGAATCTCGTAGTTCCATCCGTTTTCTTGACGAGCACCACTGGAGACACCCATGAACTAGTAGATGGTTCTATTACTTTCTCTTCCGTCATCTCCCGAATTATTCTTCCAGCTTCCTCTCTCTTCGCTCATGGAAGTCTTCGACCTGATTGTCTAATTGGCTTAGCATTACCAGAATTGATTTTGTGTTTGACGGCTGATGTTCTGCCAGTCTTTTCTCCTTTTGGTACGAATAAGTCTCGATACTGCAAGAGAAATTTTCTCATTCTCTTTGTTTCAGCTCGATCCAAAGATTGACCAGCTACTGAAAACATCTGCTCGAATCTGGCATTAGAATTTTCAGTGGTCGTTGTTTGATGAACTATAGACGTCACTGGTACGCAGGATCCAATCCGGTATTCCTTCTTGATGATAACTGGGTAATCATTCACGTTTATCACACGTATTGGGATCTCTTTCGCCGACGTAACCAATCCTTTTCCAATTAGTACTCCTTTGCCAACCTCTTCGTCGTGATTCCTTGGCTCCATCATAACCGTTGTACCTTCCTCCACGATTCCCTGTAGCCATGCTACTATCATGGTTTTGCTCCGTGTAGATAGAACGGTATCTTCCTGTAAAGCTGCCTTCATATGAATGAAGGAATACCTCCTCGGAACCCACATTAATGGTTCTGTTTCTAAAGTCTAATTGGAAACCATGTACACTCATTACGTCCATTCCCAGAATCACGTCTTCTTCAATGTCAGCTACGATTACCGTATGCGTGAACTTCTCTGCGCCAATTCCCAATTGGATTTGTGTCTCGCCGTGAACGTTGGCACTCTCGCCTGTGACAGTCCGCAGTCTCATTGGTAAAAGCTTCTTCTTGGAGTTCATTATTTCTGGGCGTATAATGGTTCTAGTTGCTCCAGTGTCAACCAGCAGAGCATATTTCTTGCCGTTTACTTCGCCATCCACATATACACTGTCGTTGCGACATCTGAGCGAAGCTATCAGTATGAGAGGGTCTTGGTAACGATCATGGGTAGGTGCTGCCCCCTCGTAGCCGACCCGTTCTAGTTTTCCTGTGACTGGGGTTCTTGGTTTGCAGGAGTCTTGGGGCGCTTACACGAACTATGTACATATCCTAGCTTGCCACAATTCCAGCATCTGATCTTTCTCGGCTTCTTGTGCATCATACCTTTGATCAAGCTGACTATCTGGTCAAACTTGTCCTCGTCGCCTTCTTCTTGAATGGTCCTAACTTTGTTGTAACCCGAAGCCTTCGTTGCTACTCCATATTCAAGAGCAGCTGTCAATGCGTCAACTAATATTTTGGGATGGGCTAAGCGAAGCATCCTCTGCATATCTAAGTCACGTAAGACATCAATAAACGCCTGTATGCCCAAACATTCCATCTTGTTCTCTGCTGCTGATGAATAAGCAGATCGAACGAGTCGGGCAATATCCCCTTCATATTCTTGGAGTGCTTCGTCACGTTTCTGCCTTCGGTTCTTCAGCTGGGATTGGTACAAATGTTCTAGATGTTCGTGACCATATTGCATGTCCAACCTCTTCTTCAGCTGCTCCAAATCATCCGTTTCTTCCGGAGGTATCGTCTGAAGTACATCTAAGGCATCCCCCGAAGCGCTACAGTTAGGTTCACTTCTTTCTCCTCATCGACCCAATTATTCACTCTAGCGGCTGCTTCAAACTGTTTCACGTAATTGTTCCACGACATTTTTCCATCGAACGTTGGGGCCTTGACTCGGCTAAAACTGCCAATGTCTTCTAACTTGGGTGTGTTTCTGTCTTGCAAGGTTTCGTTTGATCGGTCTTCTTTTCTTCCGCTGGCGTGTCTTGAGTTCTTATATCTGTCACCTTTTTTTCTAACTCCTTGATTTTCTAGTCTATCTTTGTCATTTTATTCTGAATCTTCTTGTCCATCGTTGTAATATTAGTCTCAATCTTCTCGTCCATCGTTGTAATCTTATTCTCGATTTTCTCATTCATTATTGACATTTTATTCTTGATTTCAGATTTTAGATCCGAAATTTTATTTTCAACATCAGCGGCAATGTCGTTTTCATTAATAAGATATATCGTTCTTCAAAGCAGAAATCTTGTCGTCAATATCAGCAGAAATATCGTTCTTCATAGCCAAAATATCGCATTCGTTGAAATTTTCTCTTCCATGGCAGAAATATCGTTCTTCATAGCAGAAATATTAGCAGAAATTGACGAGATTAAGGTGGAAGCTTCATCATTAAATAGAACTGTTTCTGGATCACAGCCGTCATTTTCCAGTGCCACTTAAGCCGTTCTACTAATTCACTTTTCTTACCGGACGTTTCGAACTCACGATCTTCCAATTCTGCTCTTAGTTCCGCCACTTTGAGGTCACATAGTCTCCTGGCAATTTTTTCGTAGCAATTTATTTATATTATCCCACTTCTGACACCAATGTAATGTTTTTGTTATCTATTGAAACAGTAAACGGGTGGGATAAATTTTAAAGACACGGTATGACTACTTACTCATTTACTTGATCACTAAACTACTCACTAACACTTAAATACACTTTACTGATCACCTAAATTTAATTTATATGCACACAAACTTGATTATTAATTTATATTAACACTTCATCGTTCGCTATTTCGGTGTATTCTTGTTTATTTCTCGAGATCACTAAACTGAACTAAATCGGGTCGGTTCCTTATATATATTAGTGCCCGTTTTACTAGAAAATTCGGGATTGCGGCTTACACACAAACAATTGGCTCTGGCATTTTCTAGATATGACTGGTCACAAAAACTATGTTTACATAAGATAGTCACAATCGTAAACAGATATAAAAAAACTTGCGTATCCGCCATAATTTCAACTTTCAAACCTGGCTTAGACTGAGTCGGCCTCAGGGACTATACCAGTGTGCTGTTTCGAACAGTATTCAAGATGACTAGCAGGAAAAGAAGACGAATTAATATAAGAATTTGAAAAAGAAACTGTACTATGTCGCTGTGACATGTTACTATTTTCATCAATTATTTTGGAGCGTTACTTATTCGTCGGCTACTCCCACCTCTAATTCCAAAATCCTATTATTTCGAATATTAGGAACGTATCGTTGACAGTTTTTACTATCATTAAATGTCTATTTAAACTACGATTCAAGGAATCGGCTTGCTCATTTCTTCGCTGAAAACTTATTCAGTATTCTCCTTTTTAAATATCATTTTGTGTGTGATTTGTAATTTTCTTTGCTGGTAAGTTATCTATATATTTTCAAATTGTTATTGTGTGCTTACAAATTATTCTATTTCGATTTTTCTATTTAGTCAAAATATTTCGTTTTTTTAAAAAAAACAATGTTTTTGTGATGGCGTTTTCCATTTTTTCTTCGCCGGTATTATCTTTCTTCAATAAAAAATATGGTGGCGTCCGAAGTTATTTTATGAAGCGAATTTATAACAGATTCTTCATGGTTATTTTCCACCGATGCAAATTTGCTTTTTCTGATTATTTTGGAAACATGACGCATAAGAATGAACAGTTTTCTGTGGTTTCATTTTGAAAATTAAATTCAAATTTTTGTATGTATTGGAGTATAAGCTCATACCTGTTCATTTTATTCCTCCTTTTCAATTTTCTACTGTTTCTCCTGTTTTTTTATTTTCTTTCCCTACTGCTCTGCAGCCTGTACCTTAGGGACCGCTTTAGTCTGCACCTACTTTAAGGACCGTTTACCATAAGGACCTCTACACCCCGAATACAAGATCCACTCATCGGACTACATCATCCCAGTCCATATAACAACGGCTCAAGAATCCTCGACTACTGCTGCGAGCTGTACGTCCCGAGTCTTCCCAAGATAAGTCCCTAACTTATTTTAGGTATATATAAAATATTGAGTTGGACATTTTTACTATATAACTGATATTTATTCGTATTTGTATCGAGAATATACAGTTTTGTAAATTCATTATTGTGTTGACTGTCTCGATCCTTACTTCGTGGAATATGCTCATATCAGTGTTTTTAAATGAAACTCAAGGTCTCTAGTTAATTCCACAATATAATACAAGTTATTAAAAATTCTAAAAAATTGACAATTGTTTCGATAAATCAATATCATCGTCAGAATGACAGAAGTTACATTTCATTTTATGCCTACCTGATGTTTAGTAGTTATATTTGGCTAGACCAAGAAGTAACCTAACTTGTGATTGGCTTAATATATGTTTATAGAAAAAAGAAGAAGATGTGATATTACAAATATTGAAGCTTAGATATTATTAGCCCTATGGTGATATCCTGGATATCATTTTTCCAATTAAGATCAGTATAACTGTGCAATGATATAGAAAACCAGGAAAACTATATCTGCTGATCTTTACAATTATCACTTAAGAATACAGTTTATTAGTGGAGAATTCCCTAGATTTAACTAAGACAAAACTAGAAGTACTGCATATTTGTGAAAAGAAACAAGAACTGGATTTCCTTGAAGAACTGGAAATTAGAAGACATTTAAGAAACCCACAATATGAAGTTGTCAATGAACAGTTAAATCTAGGGAATTCTCCACTAATAAACTGTCTTCTTAAGTGATAATTGTAATGATCAGCAGATATAGTTTTCCTGGTTTTCTATATCATTGCACAGTTATACTGATTATAATTGGAAAAATGATATCCAGGATATCACCATAGGGCTAATAATATCTAAGCTTCAGTATTGGTAATATCACATCTTCTTCTTTTTTATAAACATATATTAAGCCAATCACAAGTTAGGTTACTTCTTGGTCTAGCCAAATATAACTACTAAACATCAGGTAGGCATAAAATGAAATGTAACTTCTGTCATTCTGACGATGATATTGATTTATCGAAACAATTTTTTAGAATTTTCAATAACTTGTATTATATTGTGGAATTAACTAGAGACCTTGAGTTTCATTTGAAACCACTCATTATTGTATGTCAAATAAATCCATTTGTCCCGAAATTTTGTTTGTTCATTCACTTTATCCCAATTGAGGTAATAAAAAATAGTGTAACTAAGGCCGAATTTACTACATGAGGAGACTCCCAAGGCCGGGTAATTAGGTTATGACAAATTTGGCGCCCCTGGTTGTACTATTTTTTTACTGATATTGGGGTTCTGTGACATCGAGATATAAAATTTCGTTGTTACTAAAACATTCAATATAAATTTTATCTAATACGAATACTGCGAAATTGGCTTTTTGGAATATCTTTTGCATATCTTTTTCAGGCAAATTTCCTTTTTTCATTCAGTTAATAGTTGATGGTTGATTTTCCGGTTCTTCTAGTTTTTTTCTTTGTCAAGGTTGATTGCTTGTTGGCTTTTCAACACGTTTCGTTGTGATTAACTTTGAATTTAAAATTGATTGTTTTTTCAGACTTTCAATAATTTTGTTAAAATATTTAACATACAGGTAAAGTAATACTTTGAATAATCTAATTTTTTCTTGATTTACTTTTAAAATCAACTTAGTTATTTTTCTTAAATATATTTTAAGTAAATTTATTTGGCTTTTTGGTTAGAAATTCTAAAAATTTTCATTCGATTATAAAATGCAGGCAAATCATTTGAAAGGATATGAACTTTCATATGAAATTAAAACCAGAGATGAAACTGTACCTGATACTATTGAGGAAAAACGTAGGCTTCTTAATGGCTTATTGGCTCGTGAAAAAGCTAACTGTAGTGTTTCATTACCAATAAATACTTACACTTTTGAGGAAAATCATTTAGATATTCTTAACACTATTAGAGATTTGAGTGAAGTAATAAATAATTTCAATGGAAATAAACGTGAACCTTTCTTTAGCAGAATACATTCCAGGTTAACTCATTTAACTAATAGAATAAATAGATTAAATATTGACCCAGATGATGATCAACAAGTTCAAGTGAAGAATTCATTGAATGGGGATGTACTTTTACTTGAATCTGATTTCGATATGAAAACTACTCCTATTATTTCAGTTGATAGTGAAGAGTCACATAATAATCATGTTCCTCTTGCTTCGTCTTCTTTGTGTTCTCCTTCAGTCCCACAGTCTCGTCATGATCCAGTATACAAGTGGGATATTTCATTCTCTGGAGAGAATGAATCACTCCATCTTTTTTCAGAAAAGGTTGAATTACTTAGAATTTCTAGGGGTATTCAATAATAATAATAATAATAATAATAATAATGACTTTATTGCTTTGTTATGAGAATACAAGTACAAGCAAAGGCGACGTTCGCTCTTAGATGGTGTTTTCGTACTAGAAGCACCAGCTAAGTAGCGCTCTTCCACGTAACCGCAAAACACAAAACTAAATATCCTTTCGTACAATATCATACATGCTAAGAAAACAAAAAACGCAAACTAAATATCAAATATCCTCTTGTACAATATCTTACATGCTAAGATAACAAAAGTTATGTAACATAATTCTGTAAATATTAAAATGAATAAGGCCAATTTTACCTGCTTAAAATTAGAATTTCAACGTTATACTATTATTAAATAGAGACTCTTTAATGTTAAGTTTAAATCGAGAAATGGGTAACGTTTTGTAATCTTCGGGAATTATGTTGTACAGATTTGCAATATTATATGAGAAGCTAGATCGGAATAACGAGGTTTTATGTTTCGGCATACTAATTTTATTTTTAAATCTTACATTAATATTGTGAACTTCTGATCTCTTTTTAATTTTTTTCGATAGGTAAAAAGGAATTTTGGTAAACATAATTTTATGAAATAGTACTGATCCATGAAGAATACGTCTATTTTTTATGTTCAGCCAGCCAAGGTCTGCAAGATGCTTAGAGGTTGGATTGCGACGTCTGATACCACAAATAAATCGAACACACATATTTTGAATTCGCTGAAGTCGATTTTGATCTAGTTGTGTTAAGGCGGGTCCATATACTACATCACAATAGTTAAACTGTGAAAGCACGAGACTATCACAGAGCATAATTTTGGTTGCTTTATTAAATAATTGTCTATGTGAGAATAGAAGTTTTAAGTTGCAAAACGCTTTCTGAATTATTGATGAGATATGATTAGAGAATGTTAAGGAATCATCTAAAACGAGACCTAGGTTTTTTTCACAATTAGATAAAATTAAATTATCATTATTAATTTTCAAATGTATTTTACTTTTGACTTTATTTTTCTCAATTCTACGTCCAAATAGCATTGCTTTTGATTTTGAAGGATTTATGCTTAGGCAGAATTTATTAGAAATATCTACAATAGTCTCTAATTCTTCATTAATTTTCATACAAGCATTTACAACTTCTGATTCTTTAAAATCCACGTACAACTGTGTATCGTCGGCATAATAGTGAGCCTTCATATAATTAAAGTAATTTGAAAATTGGGAGGTGTATAGGGTAAATATCAAGGGTCCTAAGATGGAACCTTGCGGAACTCCTCGCCATAGGTAAATTTTCCTAGATAATTTTTTATTTATAAATACTCTTTGAGATCTATGATCTAAATAGGATTGCATCATTTTTTGCGCTTGTTTATCAAAACACATATAGTTAAATAGTGACAAAAGCAGCGGGTGATTAATTTTATCGAATGCCTTTGAGTAATCTAGTAAGATTAAAATGCATAGATGGTTGTAATCAATATAAGAATAAATGTCATCCAAAACTTTGAGGAGTGCAGTAGTGCAGCTGTATCCTGGACGAAACCCCGACAGGTGTTCAGGTAGAAGGTCGAATTTAGTGATGTGTTGACGAATCTGTTCATCCATCACTTTTTCTAGGATTTTAGAAAAGATACACTGAATACTTATGGGACGAAGTTCATTGAAATCAGCAAGATTATCCGTCTTAGGTATGGGTAGAACTTTAGATTCTTTCCAAATTAAAGGAAAAACGGAATTTTTTAGACAATAATTATATATGTGAGTAATAAATGATAAAATATGTGGGCAACAATAGAGAATCATAGTGATATTAATATTATCCGGTTCAGCTGCATTTGAATTTATTGAAAGTATTTTTTCATAATTTTTTAACTCATCAATTTCCCTAAATTTGAAATTATCAACATTCGGTAGTTTAGTTGAGAGATAGTGGCTTAGAATAGCAGCATCTGGGTTATTGTCACCCCCAATGCCATTGATGAAATGATTATTTATTGAGTCGGGATCTTGTAAGTGATCAGGAATAACTGTTGAACTTTTTTTGTTATGAATGATGTTATGCTTTTTCATTTCTTTCCAGATATTTTTCTTTCGTTTCAGTTGAAATTCAAAACATGCCTTTTTCTCGTGTTTAATTGCATGATTGACTTCATTACGAATTGATTTATAGTAATTCCAATGATTCTCATTTTTTGTTTTTTTGAATTTTAATAATGCTTTATCTCTCAAATTCATCATGTCCCTCAATGTATCAGTTAACCATGGAGACTTTTTTCTTGTTATTTTAACTTGACGCAGTGGTGCATGTGTTTGGAATAAATTTGAAATAGTTGAATTCAAAATCTTGATTTTACTTTCAATGTCATCAAGATGATAAATTTGTTGTAGATCAGAAGCTATTAAATCCTGATGAAAATGATGCGGTCCAAAATTCCTAAAGTCGCGGAACGTAAATTCAAACGGTTTAGGTTTTTTGATAGATAGCGATCCAATGCAACAAGATGGAAGGGAATGGTCTGATACTAAGGGACATTTAGTAACATTTACATTACTGATTTTTAAATTTTCTGAACACAAAATAACGTCGAGTAATTTTGGTCCTCTTGTTGGTTGATTAACAATTTGAATAAGATTGTAAGTGTCAAAAAGTGACTGCAGAGTTCTACACTGTAGGCTGCTTGGGTCTAAAAAGTTTATATTAAGGTCTCCCGCGCAAATAACATAATCAAAAAATGGCGATAATGTGCTTAAACATAAATCAAATTCATTAGCAAAATCCTGATAAGGAAAATCATTAGGTCTGTAGAGTGAACCCAAGACATAATTTTTATTATTAAAACAAAACGAAATCCATAACTGTTCGGAATCAATGTTATTCAAATTAGTAATAAGTTTAGACTTGAATCTATTTTTGATATATATAACAGTACCCCCGCCTTTTCTCGGAGATCTATCACGTCTAAACATTTTATATCCCGGTAAATTTACTAATCTATTAACAATATGTGGTTTCAGCCACGACTCCGAAACTGTAATTAAATCAAATTTGTCTAATACTGCATCTTTGAATGCAAGAAAATTCGCTAAGATAGATCTTGCATTTATATGGCAAACAGATAATGGCTCATTCATTTTATTACATGTACTAAGAGATATTACAAGCTTCAAACAAAATAATACCAAAATTTAAGACCGTTACAAATAAAAGTTCAAAATATATTATTACTATACAAAAACAAGACAATATACCACAATTATGACCTCTATAAATAAAGAGTAGAGTTGAAAAATAGCGTAAGTACCACTATAACCGTTATTTCTTATTGCCGCTTCTTGTAACTCTATCTAGAGATGACGGGATCCCTCTTTTCTTAATACTCTCGCTTGAAGGTGGATCTGGAATTGGTAATGGCGTCTCCGTTTGTTGAGCAACGTTTGGTGCTGTTGAGTTATCTATAGACTGTAGTTGATTAACACTATACTCAACACCATTTACTATTAAATATTTACCATGAATTTTAGCTGTGTGTTTCTGCGTTCTTGCAACTTTAAGGTGCTTAATTAGGGTTTTTTGATCTTCCCTATCTTCCTTGCAAAGATCTGATGCAATAAATATGTGCTTATCCTTCAATTTGCTAGCATTTTTTAGAATTTCTTTCTTTTTAATAAATGCACAAAACTCCAACTTAATGGTAGGTGTGTTGTTACTTTTGAAAACTGAATAGTTGTTAATATCTGCAGTTGTAACGGTTACTGCCAATAATTCACTCAGTTTTAAAAAAATAAATTCAAGAGTGTCGACTTCATCTGGTATATCCAGACCGTAAATAAAAATGTTGTTACGCCTTAAAGCTCTTTCTAAATGTATACACCTTGACGTAATAGTTTCTGTTTTATTTTCGAGTTCACCGATTTTTAAAGAGTTATTATTCAGATTCTCGAGAATTATTTTATTATCTTCCTTGATTTGTGTGGACAATGTTCCAACTTCAGTTTTGATGACATTTAAAAGCATATTGTACAACTGACTGTTACTTAAATCCTGGACATCGCCCATCTCTAACCATGTATAAATTGGTAAATTAGACTGATTCAAAAAAAAAATAGAGAAAAAGTCGTTTCTATCGGAGGTTAATTAGTAGTTTTTCAGAAGTGTAATGCAATATGAAGATTATCAACTAAGATGTACTTTTATTAATTGTATGAGTTGAAGGAACTGTATATATTAGACTCACATGCAAAATTTCAATGTTATAACTTCACTAGTTCACTAGTTATTATTTCTGATACCGAATTGTTTTTACAGTCTTGTGAGCTCTTTCGAGGCAGTGCTTTCACCTGGTTTCTTAATAATTGTAGTAAATTCAGTACTTGGTCTGATACTGTTGCTAAATTAAAAGCAGATTTTCTCCCTTATAGTTATGAAACAGATTTAGAATTAGAGATTTTAAATCGAACTGTGTGTGAGAATGAACCCGTTACTATTTATATTTCTTCTATGATAGGTCTTTTTAATAGTTTAACGAATGTTGTAGATGAAAAATCTCGTGTTGCAAAGATTCGTAGAAATCTTTTACCATTTTTTGTTTCTGCTTTGGCATTACATAGTCCCAATACTGTTGATGAACTTACCGAGCTTTGTAAAAGAGTCAAAAAATCCAGAGTTTGGTCTGATCGTTACCGACCACCTTCTTCACAAAATTGTCTACTCGAACCTGATTTGGCTTGTCTTTATGTTTCACCAAATTCTTCTTCTAAGAGAAAAAGTTCCGTTGATGTTTCCGTTTTGTCTTCTAGTTAATATTGGAATTGTAATAGAACTGGTCAGATTTTTACGAAATTTCGTTCTCCTAAGTCTATTTTTTGTTATGGTTGTGGTGCTTAAAACACTACAAAACCCAATTGTAGTTCTTGCAATCCAAAAAACGAGAGTCGGACTGGTCCTGTGAATCGGACGACAGTCTCCGGTCCAACACAAACCATTTCGGAAGTAAAGTCAGGAAGTTCAAAACGCAAATCCAGCAAACCGTGAACAACTCAAAATTAACTACAAATTTTTCTCCTTCGGCTACTGAATGGCAAGCTTATCTTAGTTTTGTCAGAGATTTCTTATCGTCTTCATGTTATCGTTCTGTAAATCTTGACAAACAATTATCTTCTTGTACCGTTTCACTTGTCAATCCTGTAACGGATATTGAATTATCTAATGATGTTTGTAGTATTGATTTATATGTTCCTGTGTTCTCTGTGTTACCTTTGTTACCCACTCCTGTGGATCATTCTTTGTCTGAAATTATTGTCAATTCGGTTGCTACCGATATTTTTCCTTTGTTTGCTAAGAAACCAAATGATAATCGTCCTTATATGATTATCAAGGTTTTAAATACTGATGTTGTTGCAATGGTTGATACCGGAAGCAATTCTACTATTCTAGGAAACCCAGGGTTTTCGCTTATTAATTCTCTTCATGTACCTATTGAATATGATGCTTCAATCAGTATAACTACTGCTGATGGTGTATCACAACAATTTATGGGTTTTATTACCGTTCCTGTTACTGTAAATTTGTCACAACCTAATTACCCGGTCTTGGGACTCTCCTCATGTAGTGAATTCGGCATTAGTTACACTATTTTTTATTACCTCAATTGGGATAAGGTGAATCAACAAACAAAATTTCGGGACAAATGGGAAGACTCGGGACGTACAGCTCGCAGCAGTAGTCGAGGATTCTTGAGCCGTTTTTATATGGACTGGGATGGTGTAGTCCGATGAGTGGATCTTGTATCCGGGGTGTAGAGGTCCTTATGGTAAACGGTCCTTAAAGTAGGTGCAGAATGGAGCGGTTCTAAAGGTACAGGCTGCAGAGCTGTAGGGAAGGAAAATAAAAAACCGAAGAAACAGCAGAAAATTGAAAAGGAGGAATAAAATGAACAGGTAGGAGCTTATACTCCAATACATACAAAAATTTGAATTTAATTTCCAAAATAAAACCACAGAAAACGGTTCATTCTTATCCGTCCTATTTCCAAAATAATCAGAAAAAGCAAAATTACATCGGTGGAAAATAACCATAAAGAATCTGTTATAAATTCGCTTCATAAAATAACTTTGGACGCCACCATATTTTTTATTAAAGAAAGATAATACCGGCGAAGAAAAAATGGGAAACGCCATCACAACTTTGTTTTTTTTTAAAAAAACGAAATATTTTGACTAAATAGAAAATCGAAATAGAATAATTTGTAAGCACAAAATAACAATTTGAAAATATATAGATAACTCACCAGCAAAGAAAATTACAAATCACACACAAAATGATATTTAAAAAGGAGAATACTGAATAAGTTTTCAGCGAAGAAATGAACAAGCCGATTCCTTGAATCGTAGTTTAAATAGACATTTAATGATAGTAAAAACTGTCAACGATACGTTCCTAATATTTGAAATAATAGGATTTTGGAATAAGAGGAGGGAGTAGCCGACGAATAAGTAACGCTCCAAAATAATTGATGAGAATACTAACATGTCACAGCGACATGTTACAAAACCTTGGAGATTGGAGATGTTAGCGCAGTGACAGAGACCGAAAAAAGAAAGGGCAATGCGAAATTGAATTAGAAAAGGGACATTTGTTAATATTTAATAGGGTAAACGCAAAACGTAAAGCAAAAGAAGGAATCAGATGTAGTATAAAAAAAGAACATAAGAAATATATCAAAAACTAGACAGGAATCACAAAAAATACTGAAAATAGAATTGACCAAATGAAGATGCACGAGCGAGAGAAAAAAAAGATTTTTTCGAAAAATTTGGTGAGACAATAGACGATGCTGAAGACGGATTAATAATAAATGGGAGATTTTGAGGGGAGTGTTGAAAAGGTCGACGAATAAAGCAGTGAATTTGAATATATGTAGAGAATGAAAGAAGCCACTATGGAGTACGGTTAATAAATTTTTGTATATTGAACCAATTATTATTGACGAATACGTTTCATCGACATAAAGAAATACATAAATATACAAAAGAGGTGAGTAGCAGAAATGAAAAGTCCATCATTGATCATGTTCTAATGAACAAACAAAATAGAAAAGATGTTAGGATCATGCAAAGCGCAGAAATATACAGCGACAATTACTAATTTAGAGCAAAATTGAAAGTGGCAACTGAAAAGCAGAAAGAATTTACAAATAATGGTGAAGATGAACAAAAAGTGAAAAAAGAAATAAAATCATATAAGTTGAGGGAAGTAGAGGTAGCCAAAAAATTCAATGAAAGTACCGAAAAAGAAATGGAGACATAGCAAGAAGAAATACAAAGTGTATCAATAGAAGAAATGTGGGGCAAATTCAAATTTATTCTATTAGAGATAGCAACAAACCTGTGGCAACAGAAAACGTACAATATGGGGGAATAAATATAAACAAGAATAAGCCAAACTGAAAAGGCAAAAATGGAGAGAATATCTACGAAATCAAACGATTGAAAGCTACGGAAATTATTATATTCAAAGAAAAAGGATAATGTGGCAATCACAACAAAAAAGAAACATGGGAATAATTTGGCATAAGATGGAAGAAGACAGTGAAGGAAACTAGAAACTCTTCTTTAAGGTCCTAAGAACACTAAGAGAGGGAATATCGAGCAATGTAAAACAGTTAAAAATAAAAAGGAAGTTATGATAAGACAAGATAGGGAAATTATAAAGCGATAAAGATGATACTTTGAGCATTTACTTAATGTAGAGAAAGAAGAATGGATGGAACTCCAAGACGAAAGACATCAGGAACTGAAAAAACAAGAAGTTTGAGAACTGATACAAATAGAAGAAGTGAAGCAAGCAATACCAAAGTTAAAAGAGGTAAAGCAGCGGGTTACGACAGTATCACCTCTAAAATATGACGGTTCAAAAACAAATTTAGAGGTAGGATATACTATATATGTTTTAAACCACAAAATATATGAACAATATAAATAACCAAATATTTGTAGCATATTTACTGCTGAATTGGTAGCCATAGACAAAGCCATAACATACTTAAATATTAATAAAATCAAACTGGGTGTGATTGTAAGTGATTCAAGATAAGTATTAGAAGCAATTAAAAATAACCACCTAAATAAACATAAATCAGATATCTTATGCAATATTAAAAAATTGTTGTGTAATATAGACGTCACATTTTTTTGGGTGAAGAGTCACATGGGTATCATAGAGAATGAAATAGTTGACCAGTTGGCTAGGGATGCTATTATTGATGGGGTACAAATAAATTACACTACTCAGAAGGATATTAAAACAGCTTTTGAACAAAGAGCTGTACTGAAATGGAAAGTAAAATGGATTGAACTTGCTCAAAAATCCACAAATCAATATTTTTTATTACACCCTCAACTTCCATTGCTATAGTCATATATAATTGATGTTCCCAAATTTCATGTATCCACAATTTTGAGATAAAAATCCCTGCATGGGAAATATCCATATCACCTTGTTAAATTGGGTATTGTAGTTGTAATAATGTTACTATTGCAAATATCAATAATATAATATTCAATTGTATCAAATATAAAAAAGAAAGAGAAGATATTTTTAAAACCCTCAGTAGATTAATCATAAAGTTCCCCGTAAATCTAGCTTATTTATTGGGGCTGAATAATAAAATAGCTTTTGACACTCTGGTGGCGTTCTTAAGACAAACGAAACTTGATCTGTAATGGTGTTGAAATGTAGATTCAAGTAACACGTTCTGTCTACCATTGAATAAAAAAAAACTGTTGCTGAAGGATTTATTTCCAAACCAGTTCTCCACACACACACCTCTAAAATGTTGCAAATTTTAGGAGAAAAAGAGCTACAAATGCTTACTGAATTGTTACAAAGAATATGGAGCGAATTAAACTTTCTAAAAACTACTTTTTAAAAAATAATTTTTATTTCTACAAACTAAAAATGAGACTTTACAACTAGGAAACTATATAAAATTTGAATGCGATAATAAAAAACGTTATGAAGAAAACAATCCGTGAAATTGCAATTCAGCAGTCTAGCGGTGTCCTATTACGTTCCCATAACTCCTCCGCCATTAGACAGAAAATCAAGGAATTTGTTGAATTCCAGAGTTCCAAATTTCGGGGACCACTAGGGATTTCTTGGCCTTGGCTTCTTCTTTGGGTTCTTCTTGTTAGAATGAATGTTACAGTCCAATACAAAATAATTATTATTATGATGAAATAAATAAAAATAGTCCAAATATTAAAATTTGCAGATATAATTGGAGACGAAATGTTGGGGATTTAAAGTCGTCTAAATTGATAGAATTTAATTGGATTGGTTCCATTTGAAAATTTGCTATTTCACTTGAAAATGTTAAATTTGGAAGGTTTATTAGTTTCAGTTCGGTTTGATAATTTTCAAAATGTTTAATTTCAATACAATCAATGTCCACTTCGCACTCCGAATCAAGTACTAGAATAAAAGTTCCCTGAATTGGAAAATTGTCTTTCGTAGATCCGCACTTTTGATTAACTACATTCATTTCAGGAGATATTAGAATCCAATGATTCTTCTCTAATTTTTGGATTCGTAATTTAGGCATTCGAACAGTTAACTGTTGGCATGATTAGACGTTCTTGAAGTGGCGATGCACATGGAATTTCTACTTGGATGATAACGGGTCCATTTTGGTGAAAAATGTACTGTTCAGATGAAACTTCTTCACAATTCTCGTCGAAAAACATACGGTAAGGACCAAAAGTCCGTCGCTTTCCCTGTAACTTCTTTATTCTACATATTACAAAAAAATGTTAAATACATAAGTTGTAGGGTTTCATTCGATCTCTTCATTGGTTCAAGTTTCATTCATACAGAGTGTCTCAAAAAAGCACGATGACTTAGAAGTTAATTTTTTTAAATGGGACACCCTGTATTTCATTGCATTATTACATTCTACGTTGAATTCTGAACAAGTTTGATAAATTGTTTTCTATCAAAGAAATTAATAGTTTTGGACTTATGAACACTTGTAAATAATTATTTCGACCACTTTTGCGCCAGATCACGAATAAATTAATGAGGTAGGCTATGCACGCTAGGCGCGTTTATTTTATCCATGACAACGAAAAAAACTCTTATCTGTTTTTGCCAAATGTCATTGACATTTTGTAGGTTTTCAAAACTTTGTGTCAGACGGTTTTCAATTTCTCTTGTTGATTAATATGGCTCGTTCAGTAGCAGACAAAGTTGAAGCCGTCATCATATTTGGTGAAGCTAACCGAAATTACCACGCTGCTATTCGCATTTTCAATGAACGGTTTCCAGAACGTCCGATGTGTCGAAAATATCTGCAGAAATTGGTGGCAAAATTTAACCAAAATGGCACCGTGAAAGATGCTCCGAGATCTGGGAGGCCGAAAATAATTACGGAAGATGTTGAAATTCAAGTACTAGCCGAAATGGTAAATAACCCACAACAATCAACTAAGCAATTGCGAGACCATGGCAGGAAGAATTGTTGCAAATCGACTTTATTTGCAACACATCTGCTTTAGTGATGAAAGCACTTTTTACCTAAATGGAAATGTGAATACACATAATTGTAGATATTGGAGTGATGAGAATCCCCATGAATTCCGCGAGGGGTATACTTAATTTCCTCAGAAAATTAATGTTTGGGCTGGTATTTTAGGTAACCACATTGTAGGTCCGATATTCTTGGAAGAAAATTTAAATTGTCCCAGATACCTCCAAATGCTGCAAGACACAATAAGTCCCAGTATCGATGAGATCGTTGCGCAAAATCCCCATGAATTTTACTTGGATGTAACATTTCAGCAAGATGGAGCGCCACCACACTATTTTCGGGAGGTGAGAAATTACTTAGATGAAAGGTATCCAGGTAGGTGGATTGGACGTCGAGGTACAACAGAGTGGCCAGCTCGCTCACCGGACCTCTCACCGCTTGATTTCTTTCTCTGGGGCTATGTGAAATCCGTAGTTTTTGAGACAATTTGTGGGTCGTTAGATGAACTGCGCCGTCGAATTATTGAAGTGTGTTCAGAAATAACACCTCAAACCTTGATTAATGTTAGGGAAGAGTTTACAACCCGACTATTTATGTGTCAAGAAATGCATGGTGGACATGTCGAACATCTTTTGAAATAGATAAAAACTCACCGTTTTTAGTTATAAATTAAAATATCTCTTCAGTTTTTAATGATTCTTGATCTGTTATAGACTACCTTATTTGTTAATAAAATGTTTCAACTTCATTTGTACTAGTTTTTCGTGAGATTCAACAACTCTAACAATTGTAAAATGGTACGACAAGGTAAGTCACACATGGTGCCATCAGCAGTTCGCAACATTGGATAGCTTTCAAAAAGTTAGGATAGGAAAGTGGAATACATTGTGATCCATTTGTTACGATTTTCTCATTGAACTGGCGCAAAAGTAGTCGAAATAATTATTTACAAGTGTTCATAAGTCCCAAACTATTAATTTTTTTGATAGAAAACCATTTATCAAACTTATTCAGCATTCAACGTAGAATGTAATAATGCAATGAAATACAGGGTGTCCCATTTAAAAAAATTAACTTCTAAGTCACCGTGCCTTTTTGAGACACTCTGTATGAATGAAACTTAAACCATTAAAGAGATCGAATGAAACCCTACAACTTATGTATTAAACATTTTTTTGTAATATGTAGAATAAAGAAGTTACAGGGGGGGCGACGGACTTTTGGTCCTCACCGTATAGGAAAGGTTATTTAGGATAAGGAATTTTGCTTGAGGTAGAATTACTTTGAAGGAGTTTTGTGTGGGTAGAGGCAATGATTATTTATGTGCAAATAATTGTACGTTTCGCTTTCTACTATAGGAATTTCTCAGATAAATACTATTTTGTATCACCTGGTATAACATTTTACTTCTGTGACCTTTTCATATAAAAGAATAACTTCTACTTTTGGTTCAAATGCAAGCTTATTGAATTTCAATTGTTCTTTTACAATCATTATTTGATTTAAAAGTTCTCTAGGTTCAATTATTGAATTATGAACTGTATTTAATTTGGAAAATGTAATAGCTACTTCGATTTTCTCTAGAATATTGTAAATTAATTGATAAGTTGGAGCGATTTGAGAAACCAGTGTATCCGTGATAAAAAGGTGATAATTTCCTTTTTCTTGTTGGTAATAAGTTTCAATTTCCTCTATTCGTTTCAATCATGTGTTTGTATTATTTTTAAAAATATTAATAGAATTTTCAAGAAGTGTTATGTGTGAATTGACTATATTATTTAATTTGGATTGATTCTCAGAAAGTGTGTTAATTGCTTTATCATATTTTTCTGCATCGTTTTGATCCAGATTGCCCGTTAAAGACTTAATTATTGAGCCAAGTCCGTTTATTATTCCTCTTTTGATTCTCATATTAAAAACTGGATTTATCTTCATCCTTTGGAAATGTTTGCTGAATTTGTTTAAAGTGATTTTGTAGAGTTTCAAATTGGGTTACTATATCTGAAATACCGAAAGTTTGTATTAAAGAGCAAAAATCAATTTCATTTTGAGCATTGCCTAATTTATAAGGTAGAAGACCGGGGTTATTATTCAAATTATGGAGTCTTGGGTGGTTTTATCCCTCATGGATGTGGATGGACAAGCTGTAACAGTTGGAGGTTGTTTTAGTTCGTTTATATGTATTACCTTCTTTTATTTTGATTTTTCTTAGAAGTTATTTCTACTTTGTTCCTATCTAAAATTTCGGTTTTTTCATGAGGTCCTATAAATTTATTAATTTTTTCCACTATGATATCGCAAGTATTTCTTAGACACTATTTGTCTTAACTCAAAATCAGTATTAGTATTACCTTTTTGGTTATTCCTATCTACAATTTTATTCTTTTGTTTTTCTATTGTTTCTTTTACATTTTCATATACATGTTTAAGTTTTTCCTTATGATGTTCAGCATAATCTGAGTAAAATACTGCTGGAATAAAAATTTCATTTGGATTTCGCGAATTAGTGTGTCCGAAAGCTAATTCGAAAGGAGTAAATTTAGTGCTAGTATGTATTGAGCTATTGTAACCTAAAAGTACATACTCAATTAAATCATCTTCATTGGGGTGCATTTCTTTCAGAATTCTGAGATCTATTAGACTGGAATTGAATCATTCTGCTACATTGTTTGATTCGTGATGTCCTACAGTGCCAACATGTATTTTTATTCTATGTAAATTTAAAATTTCTTTTACAGTATCATTATTAAATTCAGTACCATGGTCAAGCATTATTTTTTCTGGTATTCCAAAAGAACAAAAGTATTTTATTATCGCTTTAGTTACATGAATAGCCGTTTTGCCTTCGACTTGGTATGCTTATGCGAACTTTGGAAATGCGTCTATAATAATTAAATATATTTTATTGTTGTAATGAAATAAATCTATGTGAACAATTTGAAAAGGTTTTGATGCTGTTTCAGTTATTACCAGAGGTGCGTATGGAGGATGTCTACCATATTTTGTTCGTTGACAAATATCACACGAGTTTATATATTCAGTAACGGTAGTTTTCATATTTTTTCAATAATAGTTCCGTTTTAAATATTCATACGTTTCTACAATACCACGATGGTTAGTTTTGCCAACGTGATGATGTTTTATTAGCATTATTTGTTCTCCCTTTTCCTTGATTGCATTTACTTGTTTTAAGCATCTAATTAATTTTGGGCCTTTTACCAAGAAGTGTTCTGAATAGATTTGATTGAAATCGTTATAGAGAGAATCATTATGAAAATACATGCAGTAACAACGTTTCATAATTGTGTAGTCTTTTAAAAATTCGAGTATAAAATTTTCATTATTTTGGGTCGGAATTTTAACATTTATTATTTTATGATTTTCGTAGGATTCCTGTTCAACTATTAATTTAGGATATAGATGGGGTGTGACTATAATTTGATTAACTTTATTATTAATTATTTCGTCATATATTCGTATACCGTCATTTGTGGGTTATTAAAAGTGGTGTGTTGTGTATTTGACTGGGTGTCAATTGTGTCAGCAGTTTGCAAATTGGCATCGGTTATATTGTCATTTATTTGTTCGTCTATAAGGTCATTCAACAGTTGGTCTAATTCGTGAGGATCTGTAATTTCGTCAGGATTATTATTCATTGAATCATTTTCGAGTGCGTTAATAACTACTCTAGAAAGTGCATCGCAATTAGAATTTAAAGTACCATTTTTATAAATTATTTCATAGTCAAATTCTTCCAAACGTAATTTCCATCGTATTTGTTTTGAATTCGGTTCTCTGATATTGAATAGCCAAATTGGAGGACGATGGTCACAATATATTTTAAATCATTTACCGTAGAGATATGGTCTGAAGTATTTACAAGCCCATACTATGGCAAGTAATTCTCTCTCAATAGTATTATATTTTTGTTCAGAGTTATTTAAAGTTCTTGAAGCGTATGCAATTGGTCTATCCGAACCAATTGGGCCTTGAGATAATACTGCGCCTAATGCTACATCTGAGGCGTCGGTGGTTGAAACAAAGGGCTTAGAAAAGTCAGGATACTGAAGTATAGGTGAATTGATTAATAGATTTCTACATCTGTTAAAAGCTGAGATAAAATTTTGATCGTGTTTGACTTTAGCATTCTTTTTCAGACATAAGGTTAACGTTTTGGTTATTTTAGCAAAATCTTTAATGTATCGTCTATAATAGCCTAATAGTCCTAAAAAGCTTTTGATTTCCTTTTGAGTTTTTGGTATTGGATAATTTTTTATTGCACTTATCTTTTCAGGATTTGGCTTTACACCGTCTGGTGTAATAACATAGCCTAAGTACGCGACTTCCTTTCTCAGAAAATCAGATTTATCAAGTTGGATTTTAAAATTTGATCTTCGTAATCGGTCAAATACTGTTCTAAGTCTTTCTACGTGGTATTGCAAGGATGTAGAGTAGATTACAATGGCGTCTAAGTATACTAAACATATTTCTTTATTTAAACCTCGTAAATTCCGGTCCTGGCAATGGGTTTTGAAAAGTGATTTAATACTTGCTCCGTAATAAAGCTGAATATCAGATAAATTACGAGTCAAATAATTGTAAAAGCTATACGAAGTAATATATAAAGAGGTGAAGTGAGTGCACAATTGGAGACAGCAAAATCAAAGTAAGATTTTAGCATAATTAAGTCTAATAATAAAAATATTGAGTATAAAATATACAGTAAATAAAAAGTTTCCACTATAAAATATAAAAACTAAACACTACAAAATTCTAATTAGCTGGCAGTAAAACCGGTAATTGCTACACAGGCAGGCCAGTTAAGTGGGATTTAACAGGTTCGGATTTAAATATTTACCAGGTAAAAAGTAATATAAGATTTACATACATAAACGAAATCGGTCAGCATTGAGTAGGCTAAGGACTGAACTAAGTAGGTTCTCGGTACACAAACTACAAAAGAGACACAGATTTCGTGGATTGTACAAAAGAAAATCAAACAAAATGCCTTTAGAGAGCGGAACAGATACTGAGGAAGAATACAAAAGAAAAAGGAGGGAATTAGATGAAAGTTTTGGCAGAAGTAAAATAACTAAGAGAACACACAAAAAAGGCGCGGAAGAAAAAGAGAGCTCAGAAGCAACCATGATAAAAATGATGCAAGAATTGATGAACAAAAACGATGAAATGATGGATGAAATAAAGCAATTAAGAAAGGAAAATAGCGAGAACAACAAACAGCTACTAGAAATAAAGCAAGAAAACCAGGAACTCAAGAACGAAATAAAAACACTAAATAACAAAGTGGAATATCTAGAAAAAATAACTAAAAAGAAAAATTTGGTCATCACTGGATTAGAATTGAATACAAAAGATGATAGGATACTAAAGATAACTATGGAAAACTTCATAACTAAAGGACTGCAAATAGATGTCAAAATAAGAAGCGCCCAAAAACTAAGTGAAAAGGTTTGCTTGATTGAAATGGAAAGTTTTGCAGATAAAATGGACATTCTAAGAAGCAAAAGTAGACTGAGAAATTCTCAGGAACATATTTCTATTGAGTCGGATCTTACCAAAAAAGAATTAGAGATACAAAAAACAATTAGAAGAAAGGCCAAAGAAGAAAAAGAAAAGGGAAAAAATACAAAAGTAGGATACAAGAAATTGATAGTAAACGGAATAGTTTGGAAATGGAATGAAGATTCAGAGGAATTACAATTGATGACTAGAGAGCAGAACCAAAAAAACTGATAAACAATACACTTAAAGATAGTACACAGGCAATGACTCAAGCTGAAAACAAGGGATATGATAACGGTAAATTAAATAACAAAATACAAAGCAGAAGAATAACAAGTAACAAGCATAACAAATTAAAGGAAGATTATCATCAACAGAGTAATAATAAAAAACACGGACCTCAAAACATGGAAAAATTACAGATGGGCGTAGGTATATGGAATATAAACACATTAACAGGGATAGAATTGGAATTAACTGAAGAAATGGAAAACAATAATATTCAAATTCTAGGACTAAGTGAAACGAAGAAAAAAGGCAAAGGATGTTCGCAACTAACAACAAAGCACACATTATATTATTCAGGAGTAAAACCAGAACAAAGGGCAAAGGAGGGTGTGGGAATAATTGTTACAGAAGAAATAAAACAAAAGGTAATACAATTTGAGGCAGTCGACTCGAGAATAATAGTTATTAGTATAAAATTAGAAGAAATAATCAATTTTATACAAATATATGGGCCAGTAGAAGGAACGGCAGAGGAAGAAATTTTAGAATTTTATATTCAATTGCAAAGAGTATTAGATGAAGTAAGGGAGGAAAACGAAAAGACAATAATAATGGGAGATTGGAATAGCAGGGTAGGAAATGATTACAATAGACGAATGGGTTGTATGGGAAAACATGGAGAAGACATAATCAACAGAAATGGACTAAAAATTATAGATTTTTGCAGAAGGAATGATCTAATAATAGGAAATACGATGTGGGAACAACAACTAAATGATAAATATACGTTTGTGGCAGAAGGAAGAAACGCTAAAAGCCTGATAGACTACATAACATATACACAAAACCTAACAGAAGTAATGCAAAAAATTGAAACAAAGAAAGAAGCAGAAATTGGATCTAACCACAGATTAGTAGTGACAACTTGTCTAGTAAAATTACTCAGGAAAGAATTTACTACAGACTACAGTAAACTAGCAACACATAAACTCAAAAATAAAGATATCGAGAAAAAATACCAAAATGAGACGAATAAAGAATTCTATAAACTAGAAAAAGAAAAAACAGACTGGACACTTGAAGAACGATGGGTCGCCTTTAAAGAAACGCTATTAACAGCAACAGAGAAGATATGTGGAAAAATTAAATATAATAAGAATATAAAAAGGACTAACTGGTGGAATAACGAAATTAAAATAGCGGTCAAAGAAAAGAAAACGGCATGGAAAAAATATATCACATCAAAATTACATGTGGACAAAGAAGAATATGACAGGAAGAAAACTATTGTAAAAAGAGCCGTCAAAAATCAAAACGTGAGTCATGGAAGAAATTCGGAGAAGAAATAACAGATCTACATAAGATGGATAACAAGAAATTTTGGACAAGAATAAAAAGATTGAGAGGAAATAAATATAAAGATATTAGAGCAATAAAAAATCGACAAGGACAAGTACAAACGGAAATGGAAGAAGTATTGAAAACATGGAAGGAATACTATACAGAACAATTCCATACATTAACACCGGAAGAGAGTATAACAACCGCAGAAGAGGAAATTGACCAACTACAAGGAATCCATAAAGAAGAAATAGATCAAGTAATACAAAAAATCAAAATAGGCAAGGCTAACGGAGAAGATGAGATAGCGCCAGAGATGATTAAGTCATTAGGAGAAAGAGGAAAAGAATGGATATGGAATGTATGCAAAGAAGCCTGGGTACAACAAAAAATTCCAAGGGAATGGGAAAATAACTTAATAGTACCCATCTATAAAAAGGGAGAACAGACACAATGTGAGAATTACAGAGCAATATGTTTGGCACAAACTAGCTATAAAGTGTACACAAAAATAATAGAAAAAAGATTAAGAGAATATGTAGAACCAAAATTAGGAGAAGAACAGGGAGCTTTTAGACCTGAAAGACAAACAAATGACAATATCTATATACTAAGGAATATAATCGAAAGAAAAATAGAAGAGGGAGAAGAAATGTACCTTACATTTATAGATCTAAAAGCAGCCTTTGATACAGTAGATAGAAGAGAAGTATGGAGAACCCTGGAGGAAATGGAAGTACCACCCACCTTAATAAATATAATTAAAAGTGTATACGAGACAGTTAGAGCCAAGGTACAGATTGCAGGCCAAAGGTCTGAAGAATTCAAAATGTGTAAGGGAATAAAACAAGGAGACAGTTTAAGCCCACTACTGTTTATAATAATCATGGATAAGATTGTGAAACGAATCAAAGAAAAGTATGAGCAGCTGAATACTATAATTGGACACAGAAATTTAGAACCAATAAAACTGAGTAGACTACTATATGCAGATGATGTGGTTTTAGTGGCGAATACAAAGAACAAAATGCAAAGACTAGTGAATATTTGGACTAAAGAAGTAGAGAACATGAATATGGAGGTGAACATAAATAAAACAAAAGTGATGATAATAAATGAAAAACAACCAGGTGATCAAAATAATAGAGATATTAAATGCAAAAACCAGACTCTAGAAAGAGTAACAACATTTGAATATTTAGGAAGTATAGTAACAGCAGATGGAAAAATAGATGCAGAAATAACAAACAGAGCAAATAAATCAACAAAAATATACTACTCTCTAAATAAAACAATTCTTGGACATAAAGATATAGACTTAGAAGTAAAAATGAAAATTCATAATATGATAACAGTTCCTACAATAATATACGCAAGTGAAAATTGGACTGTGCGAAACAAGGACGAAACTAAAATAAATGCCATAGAAATGAAGCATCTAAGAAGAATTTCAGGGAAAACTAAATGGGATAGGATTAGAAATGACGTTATTAGAGAGACAACTAAGCAGGAAGCGATAATTGGTAAAATAAAAAAGAGACAACTTAGCTGGTATGGTCATATGGTAAGAATGGAACAAAATAGATTAACTAGGAAAATAATGGAGATTGGAAAGCCGATCAAAAAACAAAGGGGTAGGCCTAGAAGGAAATGGTTAGACCAAATACAAGAGATAGGTTTAGAAAGAGGAAAGACCATAGCAGAAATGAAAAATCTAGCAAGAGACAGAAAGGCATGGAAGAAATGGGTACAGGACACGGAATCCACATCCGACGCCTGAAAGGGCAAAAGGGTTTAGAAAAGAAGAAGAAGAAGAAACCTCGTAAAATGTTATCCATAACTCTGCGGAGTGTAGAAGGAGATGAAGGTAGTAGTCCCATTGGCATACGTTTAAACTCCCAATGCCCGTTTTGAGTTGAAAATCGTGTCTTCGGAAAGTCCTCTTCATGCATTTGGATTTGGTAGAATCCGTCTAAAATTTCCGTAATGTTAGGTAATGGGTATTTATCAGGTATGGTTTTTTCGTTCAATTTGCGGTAGTCTATTACTAGACGGAGTTTCTTCTTATTTGATTTGCCTGTTTTCTTCGACACAATCAGATAGGAGATGAAAACGGAGAATTGGAAGGTTGAATAGTACCTTGATCAAGCATTTTGTTTATTAGTGTTTTGACTGATTCTTCATAAATTTCGGGGTAACGATATGTCTTAGTAAATATTGGAGTATCGTTTGTTAAATTTATTTTGTGTTCTATTCGATTAGTGAAAGAGAGCGGTATCTCTCCATAATAAAAAATGTCACGATAGTCATAACATAATTATTTGATAACGTCTTTTTCTTCTGGATTGCAATGATTTAGATCAATATTTTTCAAATTTGTCTTTAAAATATGATCATGTTCTTCACTAATTTCATGATCAGTTTCCATTTTTTCAATTAAATTGATTCCGTTTATATTTAAAATTTCAATATCGATTGGTTCGAAAAATTAATTTTGTATATTATTGCAATTTTTGCAAATGGAGTTACCATGAATTTTGAGTTCATATCTATTGAAGCTTTTAATGGTTTCAATAAATCAACGCCTATTAATCCGTCATATTTCTCGCTAAAGTTAGAGAGATAGAATTTGTGATATTCTGAAACAGAAATTTTTTTAAAAATTGGTATTTCTATTACTTCGTCATAATATGTTTTATTATGAGCACTTTGTATTTGAAAATCTTCTTTAAAAATTTTATTTGGTTAAAATTGATAAGCTAAATCAGGTTTAGTTAAACTACGAGTACTACCTGTATCTATTAAAAAATTTCCTTTTAGTTCGGGGATGTAAATATGTATTAAATTTGCTGTGGATATATTTAAAGTTATTAGGAGGGATTGTTCTGTGAGGCTTCTTGTTGAAAATTTTTATTTGGCTTTCGAGAAATTTGATAAGGATCATCGAAATAATATTGATTAGAATTGTCATATTCTGGATATGTTTCATCGGTTTCATGTAGATCAAAATAATCAGAATTTTGGACATCATGGGTTTGGTATGAGCATTCACCTTGTATTTGATCCTCAAACGGGTTATCGAGTTCATAATTTTTTGGACGTGAATTTCCTCTGAGGTGCTTACCTGATGATGTGTCCATTAGAGAAGGTTTGTATGGGTTGTTGGGATTTGATGGACTTCTGCTTTGATTTGAGGGTGCTCTCAATATCTGGCTTTGCCTGGGTTGATTGGAAAATGGTTGTGTCTGAGTTTGGAAATTATTATTGTTCCTCCACTGGGGTTGTGAATTTTGGATGAAAGGACGATTGAAATTATTAAAATTCTGTAGTGGTCGCGAGAATTGATTATTAGATACACCTGGATTTGAATTTCGATTAATTGCAAAAATGGGTTGAGAAGGTGGCGAATTGAAATGTTGGTAATTAGCATTGCCATTCTGAAAAAAATTGGGATGAGGACTAGTTTGTCTGGATGGAGTGATTCTCGGTATTGGTTTGTAAGATTGATTATTTAGAGTATTATTTCTATTATAACTATACATAAAATTCTCTTCTCATATCATTAAAGACATAGCTGCATCTAAACTATCTGGCTTTCGCATTCGTATATTATTTTGCAATTGACCAGTTAAACCTCCAATAAAAGTTTTGTGTGCTTAATCGTTATAATTTTCAATTTTAACAGTTTTTTGTGCAAATGGATCATTTGAAGCATTTAATTTTGAAATTACTAAGCTACGTGCTGCCTGACATCGCATACCGATATTGTATGGTGTTCCATTTTTTAATGGTCTCAAAACAATTAAATTTTGAACTAAGCAATCTATATATCTGTGATCTCCGAACCATAATTGAAGAGCTTGTTTTATTTCTGCCCATGTTCGTAATTCAGTTCTTGAACCTATAAGCATTAACGCTCTACCGAAAATAACACAAAGTTTGAGATTACAAATAATCCTAGATACGGACCGGTGTCACGATTTTTTATGAACCGATTTGCAATCCTACTGACTGCGCCAATTAAATTCGTAGTTTATAAAAACTACTTTTTAAAAAATAACTTTTATTTCTACAAACTAAAAGACTTTACAACTGAGAAGCTACATAAAATATGAATGCGTTAATAAAAAACGTTATGAAGAAAACAATCAGTGAGATTGCAATTCAGCAGTCTAGCGGTGTCCTATTACCATGTGCGTTCCCATAACTAGCATATTGACTTCATAATCCTAGAACGTAACATGGCGACCCTGCCAACTAAGCTAATTGATGTATATTAAAATAAATTAAAAGAGAATTTTTTAGTTGAATGTTTTTGATTCAAAGCAAGGCAAGAAATTTCATGTGGCCAAGAATTAAACTAAATTGAAGCTTAAATTTTTTATCGAATAAGTAATAAGGAAGCTAAGGTTAGTTAATATTGAATTACCGTAATTTTAATTAGGTATACATGTATAGAATGTAAAATATTGTCAACTAATATATTATTATCTTCAGATTTAATTTCTTTTTGATTCAAATTTCTGGTCGTGGAAAAAATATATTTTGTTACTTAGTTAGAATAACAAAATCGATACTCGTATGTCGTATCAATTTTTGAATTATAACGGTGTTAAAGAATATGCTATACTCTAAGGATACCCACTCTACTTCATTATCCTCTTGTAATATTCTATGTAATTTGATAGTTTCACTGTTCCATTTTCTCTTCAGACAAATCAAATCCCCATTAATCCATACCATCCTTTTGTGAACTATCCACATTATTGTTGTTAATTGCAATGTTAAAACACAGTTTGATATCAATGGTGTATTATATCGCACAATTAATGCCAAGTACCACATGTACCATGTTTCAGGAAAATACCAAATTATATTTGTTAGTATCATACATCCAACAACTAGTACAAACGTGACGCAAATGACGATGGAATTTTTTTTTATTTTTGAATAGTAAGGTTTTCTTTTATTTTTTTTCAGTTCGATGTCGTAAATTCCGTTCATTATAGTTATTTCCTGAAACAATAATTTGAATACAGTATTCATCGCAATCAATTAATAATATATCAAACGCAATGTATGTGGTGTGCTCAAATTATGAGCCGATGTGTTAAATCACGAAATTTTGAAATTTACTATCTCGACCCATACTATGTGGAATGAAAAAGCTATAAAATGTGCTCAACGAGTATGGCTTAAAGAAGAACTTGGAAAATGGTTTTAAAAAAAAGACTCGTTAGACAACTATATAAAAGTTGTACAGTCTTACCTCACGTTCCAATTACATCCAGTAGAATTTGACTGTGTAGATGACAATATCAGAGAAAGTGGCAGCACGATGAAGTACAAGAAATTTAAGACACAAGAACCAAAAGTACAAAAACTTGAACACACACAACATAGAGTTCAATACTAAAAACATAATAAAACTGTAAGTATTTACATACCAACACACTTTGCACTTCGATTTGAAAACCTTTCAGACACTTATTTTACAAATAGTAAAAAAGAAGTTATAAATAAAGTTTTTTTCTGAACGAAACTCAATGTCACAGCATTTTTTGATAATTGACAACATCATATCTACTAGTTTCGGCGTACATAAGGGCCATCTTTAGGCTACAAAAGTTTTGATATAAGTAAAGAGAACACTTACAAAAGTCTCCAACATTACCTGATCCGAAAAAAACTTTTCAATGGGCAACATCCTCAGAAATGTTAGGATTAAAGTTTAAATTAAGGTTTAATATATAGCATATCACCGAAATTCAGTAATAATATTAAACAAATATTCGCTACCGAATAAGAAATAGCTTTAAAATGTAAGTCAAATAATTTTCTTTATGAGTTCGAAATTCAATCAAGAAGAAAGTAGAAAATAATAACTAACAA